>CM053412.1:739331-968601 GCA_028644305.1 Xerus rutilus
TCACTCTGATGTGAAATATTTTAAAGTCTTATCTTATTGATGATAAGTTTAGTTATAAAACATTAAATTATAATTTCAGCGTGCAGAGTCAAAATCAGGAACTTAAAAAAATAGAGAGAGAGAATTTAAAATCCTAGAATCCTGGAAAAAAAATGATACAGCTGTTAATTATTTTAATAAAGCAACAGGAGAAAAAAGGAGAGGGACTAGAGAGGAGGGAAGGAGAAAGAAACGTCAAGTTAATTTGAATATAAGTCCCTTTTGTTTTTTTGCATTAACAATACCTATCTGGCAAGTCACAATAGCAAGCGTTGCCAAAAATAAATTAACAGAATTAAGAAACTGACCCGTTTTTTGCAGTGTGTTTCCTCCTTTTTGAGTCAATTTTGGGGGAGCAGCCAAAGGCTGGGGGAAGAAGCTGCCGCAAGTCAGGCAGCTCAAAGATTAGAGAGAGAGAGAGACAGCGCCCGCTGCTGGTCTGTGGCAGCTGCGCCAGCGGCGCGCAGAGCGTGCCGACAGAGCAAGAGAGAGAGAGATAGCTTCAGCTGGTAGCCCAGCGAGAGCAGCCACGCCAGGTCGCCAGAGCGGCGGGCTCGGACAGAGGGAGAGACCCAGAGACGCAGGGCAGGCAGGCCCCACCCAATGTTCGGTCTCTGTTGTCCGTGCTGGGACCAAGGTCAGCTCCGCCTCCCGGGAAGGGGGCACTGCAGCTGCAGGGAGCCAAGTGAGGGGAGGCAGGGCAGGTCACCTGTGTTGCGGGCGAGCGCAGCTTAAATGGAATAGGGATTTTTGCTCTGTAGCAGCTGCGCGCTAGTCTGTCCCAGCAGCGCAGCACAGAGGCAAGGAGAAATGCAGGAGGGCGGGGTGGGCAGGCTCTGCTCAGCGCCCGTTTCTGCCCTCCCGCGCTGGGAGTGAGGCCGGCTTTGTTTTCTCGGGCCAGAAACTGCTGGGACATTGCTTCGGCTTTGGAGAGGGGAGGGAGGAGAGCGCAGCGAGGAGAACTTGAAAAGACAGAACAGAGGGGAAAGAAGGGAGGGGCGAGAACACGCTTCCAACAAAGCCTTGGTGAAAGGAATTCCTGTCCGTTTCCCCATTTAGTGATAAAAAAATTTGCCAAATCAGTGAAGATTTAAAAATCAAAAGTTCCTTATGATTTCTCGGCGGCCCTGGGAGAGTGGACAGGAACATAAATTGGCGTCCCAAAGAAAGCTTGCGCCCACGGGAGAACGGGGCCAGGCGGAAAATGGAAGCGTCCTCCGAAATTTTCCGGGGCCCGGACGGCAGTGGCGATTGGCTAACACGGAGACTGGAAATGTCTTTCCAATCTTTGTGGCCTCTGGCGGACACAGTGCCCGCCGGACAGAGGGCCCATGCGCACGTGCGACTTAAAGGATGGGCCTCTGGAGTGAACGGTGGGGAAGGGGCAAGCCGAGAAGCCAGAGGAAGCGGGGACATACCTCACTCTTGTCGGTCCGGGTGGGAAAGACAGGGAGTGGCTCAGGAATTCTCCCGGTTTGAAGGGCCTGCCTCGAAGGGTGCGGAGGAGGTTCAAAGCCCTCCCGGGTTTCTGGCACCATTATGTAAAATTCACACGACCAGGAGAAGATGAATTAAGCCACTCAGCAAGGCTTTATTGGAATGCGCCCTCGGACCAGATCCCCCGTCCATCAGAGCGGGTCGGGAGAAATGGCCTGGCCCAATGATTCTTGAGTCTGTTCTCTTGATACTGTCTCCAAGTTCTTGTAAATTCTGATCATGGTCTTTCCCTCCTCTTCCCTTAACTGGATACTGAGTATTTGAGTTCATATACTCTATCTTCAAGGCCTGAAGTTCTATTTTCTACACAATCTAATGTACAGGTTATGCTTTCAAGTGATTTTTTTAATTTGATTTATTGTGTCTTCGATTTCCAAATTCTGATTGGTTTCTTTTAATTATCCTTATTTCGTTACTGAAATGGTCTTTCATCTTTTGCATTTGCTCTCTTAATTTGTTCCTTAGATTTTCTTTTAGTTCGTCAAACATTTTAATAATCAGCTTTTCATCATCTTTCCTTGGAATTTCATTCAATTCCCTGTGGGATCCCCTGGTTGGGGGAATGTGAATTTTGGGATAAGATTTGTTTGCCTGTTTCCTAAGGTTTACAGAGGTCTTGGATTTTATCAATTAAAATGGATTCATCTTCCTCATTTATATGCATGTTCTTTTATGTATATGCATGTTCTTTTTTGTATTTTTTATTCTGGGACTTCTCTCTATTGTTCATGTTCAAATAGATGTCCCCCTCTGGTTGTTCCTCCTTGGGGCCAGGTTGTTGGTTTATGGTTGGCATCCCAATTCTATGTATTTAAGTAATGTTGAGGCTCAGATGGGGCTAGATCATGTGTGGAGTGAGAGTCATTGTTACTTCACTAAATGTATTGCTCAGCATCAGAATTCTAGTATGTGAATCTGAAGTGTTCCAATCACTTTTCAGTCCCACTCACAGAGGAAAGAGATCCAAGAATAGCACTAATGTTAGCAACACATGTACAATCTTAAGATAGATGGCCAGTGTTTACTTTGACACCTACAACATTAATTGCCACCTACATAGGAATGGTGGAGTAAGCATTAAACATCATCATCATCAACAATTTTTTTTAAAAAAAGTGAACTTGATCATTTAACAGCCGGTGCTTACTACATCGTCTATTCTATTAATAATCACAACAATGGGATAAGAGAAGGATTACATCAGCTACATAATCCCATCAGAATACACTTTCTTAAGTGAAGAGAAAATAGAAAAAGAAAGCAAGAAAAGGTTTGAAATACTTAAAAAGTGAAGAGGGGAGAGGTAAGAGATAGGTACCAGACATTGGCTTAAAGAAGGAACGAGCCGGGCGTGGTGGCTCAAGCCTGTAATCCCAGCACTTAGGGAAGCTGAGACAGGAGAATCGCGAGTTCAAAGCCAGCCTCAGCAATGGTGAGGTGCTAAGCAACTTAGTGAGATCCTGTTTCTACATTTAAAAAACCCCACAAAATAGGGCTGCGGATGTGGCTCAGTGGTTGAGTGTCCCTGAGTTCAATCCCCAGTACAAAAAAAAAAAAAAAAAAAAAAAGAAGGAACGAGCAGCCATGCATGGTGACACACGCCTGTACTCCTACAGCTCACGAGCATGCAGCAGGAAGATCACAAGTCCAAAGTAGCCTCAGCAACTTAGTAAGGCCCTGAGCAACTCAATGAGACCTGTCTCAAAAAAATAAAAAAGACAGATAAAGAAGGGCTGGGGATGTGGCTCAGTAATTGAGCACCTTTGGATTTAAGCCCTGGTACCCTACCCCTCCACCAAAAAAGAGAGTAAAAAAATTTTAAAAAAAATTCCCTGTGGGATCCCCTGGTTGGGGGAATGTGAAAAAGGAGTAAAAAAAATAAAAGTAATAAAATGAAAGAAAGGAAGGGAAAAATTTGCCTATTGGTGAGGGAAGAGAATGAAGCAATAAGAGGGACAAAAACCAAGGTCTGAATAAACAACTCAATAAAGCTCAAGCCCACATATGACTTTTCCCCAATTGGTAGGTCAAACCAAGGCTCAGTAATAAACAAGATGAAGAAGAGTGCCATTGAAATTGAATTCAATTCCCAGCATCCCCCACCAAAACAAAGAGCCTTAAAATGAAAGTAAAATTATGCAAATATATATTTTTTCTGAAACTATCCATCAAGTGAGAACATAAGCCCACACAATATCACAAAGAATGATACGTCTGTGTATGTATACATATATGGTGAAATTTGAAAACAATTTTAAAAACTTAAAAAGAGAATAAAAATAAAGTAAGTGTGGTAGATACAGGGAAAAAAGATTAAAATCATCAAAAAAAGGGCTTACTTCCAGTGAAATGGTCAGAACTGTTGGCATGGTTAGATTTTCATTCTTTGTATTTATTTTTGGGCTCTGTAACCTTTGGGTTAAAGGCTGAGTGTTGTTAAGCCCAGGGTCTTTATAACTGCCTGCCACTGTGGTTATGAGTCAATGTGGTTGTATTAGCTTTCAGCTTCCTGTCTCCCAATACAGCGTGGGACAGACAGGGTAGTGCTGACCAACTGTGTAATCCTGTAGCAGGAGTGGTGCAGAGTTCTAAACTGGAAATTCAAATAGCTGGGATTTAGTCTTGGCAGACCTTTGGAACTCTGGGGGGAGGCATCTGACATTTGACTGACACCTGTTGCTGTAGAGATGTCAATCTCTGCTGTACGTCTACATATCAGCAGACATGTAGAGTGTAGGGATAGGGTGTAGGTTTTAAACCTTCATGGGTTTCACATTCACAGCAATGGATATAAACTACCCCGTATTAGCCTTGGAGGGCAGATGCCCCTGCCTGCATCTTCTCAACAGACTGTATGGACTGTCAACAACAAAGGGTGCTCTGTCCTCAAAAGTAGAAGCTCAATGCCCTAGGCACAATTCTTTTTGTACCTGTTTCAGTTACACCGGTCCAGGCACATTTGGGGGCCCATAACAGGCAACTGCTGTGTCAGCCGGCCAATCCTTTATGAGTTCTCAATTGAAAACTGGCTCTGCTCAGACACACAGTGCTTATAAATGTTTCCCATGCTGGCAACCGCAGTTCCCAAAGAACTATCCACCCATGGGCTAAGCAATTTTGATTGCTTTATACTCAACAATTTCACCCACTGAATTGGGGGTCCATTAAAATCACCCTCCTTCTCCATTCCAGTTTCCTCCAATTCCATTTTTCCCCACTGTGCTTCCCTTTCTCTCCACACCTCCTTCCCTGATCAGTCAAGCTGGCACATCTCTAACATGTTATCCCTATGTTCATTTATTTATGACTGCTGTGTCTCTACGGTTTCTGTGACTGTCCAGTATTGAATCTCTACAAGTTCCCTTAGTTATCTGCTTCACTGAGGATCAGTCTTCTCATTTTTTACATATGGAGCCAAGGAGCTGCTGGGAAGTGCACTCTTCCTCTAATCCACCATCTTCTCTTTCTCCACAGTCTTGCTGCTTAAAGGACAGTCTTAATGGAGGAGTATCCCCAGCTGTTTTATCCAAGGCTCTTCAAAATGCAGCTCCACTCTGCCTTGCTTTACAGGCTGAGTCTGGAGCCAACGTAATTGTCTCCCAGTAGATAGTGCACTGGCCTTGTTGCCTGGAGAACCCAAGGGTTTTTTCCTTCACACATAAAATACACAGTAGTTATATATCCTGGTGTTCTCTCAGGCACACGGGATACATAAACACACAATAGTTATGTATCCTGGCATTCTTACAGGCACACAGGGCTCTCAAATACAGAGACTCGGGTATTCCTATATTTGGGAACATTTTGGGCTAGCTATTTCAAAACTGTTTCAAGACACTACTGCCGGATCTTTCTTACTGGCCTCTGAGAGCTGTCACTTACTGATCTGCCGACATCTTTCATTATCTCACATCCTTTCCGTCCTGGACTCTTTTTCTGTTCTCTTCCTTCTGTCCTCGGGCACATACAGTCCTCACTCCTAAAACATTCGTGTTTTCCTATCATTTCCCAGTTAAGTCAGCTCTTGTTCACATTTTCCATTCCTGAGTTTTTCGTTTGTTTACTGTGGGTTTTTTCTGGTGGTACTGGAGACAAAATCCAGGATCCTACACAGGGGAGGCAACCACTCTACCACTAAGCTACAGCCCCAGTGTTTTTTAAACTGTATTTTGAGACAGGCTGAGGTGCCCACACTGGCCTCGTACTATCAATGCCCCTGCCTTGTCCTCTCACGTAGCAGGACTGTGAATGTGTGTCATCATGGCTGAAATTCCTGAGCTTTGTTGATTCTCATCTTACTGTATTCTTTCCTGTCTATAATTGTTTGGTTAACAGCTTTTAGATGAGATTCCCCTGTCAAGAGTTCTTCTGCCTTGAGCCTTTTCCTTTGCTGGGTTCTGGAAGATTTTTATTAACCAAAAAATTTTGGATCCACTTTATGCTGAACTTTGATTGGCATGCTGGCCCTTGAGCTGGCGATGAGTCTGGCCTTCTGGACTCAGCTCTACCGGGGGGTCTGCTCCAGAGAGAGAGAAAGCCTGTTCTCAGTTCTCAGCTCTACCGGGGGGTCTACTCCAGGGAGAAAGAAAGCCTGTTCTCAGTTTAAGCAAGTCTCTTGTCCCACAGTGTGGCTCTACATCTTCAGTGAGTTACAGTGTCATGTTTTGGGATGATGGGGGCAGACTCTGAGTGCCACTGTTCTGTTTCAGAAAGGCCAATTTCATGCTTTTCTTCCTTACCAAACATCCTAGAGGCACCAGCACTTTATGGGGCACCCTTCTGCCCCCACAGGTTTCCCAAATGGTACCCTATGACTTGCACTTTTTCCAAAAGTGCCTTCATCTTCATGCAGTGGCACTCGCCAAATCCATACACAGGGGCAGGACGCCATACAGAACCTTGCCTCTTCTGGAACCAGAAGCTTGATGATGACAGTGTTCTGGAACAATCTCCCTCCTTTGTAACATCCTGGCTCTGGAGATGACTATGCTGTTTTTTGTTACACTCCCTGCCATTTGCAAGAAGCTAAAGCATATGGCATTTTATATCACACTTTCTGCAGCACACATGGGCTGCAGGTGCAGGTGACCCTGTCAGTCATCAAAGTTGGCCCGTGTGGTACTGAAGGGCTGGGAGGATATAAACAAGTTTGGTGGTACCACTATCCTAAGGAGCCACGAAGTTTTGAAGGAACTTTTAAAGTCATCCAGTGTTACCACTTCTCTTCTAAGCTGAAGGTCCTTGTGTGGCTTCTTCCGGTGGAGGTCAACAACCTATACCCAGGCTCCCCACAAATGGTAAGCTCACCCCACTTTTGAACTGTCTGCTCTTGCTGTTGGCCCTTGAAGTACTTTCACAAGGTCTAACACACACATCCAGCTTTTCAGAAGTCATAAGCAATACAAACCAACAATGAAGAGAAGGATGAGCAAGGCCAAGGAGGACAATGCACAGTGCTCCCAGTTCTTAACAGCAGGGACACTCATCTCGTCCTAGTTGTTGCTTTTAAGCACCTTTCTCATATGCTCCATTTTCTTTTAAAAGTGCGTGCCTTCTTCACGGTAAGCATTTTTGTACAAGCCCAGGAAGATCTCTGTGCACTTCAGAACTGGTGCTCTGATCCTGATGACCTGGACAAGCTTGCTCCCTGTGTCCATGTTCCAAGAGCATCTTGTGCCAGCCTATCTGAAACATGGGCACAGTGGGCAGCTGCACAGTATACGCATCCCCAGTCTCTGACGGCATCACAGTGTCCTCATTTCACATCCCCATAGCTATCCATCAACTGTCGCGTACTATGAGCTCCCTAAGTGCTTCTGAAATGACGGTGATCACTCGCTGGACCTTGTGTCTGACTAAGAGTGAAAGGTGACTGTGCCAACAGAAATCTTTTAAAAACATTTGGAGCCATTAGAAACACACTATAGCCATACATTAAATCTCTTATTATAAAACACTTGGAATATCAGTTATACACTATGATAACCAGTAATAGTTAAGTCCTTCAAACCCTAGCAGTCAGGTGAAAAGGGGGCTCAAAGCTTTTCCAACACCATTCTAATCGGAAGTGGAATACAATACTCCTATGCATGTAAAGAAATACACATCTACATATACACACATGCACACACATATGTATTTATTTGAATAACAGAAATCCAGAAATTATGTGGCTATCATAATTAACTCAAAGAGTTAAATTATAGCATTTTACTGATTCATATTTTAGGGGAGAAGGATGCTATCTACACTAAATATGCTAAAAATATTAGAAAACCGTACTGAACACATCCGACAGACACTTCAACAACATGGGAACATCTAAGAACCTGACAACTCTCCAAACGCTCCCTCTCTAGTGCAGACCTTCCATGTGAGTTTACTCTTGATCAAATTACTCTCTCAAAAGGAAGGTCTACTGCCTTTACCTTATACAAACAATAAGTATATTTGTACTGAACAAAAGATCCAACTTACCCTGGTAAATGTTCCTTCAAAACTATGAATATCCAGTTGTGGCTTCTGAGCATAAACATAAGCACTGATAGAAAAAAGGTCCTGGAATACAGAACATGTGAATTAATTTCAATGTTATAACTAAATAAAATGACCTGGGAAATTTTCATTAGCTAATTAAAATCTTCCTTATGTTATGTGCCAGAAGTGAGTCTTAGATCCTGTTTGCCAGCGCTGTGAATCAGGATGGAAGGTAACAAAGAAGCAGTGCTTAAGCTCAACAGAGATGGTCACTTTTCTTCCCTCTGAGAAATGGCCAGTGTGTGTTAGAAACGCCTGGGAGAAGCTGGCAAAGCACACTTTGCCTGGGGCTATCCACAGGACTTCACCTCCAGGGTAGAGCCTCAAGGCACAACGGTACCCCAAAATCCCACTGCATCCTTGGCTCACAGTCCCTGAGGGCCAGGACTGACAACATGGAGGCCCTGATGGCCAGGAAACACGAGCTGGGAAACTAAGAGGAACGAACTCAGAGACTGTCCTCAGACCTGGGAAAGAAAACACTTCAGACCCCTCTGTGGTGCCAAAACCTTGAAACCAGCACCAATGCCAGGTCTAATTCTCTAAGTGACACCATCTGAACTTGAGCTGCCTGTGGTCAGTCTACACAGCTGCTGTGGAGACCAACTACATAAACCATCTGTGCCCCCACCCAGAGCTGTACTTCAGGCAGACAGATCATAAGAAGGGACCCTTGAGGCCCTGGGAGGGTCCTATTCTTTCTTGTGTCTCCATGCTGTTTAGTGTGCTCTCTGTTGCTCCAGCAGCAGCAGCTCGCAGCAGATGACCAAGAGCCTAAGTCTACTCCCCTGCCTGTCACCGTACATACACCTTAGAAAGGCAGGCAGTGTGGAGTGCTGGTGCCTAGAGAGCAAATGATCTTTTCCAGCCCGCTCCCTGACAGATGATTAGAACCCAGTGTCATTCTGAAAGTGTTTGAAAATTAAGAATTTCCTCTTGACAAATTGGTAAGCATGATTGTGTATTTCTGGTTAGGTTGTATAAAAAATGTTTTCCTTCTTTTAAAAAAAAAAGCTTTTGTCCCTCTTGAATACAATCCCAGGTGAAAGGTCTGGGGAAGCACAGGAGGCACTTAAAGTCAAGATGGCCAAATGGAATACCATGACTTTGTAGCAGTAAAACCTCAACACCTGGGGGTGCACAAGTGGGGAGATGAGGAGGGGCTTGAAGGACCTTAGATCTCAGAACTGTCTGGAAGGTTCCCCTCTTGCTGCCTTGGCAAGCTTGTGCCAAGTAAGTAAGCTCTAATGGGCTATAGAGCCTACAGTCCTACATGACAGTATAGGACTCGTAAGACAAGTTCTGCAGCAGGTAGAGCAGCTTTGATCAACTGGCCACAGGGCAGTGGCATCCTGAGAGTACTACTGTGTGCACGGTCACACTGGCAGTGGGACGGGTGTTGTGCAGGAGATTTACATAGCCTCCTGAGGGGCGTGGTCCTCAGAAGGACCTGCACACAAGGCTGTGTTCAGGGAACAAGGGTTCAAGAGAAAGGCTCTCCACCGCTCAACTGTTCCCAAGCACTCTGATTTATCCCAAATTCCTGCTTTCCTTCTGGTATTCCAGAATCATGGTGCGTGCCTCCACGGCTGGCCCTTGGTAAGGAGCTGAAGGATGAGTCTCTACAGCTCCCTGAGGGACAGCACAGCACACACTGGCCACATGAAGGAACTCGTGAGTGGGCCATGGGTCGTGTGCCTACTCTTTTCTGGACTCTTAACGTGTCCCTGGTTGGATGTGCTGGGTGCCTTTCCCTGTAACACATCACAGCCATGAGGAGGACGACTCTGTCTCGTTTCTGAGAGTCCTAACAGGTCATCAAAGCTAGGGGTGGTTTGGATGATCACACAAAGAACTTGCCATTTTTACAAATTTGATTTCCTTTCTGAGTATAGGTAGAAAACTAGAGTTAGGAGAAAAGGGTAACCAAAGCATTTGAAAAGTGAGGGGAAATTAAAGTCTGGGAGAAGGGAACGCCTCATAGAGGGGCCTGAAAATCTGTTTATAATCTCAGTTTGACCCCTAAAGAAATCATGCACAGTGCAAGTTCCAAGCAGCCCAGCTAAGGAAAAGAAGTGAACAAGGACCTCAGCCAAGCTAACCACGGTTAAAACCAAACCAAAATCCAGCACTCTTCAGAAGAGCCTAGTAGCATCCTACGTCTCTATATGCATCGTTACTAAAGCTGAAGATACAATTAAAATTTCCAGACATATAAAGAAACAAAACCAGAAAACCCATCCCAAGAAAGAATGCAGTGGGTGAAGATCAGCCTTGAACACAACTGAGCATGAAAATCAAGAGAAGAAAATTCTAAAGCAGCTTTCTAACACTTCAGATACTTAAAATATGCTCGTGAAGAATAAGCCATTAGAAATCGTATCAGAGAAAGATAAGAAAAAACAACCAGACAAAAATTCCAGAATTACAAAGACAGAATATCTGCAATAATGTCACTAGATGAACTTAACAGCAGATTAAAGATAACAGAATAGTCAGTGACAAAAAAACCATGATTTTAAAAACAAATTCAGCCACAAAGCCATGGAGGGAGGATCAAGAAGTCTAATACACAAATAGAGCATGACTTTTCCCTTCTCTGGCTATACACAATATAGAATCACACCATGTGCAGTCATACATGTACCTAGGGCACTGAGGTCCATCTCATTCCACCATGCTCCATCTGTGTACAGTGAATCAAAACGCATTCTTCTGTTGTGTATACCTAATTAGAATAAATTTTTAAAAATAAAATAAAGATTAAAGATAAAAGAAACAAAATCTTATTACCAGAAAAAAAGCTGCTCACTTAAACAGTTTTTTAGTGAGATTTTATAAAACTTTCAAGGGCTAAAATATATATTTTATTTTTTCTTTAATTTTTAGTTGACAAATAAAAATCACGTATTTTTCATGGAAAAAAAAAAAAAAGAAGTTGTCTAATGTGCTTGTAGCAGGATTTCAGAAGGCGTAGAGAGAGAAAAGGGGAAAGGAAAACTACCTGAAGAAATAATGATCCAAAACACTCCAAATCTGTTGATAGCCCAAAATGTTGATTCAAGAACCTCAAAAAATCCCTGCAAAGTGGAATAAAACTTAAAACTATGAAACTGCTACAAAAACAAAGACATATGGGGAATAAAATCCTAAAAACACCTAGAAAAAATTGACATATTATATGAAAGGAAGTGACTATCAAAATACCACTGACTTCTTACTACAAATAATCAACGCAGAAGACAACAAACTATTTAAAGTATGAGTGTGGGAAAAGGTCAACCCAGAAATTCAAAGCCAGCAAAAAAAATCTTTGGAGAACATAGAAGAAATAAAGGCATTTTCAGAGGAATTAAATGAGAACTAATCCCAGAGGCTATCTACCAGCTATAAGAACAATGACAAAAGTTCTTCACCTTGAGGGGAGATGATATCAGGCTGAAACTCAGATCTCCAGGAAGAATGATATGGAACAAAAACAACTATCCATACAAACATCAAAAGAAAAATCCCATCATTTTTTCACCTAATTTCTCTAAAACACAGGTAAAACTGATGGAATAATGTCTAGTAATGTAGACAGCACATACATGCAGCATGAAGGGCAGGTGGGGCAGAGAGATCTACTCATGACAAGGATCTTCACTGTCAGGAAAGTGACCCATGGGAGCCTTTCACAATAACACATTTCCAGGTGAAAGCACGTTGCAATCTCTAGCAACCATTAAAACTATGAAAAGGTATAACTAAAAAGCCAACAGATAACTAAAACAGCATCTTAAAAACATTCAACTAGGCTAAAGTAGAAAAAGCAGGCGAAGGAAGACAGGAGAAACCAAAGCCGGCTCAGGCCTCAGGGCACAATGGAAAGGAAGGGAGGAGGGTGGAGGGAGGGACCAGCAGATGACTGACCAAGAAAGGGAAAGATGAGAGTTATTGATTAGTCAAGGTCTCCGAAAAGTGTGGTCAGACAGGACCAACACAAAGCTATGGAAGCACTATGTGTAGACAGAAGCAGGCATCATCCTTCGTTGTCAGATTAGGCAAAGGAGGAAAACAGTTATCAACAGAGGCAACAGGCTTTGCTGGCCAAGAACTGCAGGCATGTGTTTGATGGAACCCTCTTTCTGCACAGGCAGGACCATGTGCTGAATGACAGTGGGATCAGAAATGAAGAGTGGAAAAGTCTAAGGATAATGCCACTGACAGGAGGGGACACGGTTAATTATGGCACGCAGAGGGGTAAAGGTCATGCTGAAAGGAAGCCAAAGCAGGCCGTCATAAAGCTGTGTTTCCCACGGGGGCCTGCGTTCTGAGGAATGTGAAGCAATGCATTTCCCATTTTCACTTAGGTTTTTAACTGCAGCAATGGTGTATATTCCTACGAGGTCTTATTTTGCACTTGATCTTTTCTCACAGCTTCTATTTTATTTAGACTCAAATTTCTTCACAT
Source organism: Xerus rutilus (assembly GCA_028644305.1). NCBI lineage: Eukaryota > Metazoa > Chordata > Mammalia > Rodentia > Sciuridae > Xerus > Xerus rutilus. Next base: position 751,858 of record CM053412.1, read on the forward strand.
ATATTTGGCATCTGAAATCATTCTCTTCAGTACCTGGACAGCTAATTCCTCTGAGCTGCTTTCAATTGAACTGCTCCTTCCCTTTCCTGTGGATTCCACATCCACATTCCAACTATCTCCGCAGCAGGAGGCAGCAGGATGGCTGGTGGGCTACCCACAGGCACCTGTCTGGCCACATCTCTCCTGTGAGTAGATGGGCAGGTCGTATGTCATACTTGATCCCTCACAATAACACATGTTGTCCGAGACTTTCATATTTTCTTTTATTTCTAGATGACATATTGACTTTTGCTGTTCCCATTTCATTAATTTCCCACTTTCAGTGAGATGAAACCTATAAATTTTGGAATTGCTTAGACTTTTACTTGAAGAACAAGAGCATAGTAACTGATGCTAATTAAAAAATGGCTAAAAAGAATATCCTGTTCTCAGGGCAGTAAAATCCTCTAAGAGAACTAACTAAATAGTTAAGCTACCCAATTCAATAAGCAGCAAAAGAAATCAGACACTCAATAGAAAGTAAAATGAAAAAATGGGGTGGCAGAGACTGTCTTCCATTCCGCTTCTCCTTTTAAAAACAACTTCCAAGTCATAGGCAAACAGGTGGCTTCCCAATACATTCCTCAGCATCCTCCACAGATTGATGTGACCCAAGAATCATGACAAGCAGTGATGCTGGCCGCCTGCCTTTCTTCCCCTCTATGGCTGGCCAGTAAGCACTGAAAGCTGCTAAGACCCCTGTGGGAAGTCACGTGTCAAAAAACACAAACCTACCCTCACTAGCCTTGGATCACTATTTCTGGGCTGTCAGATGAAGGAGAAAAGGTTCTCGCTTGACTTGGGGTATATCAGTCACATTTCATTTTTCAAATCAGAAGCGTTCTGGATTTTACAGCAAAAGGGACCTCATACAGAACAAGAGCTTCCAATATCAGAGGAAGGGAAGCAACTCATGATTAAACCTCCAAAAATACTCTCAGAATGTTAATGAAACAACCCTCCAGGGAGAGACCACTCATAAATCAAACTGGAGACACAATGAGGCTGACCACTGCCCAAGCGGCAGAGCAGTGGCAGTAGATTAGGCCCCACAAGGACATCTGCCAGCAGAAACACCATGGCAAGAAGATAGCTCCAAACTCCTGTGGGCACATTCACCATGAAGGCTATTCCCACACCTTCAGGCCTCCAGGATGCAGGAGACTAGCTCTCAAGTTCCTAGGAAACAGCGGCGGGGTGATGAGTGGGGTGAAGCAGACACTCCAGGTCACCAGAGTAAAACTACAGCTGAGACTACACAGGAACTGATGACAGCTTATGCACAAGTTAATTAAGCCAAGGTGAGTTACCAAATAAGAAATACATGGCATGATTACTTGGACTTGTGAAAATACTACCAGAATGTTTAATAAGACACCTAAAGAACATGGATAAGGTAGGTCTCAGAATCATTCTTCATTTAAATATCATACTGTCACACAGTGATTTCCAAAACATGAAACTGACACCGCACACTACCTTCTGACACAGGAAGATAAAGAGCAAGCCAGCAACCACCCTCACTTCCACACGCAGCGGACACTTACAAGAGCGCATTTCATCTGGTATGTTTGACATCAAATGACTGAATAATGGCACAATAATGAGAATGTCATTTGAAGCTTTTCATGATAATTTAAAAATCATTCTGAAGTTTTCAATAATGTAGGAAAGCCTCTGCTATTAGGTCAAGGGCAACATTTGTTCGCATTACTTAAAGGTCATTAAAATACATCCTTAATCATAACATGTGGTTCATTACAAATAAAATCACTTTTTGTTCAATAAAACTAATTAAATGTAAATGGTATTGTTTACTGCTGTATGGATCTTTTGAAATAAATCAGCAAGTCATGATTTATTGAAAATTACTAGGGCCTCATGGTTGTTAATAAATTTGCTCGATCACAAAAGCCAGAAACATATTTTCCAAACATCTATGGTGCCTGGCAACAAGCTCAACAAATGGCATCTGAGCTGCGGGGCCTGCAAACAGCTTTCAGCATGGCTCCCCGAGGGCTCAGCTCTGGCCTCACGGAGGACACTGAGATGGCAGCAGAACCAGCAGAGCCCACTGTGGGTGGCCTGCCTCTGTTCTTAGGAAAAGCTTGGTTTGTGTGAGTCTGCTCATTCTAGATGCCACAGCAGCATGCTCCGATGTGACACCACCGCAATGCCAAAAAGAATACCCCACCCATAGCAGCAGAGACAGGGAGTCCAAACAAGCAACAAACTAAATCGCCTCGCCAGTGTCCAGGACAAAATTAGAGCCGTCTTCTCTATGAAAAATCAATATTTAAAATACCCAATTTTATGAAGCTACATATTTCAACTAATTACTGAATCAGAAATTCAGTTAGATTTTCTTTTTTTCTAGCAAACACTCTTTTTGACTTACAGTCCTATCAAAAGTTAAAATGTTTTCAATGACCATACAGTTGTTTCACTCAAACGCTATCATGCTCCCTATTGAAGTACAATGGCCATCAACGTCTTTAAAGTAGCATTATATTAGATGTACTTTATAAGTGTCTAAATAATCTCAAATATATATTTACATGACTGTGTGGCACTAATAAAAATGAAAGAGTAGGGCTGGGGCTGTGGCTCAGTGGTAGAGCGCTTGCCTAGCATGCGTGAGGCACTGGGTTCAATCCTCAGCACCACATATAAATAACAAGTGAATAAAATAAACATCCATCAACAAATAAAAAAAAATATTTAAAAAAAAAATGAAAGAGTATCCTTATAATATTTAATACAATAAGATGTGACTTTCCACAAAGATATTACCCGAAGTATAGATAATAGCACACTGAAGTTTTAACTACTTTATTAGTGTATGATTTAAGTGTAATACACCACACACAAAGTGTAAAATTGTGTTTTGGTGTATGCCTATGACCATAAAAACATCAAATAATCAAGATATCGAACATTTCCATCAGCCCACAAAATATTCCCATCCACCTTTTAGAACCACCCCCCACAGCACCAAGTCTTGGCAACTGCTACTCTTCCAGAATTTTCTGAGTCAAATTACATTCTCGTTTGTTGGTCAATGTTTGGCTTTTCTTTCAGGCACATTCAAATACAGTGTTTTAATTCTGCATTCTTAGCAAAATCAAATCTATTACAAAATTATCATGTAGTGTGGCCATTCCCAAGCGCCTATCACTAGTGCACCCCAAGATTCTTGCAAGGAGTTTTAGGGGAACACACAGAGGATGGTGCTATCACCCAAGAGTGACAGCAAATAAAATGCTCTTTGATCTCCTGAAGACTCCTAACCCCCCTTTCCCTTTAACCTGGGGGAGATTGCCTGGAGATATTCACTAGAAAAATAGACAAAGGACCCAAGGGCCAACTATGTAAGCAGGGAACAGTAACATCAACCCAGGAAATAGCTCAAATAGCATCAGAATGTCAACAGGTTATAAGATGCCCAACCAATTAATTCATTTTAACAATTAAGAGAATAACAACTGAGACAGGAGGGTCGCGAGTTCAAAGCCAGCCTCAGCAATGGCGAGGCACTAAGCAACTCAGTGAGACCCTGTCTCTAAGTAAAACACAAAATAGGGCTGGGGATGTGGCTCAGTGGTCACATGCCCCTGAGTTCAATCCCTGGTACCAAAAAAAATAAATAAATAACAACAAACTAGACATCTTAAGACTAAGAGAGTGGAGCAGCTTTATCCTGCCACACTGAAAAGATGAAAAGCTAATGGATGGATGCTGCTGGGAAGCAGGATGCTGGTGGGCAGGTCCGGGACGGGAGCCGTGGCAGAGGAAGCTCCAGTGGAGAAAGGCCTGACTGCACAGGGCGTGGGCTGCAAGGAGCTGAGCGCTCACTCAGCAGCACAAATGGAGCAGCACGATGCAGCTTCCTTCTCCGGGGTCTCTGCACACCCTGTGGAAGCGCAGGGAGCATTTCAGTAACTGGGATGGAATAAAAGCTAATGCCCAGTCTCTCAATTTCAGCTTCCACCTGCGGAGAGACGCGCAAGGCAGTTAAAAGACAAATGGGTACTGGTAGCCTTCTAGGCACAACCTCAAACCTAAAAACAAGGAGGAAAACATAGCAACATTATCTCAAATACCATCAACACATTTACAGGCGAACGATAACACAAGCTAGGAGCACTGGGCCGTGGTATGGAGGCACCACCTGCACACTCAGACTGGATGGTGAAAGTTAAACACTGCAGAACCATCTGAGGGCAACTGTGAATCAGTGGAAAAAACAGTTGTTCAGTGAACAGTACTAGCGCAGCTGACTGATGGAGTTTGTTTTCTTAAAAAAGTATGATTTCTCACTTATAGCTGGTTTCAAAATAAATGTCAGTTGAATTAGAAATTCTGTATGAAAAACAGAAATCACTTAAAAAGTAATCATTTGAAATACAACTGTGAGTGCAAATAGTCTTAGGCATAAAATCAAAGGCAAGAACCATTTTAAAATACTGGCAAGTTATAATATATAAACATGCTGGACTTTTATAAGGTTTAAATGAAATCTACATAAAACTTATAAAACCTTACATAAAAGATGACTTAAAACATAATGTTAAGAAAACATACTACTGGCATACAGCAGGAAGGGTCACATCCGCTGTGCAGGTGTGTGGCTGTGTGGCAAGGAGGGAGGGTCCTGCCAGGAGGACTGTGTGACAAACGCCAAGGGCAGTCAGTGCTGTAGGTAAACGCTGGGGGCATTATTTTTAATGTGCATTTTACTATTAGAGTCAGTAAAATAAAATAAACCTCCATTCTGTTTTGAAGGCATGCATCCTAAGGGCTGAGCAGCTTCTGAGGTAAGCACAGGGTACATACCAAGTTCTCTCCCAGAGAGAGGCTACCTCACCACCAAGTTCAGTCCTCCTGGCAGGTGTACCCCTACTGACAAGCCAATCCTCAAGAACTCAGTACCTATTTGCTTTAAATTTAGTTATCATCAGAAATGCCGTGTAGCTCGTTTAGTCCGCAAGCACTTATTTGTCATTAAAAAGTAATCAAGGACTTCTGTAGACAATGTTGAATTAACTGGTGTAAGACTTGCCCTCAGACTCAAAGCAGCTTCAACAGTCACTTTCAAGAAACTGGACACACTGACCTCAGGAAACAAACACAGCTATGCCTTCACATCAGCCTATTCCTGTACTGGGGTACAATCACCCCACAGGGTGGGAGGAGGATAGGCAGGGAAGGCAGGCACTTTGAGTTCTGGAGACAGAGACCAGACCTAGGTCAACTGTGCCAGCATTTGCAGTTACTGGGAAGAAGAGGGGAAAACAAAGCTGCAGAAACCTGCTACCAATTGTCAACATGTGTCCACACAGGGTGGGATTACATCTGGCCACACCAAGCTCCACACTGCACATCCCCAGCAGCAGCACAGCTGGGGAGAGACTGAGAGTCCAGAGAGGCTTGTGATTCAGGGAGGATCCCAGAAGGGTTGCACTCTGGGAGCAGGACAAAACAAACATTAAATGAAGTTTAAGAACAAACCTTGAAAAGATCAGGCTGATCGACAAGTTGCTGAAGTGAAAAAAAAACAACAAGAAGCCCTGAAGAGAAAGAATCCCCAGACGTTGAAAAAAATGTTATAATATCCAGCATCCAATAAAAAAATCACCACACATGCAAAAAAAGGAGAAAAGTGTGACCTATTGCGAGAGGAAAGTTTTAAAAACAGATACATAACCAGAAATGACAGAGAAAATCAACTAATCACAAAGAAATTAAGTATTATAAGCTGCTGAAAAATCTGATTAGTTCCATATCCATAAACAAAATTCAATTCATAATTAAACAGTTCCCCCAAATGTAAACTTTTGGACCGAATGTTTTCAAAGGTGAATTTGTTCAACATATAAAACAGAAATAACACCCATTTTACCACTAACAACTTGAAAAATCCAAGAGGCAAAAAGACTCTCCCAACTGTTTTATGAAGCCAGCATACTCCTAGATATCAAACTAAAGCCATCAAACAAAAACAAGACTGAGCAATATCCTTCATGAACATAGGCACAAAAAATCCTTAACAAAATGTCAAATGTTGGGATATGTAAAAAGGACTCTCCGGGGCTGGGATTATGGCTCCGTGGTGGCGCGCTTGCCTCGCATGTGTGAAGCACTGGGTTCGATCCTCAGGACCACATAAAAACAAATAAAATAAAGATATTGTGTCCATCTACAACTAAAAAAAAAGGACCCAGCAAGACAAAATGGGGTTAGACATGTTCTGCTGGTAGTGTAACAAGTGTAAAATCAGTCCACAACTATTATTATTAATAAAGGTGAAAACCATATGCTCATCTCAATAGATACAGAGAAGCCTTTGAAAAATCCAATACCTACTCATCACAAATCCTCTCCGCAAACAAGACCTAGGAAGAACGTCTTTGAACTGATGGCGGTGTCTGTGGACGACTGACAGCTATGCCTACACACAAGAGCTGAACGTGTCCCCAAGACGGATGGGATGCGACGAGGGACCTCTGCGCTGCTCTCCAACACTGACTCAAGCCAACGTGGCACTGCAAGTGAAGGAGCAGATGCTGCTACACAGACCAGAGTGCAGCGCTAAAGATCTGCACAGTACAAGACATTCTAGGAATTCTACACAAGGCCACTGAAAAGACATGGGCAGACACTTTGCCAAAGAGGCCACACAGACGGCAAACAGCACGTGAGGCAAAGCTCACAAAACAAGCCACCAGAGAAATGCAACCAAAAGGGCAGAGATGTCACTACACGAGCTCACAAAGATCAAGATCAAAACGGTGACAACATCGGGTGTGGCAGAGGACAGGTGCTGGACCACTCACTCTTCCACTGCTAATGGAGACAGTGAATGTACTGCCACCACGGGAAACAGCTGGGCAATTATTCTGATGTGCAGGAGCTGCTAGTGTACCTTCCTCAACAACCCTTTGGGTGGGAAAAGTGCCTCAATGCTGTACTTGTGACTTCATCACATGGTAGCTATTCTGCTGTGCCTGTCCACTGGGAAGATATGAGAGTCAACTGGTCGATGCGGGCAATGATAGCAAGCCTGAATCCTCTAAGCCCCTCGTCCACTGGTCTAGGAGAATCTCTCTTCCCTCATCACCAAGCATAAAAATGGAAGAGCTGCAACTCAGAACACAGAGATAATACCTAACACCCTACAGAACTTAAATAGTCATCACAGAACACTGAGAATTAATAGACCCTACAACAAATCATCTAGCTGGTATGTTATTAGCTTTGATGGAAAAGTCCTGATCCAGAACAGAAATTCAGGCAGTTTTCAAAATAAACTTCCGAGCTGGGGAATGAGAGGGACTACATGATGTACAGAGACAAAATAAGAGACGTATTTCTATGTGTTTAAAACTGGGAATATTAAGGGCAGGATACATACTCGCATCTATCTGGTTTTACTGAATCTGGAAGATCACTATATACATGAGCATACACGTACATTTCACCACCATGAAATGGTAAAGGTAAGAGCAAACCAAATGAGAAATACAGGTTTCCAGGAAGCATGCGATGCAAAATTCTAGCCAATTAGTTCTCCAAGGAGCACAGATTTAAACAATTAGCTGTCAACATTCTGTCAAAATAAAATTTTTTTCTTTCATGCTTATGTTAAATATTTTAAAAGATGATGTCTAGTTATCATCTGTCACTAGTGACTGAGTGTTCTGGTACAACTCTTCTCCAACAGTTTAGAAAGACTAGAAGCCTGAAACTGTGGAACCCTTTCATCCCATAATTCTACTTTGAAGAAGGAAAGAGACATGCCATTTGGATGCCCTCTTTTGGTGTACATATATTTTAACATAAAGTAGGAGTTGCTTCCTTGACTCCATGGAAGGGTGCTAGAGGAGGCTAGATAGCTAACAAAGGTCACTCTCCACCTCAGGGTGAGAAAACTACAACCTGAGTTCCAAATCTAGCCTGGACTCCCTATGCACGGCAGCAGAGGTAAGCATGTATGGTATTTTTCAGTTGTCAAAAGAGAGAAGGAGAGGAGATGGTGATGGTGACTCTGTGACAATAACTTCTCCTGGGATGGAGAACACACAAAGAACAGGAAGACGCTTGCTGGGCCCTACTGGTTCTGGAGAAGCCACACAGAGGAATGATGGCTAACTTAGGGACTACCTGACATAAAACTGCTGACGAAGAAGTACCACCTCAACCCCACTTGTGCCACTGCCTAGCTTCCAGACAGTCCCGCGCTGAGAGGCGCTGTGGCTCCTGCTGACCATGTGTGGCACAGGTAGCAGCTACTCCCATCCCAATGCAACCACAGGAGGGCAGCAATAGAATCTGTGGTACCCGACCTTCTCCCCAGGGCTGACAGCTGCATGGTCACAGGGCACTCTAACCAATCCCCACCTTCCCTTATTCTCCATGGAATATCAGCAAATCATGTAAGACAAAGCTGCTCCCACATCAATACTAGATGTAAGCTAACAGAAAACAAAAATCAAATGGCTACTATAACAAGGGTTTTTTCAAAGAATGGAAGGGAAAAAAAAAACAAGTACATCAGTTTAGAAGATTCTTGACATTTCTAAGAGATGTTTTAGAGATCACTGGAAATAAACATGCATCTGTGAGCTTGCTCTCTGACCCAATCTGCACCTTCCGCAGGCACATGAAACACTTGGCAGACTCAACCTAGAGTCTTCTTCCTTCCCCTGGCTCAAAAGACACTGCAAAACTCACTTCTTCTGTCAGAGAGGTTCTCCGTGCTTCAGGAGAAAAAGTTGCAGTTGACAGGCTGGGCTCAAAGGCAGTCTAAACCATAGTTGAGTCTCAGTCTCTCAAAACAGTACCTTGAGTAGCTCTTAGGGAGTGAGCCAGTTAGCAACAACGGACCTTCTGTGTTCCCACCAAAGTCCGCAACTTTGAGATTACTTAATGAGAATGTTAAAAAGTAAAAAAAGAAAAATGAAAGCCGAAGTGTGAAGCCAAAAAGAACATCCCAACAATACAAAACAGCTTATGTGCTTAGAAACCTCAGGAATTATTTTGGCGTCATTCCTAATGACACTATGTTAGAAATAAGAGAATAACCAAACGAGTTCTCAGCGTTTTCTCATAGTGCCTGTAACTTAGCTGGCATGAACAGAAAGGTCCTTCCTCCCTAGACATCACTACCGAAGACAAAAGGATGCATGGACTTGATGGTGCTCACCCCCAGGGCTGGCAGCCTTTGAGTGCAGCTCACCGCCACCTTCAGCTTCCAGTCTGTCTCACCATCCAGCTGGTCCGTTCGAATGAAACATGAACCTTGGAAGCAGAGGAGAAAAGGTCACAACTCTCAAAGTGTATTACAGAAGGTAACTCCTGAGCTACAAGTGCCATCAAAGCACAGATCCAGGCCAGAAGAGATACATCCTGAGAGGGACAAAAACAAACACCTTCAAAAGCCTTCATTTTGATATGTGACTGACAGATCAAGTCTGTGAAAAGATATAGCCATTCAATGTTGGTTTTTGTTTTTGTTTTAATATTTTATTTATAGATAGTCTCATTGGGTTATTTAGAGCCTCACTAAGTTGCTGAGGCTGGCTTTGAACTCATAATCCTCCTGTCTCAGCCTCCCGAGCTGATGGCATTGGAGGCGTGCACCACGATGCTGGGCTCAATGTTTTTAATCACCTGTTTCCTATTTGATGTTTCTGCCTATTAAGGTTTCATATTAACTACTATAGAGACTGCAGGGGTCATTTCTACCTTTAATCTCTTTTGATAATGACAAAAAAATAAGACACACACACACACAAAACTCCAGGAGTGCATGATAGCCCCTTGCTAATAAAATGTTGCATTTACCACCACAGAACATATATTCAATAACAAAAGCACAGTTATGTGCTATTGGACATGAACTTATCTGATGTTTTTAATACAGAAAAATATCAAGTTACAAACTTCCACTGACCCTCAAAGACCTAGCTATATCATCCCACTTCTCAGAATGTACCCTGAAAATAGAACATCAAAAACACAAAATGACAAACTCTCAGAACTATTTACTGCAACACTGTTTACAGAAACAAAAGGTTGGGGGCAAACAGAGAACCAGCTGAATAAAGGAGAGCACAAGCGAAAAAAAGAGAAAAGAAAGGAAAACAAAGAAAGACCTCAACATACTGTTACAGAAAGATCTCTAGGACACATGCTTACATAAAGAAAGCAAGGTACAGAACATTATATACAGAATACTAACTCACATTAAGGGGGGGGGAGAAAAGGAGAATGAGCGTGTGTGTGGATATCTGTGCTGTTTTAAATGTGTGCATCCCTACAACTGCATGTCTGTATCTGTGCATGTGTCTAAGTGTACATGCATCCATTTATTTGCAAACATCTGTGTATCTGTCTAGATGTGCATGTACCTGTGTATGTCTGTGTGTGCACAGCTCTGTGTACATAGGGGTGCGTCATGCTTGTCTGGGGAAGAACGGACAGGAAGAGAAGCCAGACCTGACTACGTCTTACTTGACACTGTTCACTTGGAAAGCGTATGTGCTTTACATTAACTGAAAACCAAATTACAACAAGCTTTATAAAAAGCATTTCTAAAAAATAAATGAAAGTGTATAAAACATCAAATTCAATTTAATCACAGATTCATTCCAGTTTTGGGGTTTTTAAATTTTTTATTGAAAAGTAAAAAATAGAAAAAGTCACATAAGCCTGTTAAAAAGTATCAATTATTAGAACAACTGCTCAGTGCTTAGAAGACCCTCCACATGCCACATGCCAATCTCTGTCGATTCCCTCCTTCTAGAGGGGACACCTGCTGCTCCTGGCTGTACTGCAGAGTTCACCGTCCACTTGCATGGGCTTGCCCATTCGGATATGTCATCCACTTCTCTCTTCACCTGCAGGTCTCCTCCACTCCTTTCCCTGCCGTGTCCTCTGCTGAAGACCTAGGTCTGCACTGTGATGACTGCACATTCACCGTCCCACACCAGAGGTACCAGGGCCAGCATCCGCTCTGCCCTGACACTACGGCCACTCCTGCTCCATGCACAGACCCACTGTTGCACTACAGGGTGCAGGGCAAGACAGCCTATCCTTCCTTTTCATGTTCAGGTAGAATAAAACCCAAGCAGAGAGGCTTCTGCCCATTGTACTAGGTTGGTCACCCAGTAGAACAGTTTCTATAAGAAAGGACTGGCTCATGCATGGTTCTTCACCCTTGACTTGCCAAGACAATGGAATGTATGCTTTCCTAGTGAACAGTATCGAGTATCTGCCACCTTCAGCTGGTGCTCCATGGGGGAGGTGCCTGGAGGAGCTGCAGCATGGATGTTTCAAAACAATGCAATCATTATTATTATGACAGAATCTCAAACTGCCCCACAAGTGGCCAATGGGTACCTCTTTAGGTTGATGCCTTAGTCCTAACGACATGAATCTATTAGACTTTGACAGTCTCCTTTACAGTCTGGTACTGCAAAACAGTTATTGCTACTAGGCTGAACATCACTTCTAGGTCTTTTCAGTGAACAAAGCAAGATGAAAAAGAGTGTGTGTGTGTGCTTGCATGCGCGCATATGCGCGTGTGTGTGTACCAAGTATATCCTGAGTTCACACTGGTCTCCCCAACCCAAAGTCAACTCTGCGGGCTTTCTCATAACCCCCTCTCTCTTTCAGCTCCACCTCCTTTCTTCTGCATTGAGGACCCTGATTTTCAAGGACAGAGAAAGCAGAAATAAAATTCTACCAGGTCCTATGGCTGCAAGTGGTTTGTTCTTATTTGCCGGCACTTTGGGCTTTCACCGGGATAACAGATAACCTCATTTTGTGTTAAATGCTGTGTGTGGATTACTGGCCTCATCTGACAGTTCGATTTCTCTTCTGTGTATGTATGAACGTCCTTTTTAATAAACAAACAGTGTTATGGAAGTAAAATGCCACACAGTAATCCTCACATTTAAATTTGCTAACATTTGACGTACAGCCATACACCCCTGGACAACAGGAGTATGTTCTGAGGAAAGCACCATCAGGCAATGTTGTGGGTACACCAACGCAAACCTAAATGGTACAGGTTACTCGATAGGGCCTCTCGATGCAAACAAGGGATGTGGTAAGCACGATCTGTATGAGGCCGCTGCTGGAGTAACGCAGCATACTGGTTTACAATAAACTCTCCTTTTACAAGTAGGCGCACATTCATAAGTAACAAAAAGTACAGTACCAGGAATATATCAATGATGAACACAGCCATGCATTATCATTACCAAGCACTGAGCACTGTTCATAACTGACATGCCACAGCACAGTAGGTTTGTTCACACCAGCTTCACTTCACACACATGCACACTGCACTGCTTATGACTCTAAGACCTGAAGACACCACTAGGCAATAAAAACACTTCAGCTGCATTAAAATCTCATGGGGTCATCTTCATACACATGTGGTTGGCTGAGAAGTCTCACTTGGTGCACGACTGCATGTCCATGTCTCTGAAACCACAATCAGCACAACAACATACCCACGACAAAGAGTCCAGGTTTCCTCTGTGTTAATTCCCCCTCTTGCCCCTCCTCTACCAGCTGTAGGAATCCAGCAATGACCCATTTTACCACCAGCTCTGCCCCATTACAGACAAGGTTTGGGGAGACCCAAAGACTATGCTGCAATAATCATCTCCCAGGATCTCAGAACCTCAGGTAACATCTTGCAATAACGGGACTGCACCTACTATTAGTATTATGTAAGTATCCTAAGGAAAAATTGCAGATACATTAGAACAGCTTTCGGTTGCCATTCCATTAGTGTAATGTTGTACTATGGCTTGGAGACTATCATGTACAAACACATGCACAGTAAGCAAGCCGACTATCTCCACTTCCTGTAGTTACCATGGGACCATAAAGATGACTGTCCAGGCTAGCTCCACACCATGTGATCTTAACTCACGATTGTCCCAAGATGGCTGAAAACCTATCAGGACACCAAAACTCTCCTCCTGCCAGTTATAAATGTATGGGAAAACCAAAGAAGTAAAACTAGCGTTTATTAAGTAGATGGGAACTTAAACAGCAAGAATGCTGAGAACTAGAGTCTTTCCGCTGCTCTGAAGTCTGTGAAAGCTCCCTGGGTACTTTTTGCCTCCCTCCTCTTTCACACAACTCTAAAAGAAGCAGAGAGCATCCTTCCAGGCTTTGGCACAGGGCTACTCCTGGTTGAGATGGGACTGGCCTGGAATACTTGTCCTGCAGCTGTGGGAGTCAGGGACCACCAAGAGTTCCATTCAGGTGAGACTTGGGTCAGCATGTCTTCCTTCAAAACAGCTTCATCCTGTTCATTACCATTATTTCCCTCATTTATATCAAGAAGTTCACTAATGATAAATTCCTCTGGCTACAAACCATCGATCTGTCAGAAAGGCAGCAGTGTGGATTTTCTTATGGCCACCTACTTTTTTTATCATTCCACATACACTCAAGTGGCTCCCTTCAGAGCTGGGGAACAACAGGACTTCCTGCAACTGTGCACACCAAGACTCACTGTCACTTTCTGCCACTACACTGGAGGGTTTTCATGTGTGCTTCCTGATAGGCTTCTTTAAACCTGAGTGAAGAAACTGCAAGATGACCAGTTACAGTGACAATAACAGGAACAAAAGGCCATAATACATAATACGCTTTAAAAGTTGAAATAATGCCTCAACACACTGGCTGGAATAATGAAGCTGTGCTTGATGGTAAAAGGCAAATTCACTTTGAGAAGGGAGCAATACAACTACATACTTTTCTGTCTACATGTGAACTGCATAAAAATGTGCAGAGACCAGTCACCAACAAACTCAGCAAAGTGAAGGAGCAAAGTGGTGATCACCTACCTGTCAGTCACATGATACCCAGGCTGTCTACAACGTGATCTGTGGACTGAAGAGTCAAATGTGAAATTTAAACTTCACCTAATTATGCAATTATTATATGTCACAGTAATGAAAATCTGAAACATATTGTTTGGGGGCTGATGTTATTTTTGTTAACTTTCATTAAGTGAAATTGTAGACACTGAAAATGTACAAACCAAAACTTTCTACATAAAAAAATACAAACTGAAGATGTACAAAACTTTTTAATCCTAAAATCTGAACTAGAAATGATCAGTGTACCCTTGACAACCCTTGGCAAATTATTCTTTCCAAAAAGAGAAATCAACTGGTTACAGTGGCACAGACCCACAATCCCAGAGACTCAGGAGGCTGAGGCAGGAGGTTCCCAAGTTCCCAAGTTCAAGGCCAGCCTGGGAAACTTGGCAAGATCCCATCTAAAAATTTAAAAATAAAATAAAACAAAAGGCTGGGATGTAACTCAGTGGTAAAGTATCCGTAAGTCAATCACAAGTACCAAAAAGAGAGAGATAAAAAGAAAAAGAAATAGAAATCAAGCTCTTTCCACAGAAAACACGCAGGAGGAATCAGAGCTGTTTGAGAGCTGTGATGGGCAGGAGCAAGACAGCAAGAAGCCAAGACACAGTGCCTTCCCATGCAGGGAAGCCCATGGGCAGGTACCAAAGTCAAGAGACGAGGAGGCCTCCACATACAAGGAAGGGGCAGTCTGACTGTGAGCAGCAGCCACAAGCTGAGAAGCATCAACGTGTTCAACTACATGGGACATAAATCTACTAAAAAGTTTCATCAGCCTGTGCTAAGAACCCAACATGTTCTTTTGTTGTTGTTATAAATTGATGAACTATACTTGAATATATCACAGGGTATACAATAATGTTATGATTCATGAACACAATGCAGAGTAATTAGATCAAGCTACTCAACATATCCATTACCTCAAATACTTGTCATTTTTTGTAGTAAGACCATTTGAAATGTAGTCTTAGTAATTCTGAATTGTACAGCATACTATGACTAACTATAACAGATGTAAAAGTAAGTAAATAAATAAAGATTAAAAAGGCCTTATTCCTTGTGTCTGAGAACCTGTAGCCTTGGGCTACTGCCAGGCACCCCAGCCTTTGGTGGCCACCACCATCTCTGCGTCTCTGAGGTGGATGGACTGCTTCAGATTCCATGTGGAACTGAGAGCCTGCGGCCTGGGTCTTTCAGTGGCTGGTTTTTGGCTTTAGCAGAACATCTTCCAGGTTCATCATGAATGTGCCCCCTCTGAAGGCTGAGCACTGCTCTACTGTACACCTGTGCCGCGTCACCCACAACATATCCTCTCCATCCACCTGCTCCCTGTGGACACTCAACAATGGCCCATACCTTGCCAGGATCATGGGCTTACAGACATCCCTGTAACACAATACCTTCAGATCTCTTGGGTAAAAATCCACAATTGGGACTGCTGCAGTAAATGGCTATTCTATTTTTAGTTTTTCTAGCATACTGCTCTTAAAAGAAGTACATAAAGGGGAGTACCAAAGATTTGTTTTGCCTTTCCTGAAATTGCACAGTAACCAAAACAGCTGACAGGAAAAGTTCTTTCCAGGAGAATGTCAGTGCGAATGAGAAAAGGAAGGAGTGAACACTTGTCATCAGCTAACGAACCAGTGGCTCTGGACAGAGCCCGATGTAGCTGCCAGCCCCAGGAAAACAAGGCTGGCCAGGGCACACCAGAGTCCACTCCTCACCTCACTACAAGAGGGCCATCTGAACATCAAGCAGCTGGTGTCACATTAGGACACTCAGAGCAGCAGTGTCCGTCAACAAAAAAGAACCAGAAACAAAACTGAAAATAATCAGAATCAAGTCTTTTGACCTTACTACCAATTAACAGAAATACAGGAAATAAAGGCAGACCTTAACTAACTCCACAGTTATGCCATCAGGCAGAACTAGAATACGGGAAATGCTATAGATCAAATGACTCTGTTTCTTCAATTAGATCTTCAATAAGTAAAAAAGAAGAAAGAAGGAATTATTTAGGTGAAAACAGACTTAAGACACTCACCAAATGCAATGTGTCAGACCATGGGCCCTGATTTGAATAGGTAAAAAGAAATAAGAAATTAGAGATAATCAGAAAGTTGGAAAGTGACTGCATATTAGATAATGGGGAATTCTTGTTAGATATTTTATTATGACAATGGTACTGTAGTTCTGGCTGTAAAATGCTGACAAACTTACTGACGTAACCACACAGTACTGGGATTCATGTGCCACCAGGAGAGGATGAGACTGATGGAGCATGACTGGTCAGATAATGACCACTGTTAACATGGGATGATGGCTCCACAGTGGGGCACTGCGCTACGCTGCATGCACAGACTGAGTTGGAAGTTTCCTATAACAAAAGCTGAAGATCCAGTGGGGAAAAACACAAGCTAAATAAAATCTGTAAGGGAGTATCACTTCAAGAGAGAGAGAATAGATGTACTGTTTCTTGTTCTCACTAAACACAGCAAACAACACCAAACAGTACTCATAAAAACATCAGAAGGTTCTGGAAGATAGAAGAAGTCTCCAGCTAGAGGCTCAGGAGTCAAAAAGATGGCGGCAAGAACTCTCAGATTGTGTCTTGCCTCCAAATAGTTACTGAAGAACCTGGCCACCCACCAAAAAGCCCAGACTCTCTAGGCAGCAGGGCAAAAAATGGACAACCTAGAAAGACAGAAAACTTTTAGGTAACAACCACTCTACTTCAGCAAAAGACCACAGAAAACACAGTAGACCACTCTTCTCCTCAGCAAGGGCACAGAGAGCAGCTGCACCTGAACCTGCCTGTGGCTATAATGGGGTACCTTCCCCAGTGCTGACTGCAGTATCTGAGATCAAAAGGGAAACCTGAACTTCCAAGTCAAGTACCAAAGGAGGCCTACTAAAATAAATGTATCATGATATTGCACTCAAAGTATCCAGATTTCAATAAAAACTCACTTGTCATAAAAACAAGAAATATTTCAGAATGAATGAGAAAAGATGATCACAGACTCCAACAGACAGAAAATATAGATGTTAAAATTATCCAACAATGACTTTGAAGGAGTCACAATAAAAATGTTTTAGTAATTAAACACATGAAGAAAATGTAAAAACAGATCTCAGCAAGGAAAATGAATTAACCAAAAGAAAAACTCAATGAATGGGGTCAACAGCAGAATGGAGCAACAGAAGAAATATTGAGTGGACTTGAAATAGAGCAAATAAATTACCCCACTATAAACAGAAAATAAAATGAAAAACTAATTATCAGAGCCTCAACAACCTGCAGGACGATAAAAAGAAAACTAGTTGTATCTGTACAGACCCAGAAGAGGGAGGGGGCCGAAAAGCACTTGAGATATAATGGCTGAGTATTTCCCAAGTTCCAGAAGCTACGTGAACTCAAAAGACATACATTAAAACAAATACAGGCCAGCAAATCAAAACTAAAGAAAAACATATTGGAAGCAAAGCGATAAATAACACTTCATCCACAGAAAGAAAATGGTTAGAATGGCAGGGATATTTCATGAGGAACCACGAAGGCCAGGGAAACAGCATGCTTCAAGTTCTGAAAGAAAGGACCAGCAAACAAGAATTCTGCCTACTGAACACAGCCTTCAGGAGGCAGAGAAGACGGCAAAGGCACTGCAGAGAGTTCTCAGAGAGGAGAGAATAAAAGCAATGATTTTGAAACACAGAAAGAAAAGCTTACCACTGAGAAGACGAATGACAGGTAAACCACAACGGGTTCTACTCCTTCTCCTGGGTGTTCTAAATGGTGCTTGATGGCTGACAAAGGAACGATGGCGCTGATGTGATTGTCAATGCATGTGGAGGAAATATTTAAGGAGAGAAAATACACACCAGGAGAGGAAAGGTTTTGACACTTCACGCACCTGGTGAAATGTGCAGGTCAGGAGGCAACTGAAATGCACACACACTTGCATGCATAAACACCTACAGCGAGAAACGCCACAGCTCAGTCAGCAAGCACTTCTAAAAAATGTTCAAATTCCACAAGAGGTCTGGGTCAACGTCAAGTGACCTTCATGTGCTCTCTTGCTGTGCAGTGGTGGGACCAAATCCAAGGCCCCACAGATGGCAGGCAAGCGCACTACCACTGTCCCCCCAACCCCTTCTTCAAGTGTTAAACCACCTCTGTTCCTGCAACCTTCCTGTCATGAAGTATCACCTTTTTTACTCTTTAAAATCCCCACCACTTCTGAAACTTCCATGGCTAACGTCAACAAGGATGGGCATGCTGCCAAATCCAGCAGACTCTCCGAAGCAATCTCTCAGACGACCCCACAGCAGCACAGGACGACACAAGGACTCTCCTCTGCCTCCCTCGCCTCCATGTGCTGCTGGGTCCTCCTCCACCTGCCTGTCTCCCCAGTCTCTTCTACTGTTTTTCCATTGTCTCCTGCACCTAGGTCTGCAATGGTATCCGTCAGGTGTGTTGTGAGCACTCTCCTCCTTTCTCCACAAAAACGTCCTTTAATGACAGGGTAAGTAGCAAGAAGGAACTCAGTGTAGCACAGTTCTAGGAGGCACAGTTCAGTTAGAAGGCACCTCTCAAAGACTGTGTGGGTGAGAAGCCAACATAACACACCGAACTGAGTAAGAGTCTACTCTACTGATTAGAAACTGCCCTGCAGCAAGTCCTTCAAAAAATGTACAAAGTATATGTGCATAGCAGAACATCACTAATACCTACTGAGCAGCTTCTAGCTGAGTACCAGCCACAGCTCCCCCACCATACCTGGGGTATGCTGCTATCCTCTGAGAAAACCTATTCCAGCCTGCAAGAGAGACGAACATACGTCTCAGGAGAGAGTATACAGCCTGAAAGCCCTAACCAGGTGCACCACACCCCAAATCCAAGCCTTGTTGCATCAGGCACCTCAGTCCCCCGGCCACGGCACCTAACCGTCACGGCTGATGCACTAAAAAATTTGAACTGTGATGTACAAATGTAAAAACGTGTATTTGGGGCTTGTTTCTAGTCTTACTCATCTACTTTGGGAGTGACCTAGCTGAACTACTTCTGCAAAGCCCATGCCCTGCAGAAGCAGCCTCAGCAGCCCTGCTAATGGTCTGCAGAGCCCTGGCTCCACATACCACCTACTGGTCAAGGGTGGTGCTGCAACTTCCTTGAGGAGTGGACATAGGGCTGTTAAGGGATTGCTCCTGTGTACTCTGGGCGGCTGTGTAGGCACTCTCCCTGCTCTCCTGAGACCAGAGCCTCAGACACTTAACAGATACTTGTGATCTCGTGCTTCAGCTGAGCTATGCAGGACTTGCTGCTGGATCAGAGGAGCATGTGTCATTTAGCCCCAGTGCCAGTGAGGCTGTGGCACTGCCAAAGTCTGCTTGTCTCTGGGGGAATCTTTCTGAGTTTGCACAGGTCCCCCTCGAGAGCTCCCAGAGCCTAGCACAGGGACAAGGCTTTTCTGTCCAGGATGTACTTGATCGTGGGACTCTCCAAAGAGGTTCCTGCCAAGCCGCTCCTGCTTTTGAACTGTTGACTACCAAGCTCCCCCATGTTTCCTATGATGCCCTGGTATAAACTGTGCCAGGCTCTGTTCCAAGCAAAGTCTACAGCCTATAGAAATCTGCCTGAACCTCCAAGCCACTGCATTGGAACTGGGGCAGGACATGTGCTTCTCAAGTGTGTCTGGGGATGGGTTTGTGGTAGCAGCCCCTCCAAGAGTGTCCACTGGTTGACCCACTAGCTGGAGCTAGGGATCACTAGGGTAGGACACCTATAAGACTAGAGCAAAGCTCCTGCCTATGAAAAGGAGCTGGAAGCAGAAGGGCCAGCATGGTATCCCAACCCAAGTCTGCTGAACACAGTTTCTGCACCAGTCTGAGAAAAATCAGGCAGGGCCAGCCGTGCCTGGGATGAGGTCTTCACCTTCACCAACGAGCAGCAAAGAAATGAAGCCCCTGGTCTAAAATAGCCCCAGGGTCCTTCTCATGGAGCTGAAGCAGGGAGGAGGAAAGGTCATTTGCCTTCCACATATGCTACCTCCTGGTGAAGGGTGGTGGTTAAACCTGCTTGGCCAGTCAGGTTTCCACCCTGTGCCACTGGCTGTGTGTGGCCGGGAGACAGGTCAGTCTCAGTTCCCACAGACTCAATCTGTTCTTAGTGGAAATAAAGGTCTCTGAAAAATACAGAAACAATTACTCTCAAAAGACATATCACCAAGCATTTAAGATTCATTTTAGGGATTCTTCAATGAAAATAAAAAAGTACTTGGCAACTTTTGGAGACACTGTTGATTTTCATAACAAGGAGGGAGGCCAGAGAATGCCACCTGAATCAAGTGAGGTACAGAAACAGTAAGGTAGGTAAGAATATATGTCTTTATGCAGTTGAGTCTAGGATTCCCTTTTACACAACAACCTGAAACTATAATCAGTCATGCAAGTCCATCCCCATAACAAGTCCATCCCCATAACAAGTCCATCCCCATAACAAGTCCATCCCCTCTGAATCCTCAGAAATGAATACCTGCGCTTACTGCTGGACATCCTTTCACTCTCACTCTGCATAAGCATCAAATGCTTCTCTCTCCCAAATGATGAAATGTGAACTAATCACAGTGCCACCAATTCAGTGCCTAAGGTGTATCCTACTTATGTGGTCACTCCAACTCTGACCCTTTCAGCTGTCCTCAACATGGGCACTTGAGTGTGAAGCAGCTGCTCCCAGGCACAGTGAGATCAGAGCTACAACAAGATCTTCAAACTGTCTGCTTCATCAATTGATGTTACCTTCAGAAGTTTTCGTCTGACTGCACACACTTTAAATGATTACGAAAATAAACTGTTGTGGATTATTTGTCCAAAAGGTTATGAAAAGAACAACATTCTCTACAACTGACGAATTTCAACCAAGAACCAATAAAAGAAAATTTGTATTTCATGTTATTTTAAAGTTTAATGTTTTTTCAAGATTTTTTCTCTTAAACATGTGAATATGTTTATTCTGATTAAAAAATAAATAAAACAAGAGGCTGAGGCAGGAGAATCGCAAGTTCAAAGCCAGCCTCGGCAATGGCGAGGTGCTAAGCAACTCTTGTCTCTAAATAAAATACAAAATAGGGTTGGGGATGTGGCTCAGTGATCAAGGAACCCTGAGTTCAATCACCAGTACCATTAAATAAATAAATAAACAAATAAATAAAATTTAATTAATTAAATAAATGAATAAATGCAAGCAATTTCAATGGAACAGATTCTGGTATCTCTCCTGTCTGCTTTAGATCTGTTTTCTAAAATTTAAATAAGAACAGGTGAGACTCTATGGCATGTCTTAAATTTCTGACATACTGGGTATCTGAAAGTTAAACCAATTATCTAGATCTCTATAGAAATATTAAACACTGAGAACAGTGCAGTTGTCTTCCTTTAAAAAATAAAAGACACATATCATGTTAAATAATTATATATTATTTTTAAAACTTAGCAGGGGGCAGGGAGTGACATATTCTTTTTTCCCAAGCACAGTTAAAGTTATTGACCTCACAGTAATTGCTGGAGCAGGAGCAGGAGGAGTGCTGCAGTGGAATCAGAAGCATATCCAACCTGGCCTGCCTAGAGAGACAGATCTGGTGATTTTTAACAGAAAGTATGAGCTACAATGGATGGCAGTTACGGATCAGTAAAAATGAATTATTAAATTGGTCTGCTTGCATCCTATTACAGACTTCTTATGAATACTGGGTTTTATTTTGAATAATTGACAAGAGTTGACAGGAAAGGACAGGTTTAATGACCACCAAATCAAGATCAACTCGTGTATGTGTCACACTGGAGAGCCACATCAGGTGGTGGTGAAGTAACTGAAGGACCCTGAGAGACAGCCGAGTCTGTCACAGTGTGACAAGTCACCCCTCAGCATTAGCAGGTGACCTGCACCAGCTCACAGATCCAATAGCTCTGAAAGGAAAGGGCCACAGTATATGCCCAACAAGAGAAAAATAAACATTGACTTCACATTTCTAATACCCGAGTGACGGTCATTACACTTGTTTTTAAATCATTCATGTGATTTGATGACTACATGCGATTTCTGAGCTGGTGGCAAGATGCACAGCACTGCAGAGTAGTGTAGTACCTACCCCGGCCAACTGACAAGGGACAGCAGGGCACTGAGATATGTCCCCAACATTCAGTCATCACGTCATCACTTAGGACACAAATGACAAAGATATTGGCATTTATAAGAGATTGATGAAAATTAGTTTTAAAGCATTAATTTCTCTTAATACCACTAAAGGAACTGTGCGCGCCCAGGAGATATTTGATCTGAATTAAGAAACTGATGAAGCAGTTGATTGATTAGAATTTAAGCCATCAGTCACCAGATCCATCAACAGCTTCATTTACATTCTAAACAATCCACTCACGGCTCAATAAAATACTCCGTATTAATACACAGTCAATGTGATGCCATGAACAGACTCACCAAGCTGTATTGACAAGCACCCAGGTGCTCTTGTTCAAGCTTGAACACACAGTTATATTTAGGACTTCTGTACTAAGGTTTAAAGACTTGCATTATAGTAAATAATATGCAAGTTTTTAATGTTTATGTTAGTGCATTATAGGTATACATAAGAGTAGACTTCATTCTAACGTACTCAGAAATGCATATACCATGCATAGATCCGTTTCAACCCCAGCACTTCCCCTTTCCCTCCCATTCTTCCTCACTTTTTCCCCTTCCTCTTTTCTACCGGCTTCCTTCTATTTATTTATTGCTTTTTAAGTGTTGTGTTATAGTTAAACATAAAAGTGGTGCTGCGATATATTCATACGTGCACATAGCATAATTTGGTCAATTTCATTCTGCAGTTCCTCCCCTTTCCCATCCCTCTTCTCTTCTTCTTAATCCCCTCCCTCTGCACCACTGTTCTCCCTTGTGTTTTCATGAGATCCTTTTGTGTGTGTGTGTTCTTTATTTCTTTCTAGCTTCTGTAGGTTAAGAGAAAACATTTGACTCCTGACTTTCTGAGTCTGGCTTATTTCACTTAGTATGACATTCTCCATTTCAACCATTTACCAGGAAATGACATAATTTCATTCTTCTTTATAGCTGAGAAGAACTCCATTGTGTACATATATCACATTTTCTTTATCCATGTGTCTGTTGACAGGCATTTGGGCTGGTTCCATAACTTGGCAATTGTGAACTGTGCTGCTATAAACATTGGGATGCATTAATCACTATGGTGTGCTGATTTTTAGCTCTTTTGGATAAAAACCAAAGAATGAGACAGTTAGGTCATAACAGTGGTTCCATTCCAAGTCTTTCAAGGAATCTCCATACTGCTTTCCAAAGTGGTTGTACAAATTTGCCATCATGCTCAACAAGGAGGCAACCATGGAAGGAGCAGTCAGTCTGAGGGCCTCAATGCTCCTGGTGAGGTTGAGGGTGGAGTCACAGGCTGAGAGTGAACGTGCAGGTGGTGAAGGCCAACAAGAGCACTGCCAAGGAAGTCTGAGAAAGCTGCTTTCCAAGATGATGCGTGGGCAGACGGGAAGAGTGCCCTGTGGTTCACAGAGCTGTGTGTCTCCTCTGCCACCAGTTGTGGGAGAGGAAGAACCTGAGGGCCAGGGAAGCAGGGTAATGCAGGATAATGGGGCAAAGAGGGAGTATGGGTATGAGTAGTGTCATAGGAAGGTGCACTTGTTAAGATGCTTTCAAGGTATACTTTAAATGAGTGCACCTTACTGTACATAAATTTTCCTGAATAAAGCTAATCATTTTTAAAAAGCAAAGATTAACAGAATGGAAGAAAAATCAAGATGCAACTATACACTGTCTACAAGAGACACGCTTTAGATTCAAGAACACAGTAGGCTAAACGTAAGACAATAGGACACGGTGTGACAGTAAGCAACAGAGAGGTGGTGCCTCCAAGGACACATTGTAACGATCAGAGGGTCAATCCATCCAGCAGACAGCCATGTAAACCCCAACAACAGCCTCAACTACATGAAGAAGAAATAGACACGGCAGCAAAAGTAGCTGTAAACTACACCATTTCACTTTCCATGCTGGACAGGACAAGTGGATAGAGGACAGTAAGATGTGACCAATGCTGCAGACCCATCAGAACGAACACATTCATCCACAGGACATGCCACACCGCAGCAGCAAATACAGATCCTACTCCTGACCACAGGGGCACACTCGCCATGCGTTACAACAGAGCACAGATCTGGGTGAATCTGCCTGAGACCACAAAGTGTGTTCTGCAACCACAACAGAATGAAACCAGAAATCAGTGATGATAGGAAATTTGGAAAAAAAACCCATAAATACATGGACACTAAACATCATCTTCAAAGAGTGGGTCAAAGAAGAAATCACAAGCAAAATCAGAAAATAATATTGATTGTATGAAAATGAAAACACAACATACCAAACCTTATAGGATGCAGCAACAGCAGCACTTGGGTGGAAGTGTAGTTTTAAGTACCTAGGTTAAAAAGACCTCATCTGACTTTCCACCAAAAGAAACTAGAAATATAAGAGCAAACAGAACTCAAAATGAATGGAAGGGAGTAAAAAAGACACAGATCAGTAACTCAAATAAGGAACAGAGAGTAACTGAAAACAATTATTAAAACCCAAAGTTAGTTCTTTGCAAAGATCAACAAAACTGACAAACCTTTAGCTGGAGCGACTAAGAAAAAGAGAAGCATCAAATTAATAAAATCAAGAACAACGGTGGGGACGTCACTACTATCACTGCAGAAATAAAAAGTATTATAAGAACAAGAGTATGATAACAGATAAGGTGGACATGGTGCACAAATTCCTAAAGACACGAACTGCCAAAACTGACTCAGGAAGAAACAGTCTGAAAAAGCTTCTACCAAGTAAAGAAACTGAATAATAATAATAAAAAATTCGAAATAAAATCCAGTCCCAAACGATTTCATGGGTGAATTTTACCAAACATTAAAGAAAAATTCAATAATAATTCTTCATAAGCTTCCAAAAAAAGTTGAAGAGGAAAGAACACTTCCTAACTCACTCAAAGGCCTGTATTAGACTACTCTGATATCAAAGATATCATAAGGAAAAACAAAACAAACAAAAAGCCCACAGCTCAATATATCCTTTATGAACACAGAGGCAGAAATTCTTAACGAAACATTAGCAATCAAAAATCCAGCAGCACAAGCTTATATGCCAAGACTGGGAGGTATCTGTTCTGGCACGTGTACACAGCCAAGGAGATGGGTCTCCGAGGGCCTCACGAATAGAGCACCCTCAAACCTGGCCCTAAGCAGCAGAGCACTGCACCAAACATGCCCTGTGACACAGGAAGCCTACCACTGCACTGTTGCAAGCCGAGTGGCTTCACTGCTCTCCAGGAAATAACCAGAAATACTTGGAAAGGGAGCACTTTATACTCCAGCGCTACCCAATGATGGCTTCAAAATACACATGCAAAAACTCCAAAAGCAAATCACACCACTTCCAAAGAGAAAAAATTAGAGGACTTCCAAAACAGAGAGCAAGCAGACAACACACTAAGGAACACCAGCTATGGTAAAGGACAAACTAGCAACCTCAGTGCTTAGCAACAGAGGTTTCCTCCTCTCTCCCACAGAACCCATTTGGCAATGGAAGGGGAGGAGCTTTATTCCAAACACAGTCATTCAGGAAGCCACACTGATGAAAGCTCTGTGACTCCAAAGCAGTGTCCAAGGTTGCCATGGAGAGCTGGGGAGGGAAGAGTAGGCACACATGGCAAAGCAGGGTGCAGGACTTTCAGCTTCTCCTCCTTGGGACAGAGCCCAGAGGCATGGCTCCACCTCACTGGGCAGGAGGGAGCCCAGCTATGTTTCCAAGAGGTGGAGAGCAGTTCACCAGCGTCTGCTCGAGTTAGGAACACAAGGAACTCACATTAAATAACACATGATAAGGTAAAGAACCAAGTCCGTGGGCCACTTGACTCTAGAATTAACTCCTCTGATGACGACAGACTCCTCTGACAAGATGAACAACCACCAACTACAGCTGACAAAAAAATAAAAAAATGTTTTCCCTTTCTCAAGATTTGATGTGTCTTTTTTTAAATCATATTTATAAATGGAAGAAAAACAAAATCAGCAACTCTGAAATCTAGCTCAGACCTTTCTAAGGTATTCACACTAGAAATAACATATATGCTAAGCACACAAATGACAATATGCTGAGCTTCCTACAAAATCGTGGTTCCTGTGCACAATGAGTCTGAGAAATGGGCAGAAAGGAGCTTTGGACACTCAACGACTAACCACCCTCAGTCCACGAAACTTCCCACAGAGCCAGCCAGGTCACACCATCAGGAACTGACCAGAGACTTAGATGGAGAGTTCCAATTTCCAACATGGCCTCTCCAGTTGGCCACATGAGGGTTCTCTCCCCTTAGCCTTTCCACTTTCGCGTTTGTTCAAAGTTCAGGCCATCTAAATGTTGTTTTTCCTGTGAAGAGCAAGGCAACTCACCCAGGCAGCACTCTCACATAACCCTAACAGCTCTTGTGACCACTACAGTGCCCACAGCATAGGATTACTACCAATGGTCACTGTATGCACTTCTACAAATAAATAGACCATGACTGGGTTTTGTTCCCTTTTGTAAGCAACAATTAATGCCTGGTATAAAGAAAGTGGTAAATAACTGTTTGCTGAATCAATGAATAAAACTGCAAACACAAAATAGCAATCAAGTTTCGAGCAATGACATAATTTAATTAATTAGATCTGAATATAAAAGGAAGGAAAACTAATTAGATACACACTTTGTGACAGGATTACCTACATTGCCTTTGTACATATAAATGACTAAAGACTCATAGAAACTAATAAATTCAAAATATTATCAGGGAAATTTTTATAGGCATAAACTTAACTTTTATTTCTTAAAATAACAATTAAACTGCCAAAATACTGAATCAACAACAATGCAAAAAATAAATGACTAAAAATACCTGCTTTCTCTGAAGTTCTAAGAAACACCATGTCTGATGGAATTCGTTGATTCTGCAAAGAGTAATAAAAAATATTAATTACCTATATGAAGGTTTAAATACTACATTATTCCATTCCAAAGTAAATAGCTAACTATAATAACGTCATAATTAAAATTAGGTTGAAATAACTATTATGTGTAATATGAATATCAAAAATTAATACTTCGATTAATATTTTAATTGAACCTCTAAGACTTTTTACCATCAACCAAAGATATAAATGGCAGTTAGTGATGACTTACAAAATGCTTCAGGTCTAAAGAGTGTTAAATACTGCCATTTTCACAGCTGCTGCTACACCTTAACTCATACATACAAAATGACAAGCTACTGCCTTATAAGAATTCAACCTCCCATGAGATGAAAAGGCCCTGCAGAGTGAGGACAGTGACTGCCCAATGTCCAACATAAAACAGCACATCAACACATACAATGAATGAATAAATGTGACTAAGTAAACAAAATATCACAAATTAGAGGAGCTCTTCTTTTATGAGACTGAAAAGGAAGGAACTCAAAGATATTATATGGCACATAAAAACTTACAAGTCACAATTCAAACTTTTAATCATCATTATAATCATTTTATCAGGGCTGGGGTTGTGGCTCAGTGGTAGAGCACTTGCCTAGCATGTGTAAAGCACTGGGTTCGATTCTCAGCACCGCATATAAATAAATGAATAAAATAAAGATCCATCAACAACTAAAAAAAAATATTTAAAAAAATAATCATTTTATCAGTTAGAAACCCTAAGGGAAAAATAATCAAGCTAAAACAATGAATATGTACTTAAAATAAGAATATTTCACATAATTTTCTAAATTATGTGTACTTTTACATGAGACTAAGAAATGGCTTAGTCAATAAGTATTAAAAACAAATGTAAGTTATTAAGGCTGAAAAAAAGATATGCTGGATACAGTTATTTCTTTCTAACACTCAAAAGATGCATGACCAATAAAGCTCTAAAGGACTCTCAGGTCAGGAAGAAATCACAGTAGAAATCAGAAAACATTTTTAACTGAAAGATAATTAAAACCTGACAAGATAGTGAGTACAACAGCCAAAGTCAGAAAGACATCAAGAGGAAAATCACATAAATCAATGCATACAAAAGAACAGAATAGAGGGTTCACACCATCAATTTAAGAGATTCAAAGCAGGAAAAAATAGCCAATGAATCCCAAAGAAGCCACATGGATGTAAGTGCATGTTAGGGCAAAACTTAAGGACACAGAGAAACATGGACTGCTAGGGTTTGGATCATAAATGTCCCCCAAAGATCGTGTGTTAAAGACTTGGTCCCCAGCAGGTGGTGCTGTTGGGAGGTGGTGGACACTTAGAGGTGGGGCCTCTTTCAAGGAGGTATGTCCTTGGGGGCATGCCCTTGAAGGCCATATCTTGTCCCTGGCCCCTTCCTCTTCATGTAGGTGTGCTCTCTTCCTTGCTCTTTCTGTTTCTAGGCAATCATGAGGTGAGCAGTTTTGCTGCAACAAAAGCTCCCTGCAGTGCTGTTCTGCCTCATTTCAAGCCCACAGCTTGGGTACAAGCAACTACGGGCTGAAAACTCTAAAACTGTGAGACAAAACAAATCTTTCCTTCTTTATTTTTCTTAGGTATTCTGTCACAGCGATGGAAAGCTGACTAACACACATACGCAAATAAAGAGATACATAGTTATACATCAGTAACAAACTGCAAGAAAGTAAATATTTTTAAACAAGTCCATTTCAGTAATAGGAAAAAAATCAATATTAGAATTAACAATAAAAGATGCACAAGACCTTTCATATAGACTTTTTCTATATGAAAAATATAAAACATTACTAAAGAAATTAAACAAAATGTATCCTGTTCAGAAATTACAATGTACAGTCTTGCAAAGATGTCAGATGCCCACAAATTGAAACATACAATCAACATACATACAATCAAAATCTTAGTTGCTGCTCTCCCCATTTTGATGAAAAATGATAAGGGTTTCTCTCGACTATACAGGGAGCTGCTAACGCCAAGAATAACCAAGAAGAGAGTGAGGACTGACTCTACAACGTAATGACACTAGAAATTAAACCGGACCAATTAATACAAGATAGCATTACACCAAGATAATTATGCCCATGCAAAACTGGGGAATCCAGAGATGAGCACACAGATTTATAAGATGGCACTGCAGACCAACGAAGAAACAACAGTCTTTCCAATAAATACGCTGAGAAAACTGGAAGCCCCAAGGGGAGGAGCAGGAATGACACCTGATCTCTATGCCACATTACAGTTCTAAACATAAAACTAAAAACAACAACATCTCTAGAAGAAAATACAGAATTTATTTTCTTTCTCCATTTCATTGTCTTGTCATTCATCAGATCTTACAATAGTATTTTATGACATTTCTGTAGGAAAATTTTTTCTTTCTTTCTTTTTTTTTTTGATACTAGGAAACGAACCCAGGGTCACTTTTCCATTGAGCTACATCCTCAACCCCCTTCTTTATTTTTTTATGTTAAGACAGGGTCTTGCTAAGTGGCTGAGGATTTCGGTAAGTTGCAAAGGCTGCCCCTGAACTTGTGATTCTCCTGCCTCAGCTTCCCAAGATACTAGGATTACAGTATGTGCCCACCACTGCCAAAAATTTTTTTAAAAAGAAAAGAACCATAAATGAAAAGATTAATAAAGTATAATTCATTAAAATTAAGAATTTCTGCTTAACCATGCCTACCAGGAAGGAAGAAAGAAGATATGTAAGCACACGTGACAGCAATGATCCACAATACATAAAGGCCTACAAACTGACCAGAAAGAAGGGCTAACTGAGGGGAAAAACCTGTAAGATGCCTTCCAAGTTATTCACTAAGACCAAACCCGCAGAACCATATGAAAAGGTGCCCCAACTGACTAGACTTCAGAGAAATATACACTAAAAACACCTCTACAACGTTCATATCAAAAATGCTGAATTAAAATGGCTGAAGATTCAAGTGCTGGCAAGCGTGAAGACACTGCTGGTGAGCGTGCCGGGCCGTGCCGCTCTGTACCACGCCCGGCGTGTTCTGCTACAGTGGGACATGCTCATACCTCAGCTCCCATTCCATACCTGGAATGAAGGGCACCTGTCCAAGCACATGCCCACCCCAATTTTTTTTTATACGGGGGATTGAATCCAGAGGTGCTTAACCACTGAGACACAGCCTGCCCTGCCCCCTTTTTGAGAGAGGGTCTCACTAAGTTACCTAGGGCCTTGCTAAGTTGCTGAGGCTGGCTTTGAACTTGAGATCCTCCTGCCTCAGCCCACTAAGTCACTGGGATTACGGGAATGCACCACACCTGGCTCCACTGAATTTTTGAAGCACCCTTGCCAAGAATCAATTAATTAACCATAAATTTCAAGCTTTACTCCTAGATTCCACTTTCAGACCATTACTCTTCATTCTCTAAACTCATCTTATTTTCTGAAGAGTCATAAATCAACTACATGATTCCAAGTTGTTACTGGATAGTTTCTGCTTATTTTCCTCCCACTTAAGACCATGACCAGTCTGAAATGAGGGTCTTGGATTTCATTAGCATGTTGGGACTGTTTCTGATTAGGAGCTATTATGGAAAACAGAGATGTAAACATTCCAAAACAGGATTCTGCATCAACAAAAATTAATTTCTCTGTGATAAAGGTACAGAAGTCTAACCGTTGGCCATATGATCACAGCACATTTGTTTTATTCTTAAGAATAAAACAGTCGGGGCTGGGGTTATGGCTCAGCGGTTGAGCACTTGCCTCGCATACGTGAGGCACTGGGTTCGATCCTCAGCACCACATAAAATTAATAAAGATATAAAAAAAATAGCACATCATTTAAAAAAAAAGAATATACCTATCTATTTAAAAAAAAAAAAAGAATAAAACAGTCAACAACGTTTCAGAGAAATTGTACCGTTTGGCATTCCTGCAAAAATGCATGTGATCCACTTTTTTCTCACTGTTGCCAGCATTTGGCAATGTCACCACCTGCTGATTTTAGTAATTCTGATGTAGGTGTACTGATGCTTTACTGTTTTTTCATTTCCTGGTGACTACTCATGTTGAATTTCATGTGCTTATTTCCTATCTGTAACTATTTGGCAAAATGTCGCTTTAAATTTTCTAACTTGAATTTTTTTTACTGTTGAGTTTTGAGTTTTCATATGTTCCAGATACAAATGTGTCAGATATGTGGTTTACAAGTTTTTCCTCCTGGTACATAGCTTGTTTTGGGGGTTTTTTGTTTGCTTTGTTTGGGGATGTTCCCCGCCCCCTTTGTATTTCCATGGTTTTTCAAACAGTACATTTTAAATTTTAATGAGATATCATTCATCAATTTTTTATTTTATGAATTTTAATTTTCACGTATAGTCAAAGAAATATTTTCCTATACCTTGATTCAGAGTATGCCCTCTTATGTTTTTCCTAAAAGTTGCCGCTTCACATTCTGTACAATATCAGTGATCATTTTTAATGTATGGATGCTCCAGTCACATCTATCAAAAAGTCGCCTCCTCTCCATTTTATTCCATTGGCACCTTAGTTAGAAGCACGATAGAATCTCTTGGTGGTCTACTACTGGGCTCTATGTAGTATGTTAATGCTTGTTTCCATGCCTTCCCTCCACACTGTGCTGATCAATACGTGCTGATCAATACGGCTAGGCAGCAGGCACTGATATCAGAAAGACAGACTCCTCCCAAGTGTTGTCCTTGTGGAGCTTGCTTTAGCTGTTTTGAAATAACTTAATCTATGTTTTTAAAAAAACAAACTAGGGGCTGAGGTTGTGGCTCGGTGGCAGAGCACTTGCCTAGCATGTGTGAGGCACTGGGTTTGATCTCCAGCACCACATAATAATAAATTAATTAAATAAAGGTATTGTGTTCTTCCACAACTTAAAATTCTTTTAAATTATTTAAAAATTAAAAAAAAAACAACCTAAAATTTCCTGCAACTCTGACAGAAATTACACTAAGTCTATAGATAAATTCTCGGAAAGCTGTAATGTTGCGATCCAAGAAATTCAATGTCCGTTCACCTAGGTCTTTTTCCATTGCTTTCATCACCATCCCCTAGTTTCCAGCATGCTTGAGATTTCACTTTCCCAAGAGTGACTGTAAAAGCATTAGGGTTCATGGGGCTGGGGTTATGGCGCAGTGGTAGCATGCTCGCCTAGCACGCGGGAGGCACTGGGTTCGATCCTCAGCACCACATAAAAATAAAATAAAGATATTGTGTCCACCTACAACTAAAAAATAAATATTAAAAAAAAAAAAGCATTAGGGTTCTCATTTCCACATGCTCATCATCATCTCATAGAAATGGGGTTAGTGTTTTTGCATGTTGATCTTATAATCTGCCACCCTGCTGAACTTTTGTTCCCGGAGGATTTTTATATATCCCTTGGGATGTTCAACATACCATCATGTCACCCGCAAACATGGATGTTTTTTATTTCTCCTTCCCAGGAGCTGTGTCAATTTCCTTTCTTGCCTTACTCAGAGATGAAAGTGACCAGCTAAGATTAGTAAGAGCAAACATCCTTGTGTCCAAGGGCAGAGTAGGCTCCAGTCTTTATCTCTCCACAAGACGTGCTGCAGGGTTTATAGGTGCCTTCTAACTGGATAAAGCTACTGTCCTCTAACCCTTCCCTGCAGAAGGCTTTTATCGTAAATGGGTATTAAACTGGGTCAAAAGTGTTCCCATCATCAACTGATAGGAACATGAGGATTTCGCCTTGGTCTAGTGATACAGTAGATCACACTGGCTGACTCCAGAATGTGGGACTAGACTTACATTCCACGAGTCACCTCTACTTGGTCATGTTGAGGAACTCTATATATTACTGATAGCAATTGGTAAATACTTTCTTAAAATTTTTCTATTTTCAATAGAGGATATCTATCATATAGTCTGTAATTTTCTCTGGGAGTTTTTTTTATGGTGTTTGTATGAAGATAACCCTGGCTTCATAAAATGAGCTGGGTAAATTTCCACCAACTATTTTCCAGAAGCTTTTGTGCAAAACTGATAGTAAATCTCCTTTGAAGGTTTCAAGGAATTCTCCAGTGAAACTATCTAGACCTGGCTGCTGTTCCTCAGATCCTTCACATTACTAAATGCAACTTCTTACTGACTTTTCCTCATTATTCTGAAGGATATTTTCTTGCCCACTACCATACTCCCTCTTTTGTTTTGTTCAGTTTTAAGTGATCTATCTTCCTCCGCATTTTGCGTGGACAGGAGAGACGCCCCTGTCAATGGCACAGGGCTCAGCCATGCTATCCACTCGGCCTTTCACTTTATTGGCATGTTCAGAACACTGACAATAAAGGTGATGTGTTAACAAAACAGAACACAAGTCTTCACATTTTACTTGTCTTCAACAATTTCCTCCATTTTTCATCTCCACTTTTTGTGCGTACTCTGAGTCCCTATTTGGGGACCTTAGGTTACGTAGAGCACTTCAGAGTCCATCTGGTCACATATTTTTTTGTCACGCTTCTTCTGCGCATGACAACGAATATTATAGTACTCACTTATCCAACTGCATTAACTAAAAAAATACGATAGAGAGTAAATGGCGATTCTCAGATGAAGGAAAAGCAACATCCTCTTCCCTCAGAAGCTAGTTCTAATGAGGGTGCAAAAGGCACTCACAGCAGGGTCCACTGAGTCTGTTCTGATCCTGTAGCCAAGGAGCCACCCCACATGGGCCGCAGAGCCTGTGTGATGCCTACACTGACCACCTGCCCCTTCCAGAGGCCTTGGTTCTACACAAGTTCCTTACTTGATATGTGCTGGAGAAGCAACATTTCAGCAAACAGGTTTATCCCAAGTTTTAGATACACCCTGTTAAGCTAGGAGACAAACTTGGCATTTCCTTCTTTCCCATATTACACACATAAAATAATATAACCTTCAGTCAGAATGAATTTTATTTAAACAAATATTTTGAGAGCCTTTATCTTATTTAATAGTATATTAAAGTTTAGAATAATCCAGAGCACTGTAATTCTGCAAGTATCAGTTGATATGGTTGCTATTAAATGGTACTTATTTTTTTAACAAAAGATTGCTTCTTTGGAAAAAAATGAAAAATGATGAACTCCTGCATATAGTATCTTTAACAAGTAAAGTCTTTAACATTGGGCCTAAATTAGAAAAGCTGGAACTCATGATTTCCTACCTGAGACACATATAATAAAAACTTATTCAACATGTAAAGAGTTCTGGAGCTGAGGACAATTCTGTTGCTCAACACCACTATCAGAATAACATGAAATATAGAGAGAAAATAGCTGCATATTCTAAAAACATACACATAAGGAAGTTGTCTCCATGATTAATAAAAGGACTCCTTCATTCAGCCCTAGAGAACTTGTACTACGTCAGGCCATTGGTTTAAAAAACAAACAGAAAACAGTAAGTGAAAACCCTAAGACAAGTAACAAGAAGTAACAAACAGTAAAGGGAACTCGCTCCCAGCAACCTCTCAACTCCTCTAATCCACCCTCAAAAACATCACTTCTACAATTGAAACATAGAATAGCTTGAAATTCCCTACATGAGCCACATTTGGTAGTGCCAACAAACCCTTTCAGGCTTACCTGAATAGCTATTCCCTTATCTGAAATAGCCTCCTTCCCTTTTTAATTTATTACACCATATTTAAAATATAACCAGAGGCTCTGTGGTACAACACATGCTTAGCATGTACAAGGCCCAGCACCAAAAAATAAAGTATAACAAAAGGTATTCAAATAACATAACCATCAGTATAGCAAACATACAGCCTACAACAAAGGCAGGGGAGAACTGGCAATTTACATGACTAATATGCTGAGTGATCTCGCTAGTCAGAATCCATCCTAAATAAATGTATAAAGACACATGCATAAGGATGGGCACCACTACCTTCTATAAGAGCAAAAGAAAAAGGGCAGCTTCCTGAAAAGGGGCATAGAGAAAAGGCCAGTAAGTGGCAAC
Organism: Xerus rutilus; assembly: GCA_028644305.1. Taxonomy (NCBI): domain Eukaryota; kingdom Metazoa; phylum Chordata; class Mammalia; order Rodentia; family Sciuridae; genus Xerus; species Xerus rutilus. The sequence continues at coordinate 786,883 of CM053412.1, forward strand.
AGCCACCCATCTGAACTAGGTAGGTGAACGACAAAACAACGCTTGTTTTCACCTCATCTTGTAAAATCAAATCACAAAGCCAGCCACGATCCACCCACAGAATAGTGCAAAAACAGCACTTCAGGGGGAGGAGGCAGAGACGTCTGCCCATGTGACCCAGAACCCAGCAGCTGCCCCACAGGAGGCCTGATGGGAAAGTGTCCTACAGAGTTGTTAAAAAGGTGGCCTAGAGCCTTAAAAATGTCACCAAGGGCATTAGGAGAGAGAGTGCAGGGCGAGTGTGGGACTTCAAAGGGGAGGACACCCGATGCACAAGTATGCCAGGACCAGGCAAGGGCAGCATGCGGGCCGCGTCCCTCTGCAGACCATCGACAGTCCTGAGGGCTCCACTCCCCATCTCTGCTGGGTTTCCAAGACTACTCCTACAGTCAGCTCAACCTTCTCTTTCCTGGTGCTCTTTTACTTCCATTCACCTTTCCCTCTTTAGTTTTTAAACCACAAGAACCATATCCAGTCATTGCAGACAACATAGCCATCTACAGAAGAAGTTCCAAGATATGAAACAGAGTGTTATTGACAAGTTCTAACATGATTCTGAGGTCAAATCAAACAATTCCGATAATGCATCATTAACAGTTAACACATCTTAGTTCAGTCAAAATATGACTATATTTACTATATAAGTATTATTTCAGTCAAAATAATACCTATATACATTAAAATACACTGTAGTAAAACAGAATGTACACAGCACCCAGACTTTTGTTCAAGTACATCAAATCTTACATAAGGACAACAGGATTTAAAACACCTGTCTCAAACAATTTCATTCAGATTCAAAAGTCACTTGTGATAAAGCTAATGTTAATGACTGGTATATACATAGATCTAAAATATATTAAAATGCATCAACCTTTTCCACTATGATGAGGTCTCCAACTTGTATGTCTGAACTCTTAACTTGCACTTTACCTTAAAAAGAAGAAGAAGTACAGTCAACTCAAGGAAACAATGGCACACCAGAGATCAATGTTGAATTGACAGATATTTAAAAATAACTCTAAGGCAAAATCAATGAAAATCAATGAAATAAACCCAAACACCAGGAAGTTGTCTATATTCAACTCATACTTTCTAGATTTTAGATAGATATTGTCACTCACAATTAACTTCTGTAGTAAACTAGTAAACACAAATAATTAACTATCCCACAATTTAAAAAAGAAATGGCGAGAATATTTCCTCGTGGTCATCAGGAAAGGGGTCCCACTTGCAAGGTTCTTCCTGTGCTGTCAGTGTTTCAGTTTTCAGTCAAGTTACCAATGATGAGAAACACTACTCAATAAAATATGACAACTACATCTGAAAAACATGGAGATACAACTATCCTTAAATTAGTATCATAAATGATACTGAATGGCGCAAATCTCAAAGGAAAAAGACAAAAAGCAAATAATACATAAAATCACGCTCTACTAGCATTCTAACAGCACAGGACAGAACTTCAAAGAATGTCTGTTCTAATTATCATGAGCACGGTCACTTCAAGCTTCCAAGTTGCTCTGAGGACCGTTTCACAGCCAAATGTCCAATAGTGAAGATGCTCACTGACCCCAGGCCCTGAGCATACTCCACAGAACTCTGTCATTTTCAACTTTCTTTTCTTTCCTGGCTATACAATCCATTCTTCCTTCCTTTTCCCTATTTACATTCTTTGTAGTGGACACATTAAAAAATGAGACAAACACCTGGAGTCATAAGGTGTAATAAATATAATAAATACATTTGAAATACTTTGAAACAAAAAACATGCTCTTTATTCCTTAATTAGGATCTTAAATTCCCACAGAAGGTTTATTATTTTGTTATACGACGACACATATAGCATATATTTAATAGTCTTTGATGTTTAGATTATTACATAGTGATTGCTACGCATTTCTACAGAACTCCCTTATGGTTTTGCTTAAGGAAAACAGTTGAGGGCAAAGGACAGCATCATAAGTTCTCAAAATGTTAACTGCACTATGAACAAAATATTAGAATACTAAGCCAGGCACAGTGGCATGTGCCTGTAGCCCAGCTAGTTGGGAGGCTGAGGCAGGAGGAATCCTTGTTGCCCAGATGTTCAAGACCAGTCTGGGCGACACAGAAAGATCCTATCTCAAAAAAAGAAAATATCAGAAGATTAAATATGGTCCACTCACAAAACAGTGTGGTCATCTGCCCCAAGTCTGCTCAGCTACAGCATACATTTCTAAATGCTGAGGACAGTCAAGCTATTTTAATAGGTACTAACTTCTTGAATACTATCAACCTACATTCAGGGAACTACATGCATTTCCTTCAGTGTCCCTGCTACCACCTGAACTCTTTGACTTCTTCTCGTCCTTGGCCAGGGAACTTTCAGGGCACTGAACAGAAGGGGGCACCTGCTCTCCACAACCTGCCTGCTGGTGAAGGCCCAGCAACAGTGACCTTTCTCTGCCTCGTTCTAATAGCCCATGCCTATGCTAGCAATTTGATCTCTAGCCAACCCTTGGTTAACTGAGCTGGTAGCTGATACTGGCAACACAGTAATGTTACAGGTGAGAGAGAGGAAACAAACTTACAACTTACAGCACATATAAGACAAAACTGGCCCACAGAGCTCAATACATTTTGCTTAGGAAATGTGCACTCACAATTCAGAGCACACTTAGTAGAAGGAAGCTCTAACTACACAAAGATACCTCAATGTCAATGCTACCACTGAAGCTAATGGCACTGTTTTCTTTGAAAACATCTATTCCATTTATTGTAGGTAACACTCACAACATCATACATTACTGGCCTTCTACTTTTTAATGAAACAGGTAATGGCTGGGGGTGTAGTCCAGTGATAAGAGCACCTGCCTACCATGTTTGAGGCCATGGGTTCAACCACTAGCACTGCCAAAAAACAAGGAAAAAAAGTTAATAGTGAATATTACCGAGTAAGGTAACAATAATACTCTCCACTCCAAACCATTTCAATTATATCCTTCTTCCTGCAATATGTATTCACTGACACTGTGGTTCCAAAGCCAAAAAGCTGAGGTTCTCCTCCAAGAATGGAAGCTTTCATGTGATCTGTACCATGACAGTACATATGTACTGTGTGTGCCCTTCTGCAGGAAGTCATAAACACAATACAGAGCAGTCCAGCATGCTGCTGTTCAATGCTGTGGCCCGACTAAAAGACCATGGCACCAAAAGGTCTCCATTTCTATGACTTCCGTAATTCAATCTGAATTCCAATGATGCAATTAAAAAAACAGGATTAGGTTCATCCTCACCCCAAAACCTCCTTTATTAGGTAATATATTAGAAGATAACTCAGATGTGTAAGTTCTTTACAACTGACACCTACATTAGCTTCTGGGCTATACCTGGTGTCTGCCTGCCTGCCGCTCCTGCTCTATCCAACCCGCACAGCATTCTGCAATGGTATGCTGTCCCTTGCTCCTCTTGCCGCCTGGGAAACATACCCTGCACTTGTCCATCAAGACCCCTCCCTTCCAGACCGCCTCAACCACACACTGAACATAATCTCCATGAACACACCAATAACTAACACGCTGGAGATGCTGTAAATATTCAAATATGAGCATCTACTAAATTTCAGATCCTGTGATTGGTTCAAAGCAGTAATTAAAATGAACTCTCATGGCATCTATTATGCTCTTTAGAAATGCACATCCAAAATTAAGTCTTCCAAAACCACAAAAGGAACAGATGGCCAATGTGCTCTTTTTTCCCACATTCTTTTATCTGTTCATCATAGTTGTACATAATGGTGGAATGCATTGCTACATATTAGTACGCACACAAAACAGCTTGGCCAATAACTCTCCCTAGCACTTCCCTCCTTCCTCCTCTCCTCCCAGTCTCTGGTCACCTTCCTCCGATCTACCACCCTTTTGCTTTTCATGTGATCACCCCCTGTTCATTTCCATTTTCCTCACTAGCTTTTACAAATGAGAGAAACACACCTGTTGCCTTCTGAACTTGGCTTCTTTCACTTAACACTGTCTGTGGTTCCATTCATTTTCCTGCAAATTATACAATTTCGTTTTTCACTGCTAAATAAAATTCCATTTGGTATATACACATTTTCTTTATCCATTCATCCACTGGTAAGACACCTAGTCTGCTTCTATAGTTTGGTCACTTTGAATTGTGCAGCTATAAACATAGGTATGCGTGTATTGCTCCAGTATGCTCACTTTAATTCTTTAGGATAAATATGGAAGAGTGGTCTAGCTGGGTCATATGGTGGATTCACACCTAGTCTTTTGAGGAACCAGTTTTCCATAGTGGTTGTACTAATTTACAATCCCATCAAAAATGTAAAAGTGCTCCTTTTCCTCCACATCATCTTCCCACATTTATTAGTATTTGTCTTGTTGATGACTGACATTCTGACTGGAGTGAGATGAATTCTCAGTGTAGTTTTTTTTAAATTTTTTTTTAGTTGTAGATGGACATAACTTTATTTATTTTTATGTGGTGCCAAGGATCGAACCCAGTGCCTCACGCATGCGAGGCAGGCGCTCTACCACTGAGCCACAATCCCAGCCCCTTCAGTGTAGTTTTGATGTGCGTTTCCTTAATTGCTAACAGTATTGACTGTTTTTTCGTGTATTTGTTTGCCACTTGTATTTACTGTTTTGAGAATGATCGGTTTAATTCACTTGTCCATTTATTATTTGATGTTTTTTGAGTCTTTTATACATTTTACGTATTATTCCTCTGTCAGAATAGCTAGCAATGATCTTTATCCCATTCTGTATGATCTCTCTTTACATTCTTAACTGACTGCTGTGCAGGTTTTTAATTTGATGCATCCTACTTATTCTTAGCAGTATTTCCTGAGCTTCTGGGGTCCTACTAAGGAAGTCACTGCCTGTGCCTACACGCTAAAGCGATAATCCTCCATTTTCTTCTAGAAGTTGCATAGTTTCTGGTCTAATTTCTATGTCTTTGATCCATTTTGAGTTGACTTGTGTGCCGGGTGAGACATAAGAACTCAATTTCCTAATTGTACATTTGGATAGCCTGTTTTTCCAGCACTATTTCTTAAAGAGGCTGTCTTTTCTTCAATGCATGATTTTGGCACCATTGTCAAGATTGGATGACTGTAAATGTGTGGGTTTGTCTGTTTTCTATGCTGTCGCATTGTTCTGTGTGTCTGTTTTTATACTGGTACCATGTAATTTTTGCTGCTATGGCGTGGTAGTAAAATTTGAAGTCAGGTATTTTGATACTTCAAGCATTGCTTTTTCTGGTTTAGAATGGCTTTGGCTATTCTGGGTCTTTTATTCTTTCAAATAAGTTTGAGGACTCCTTTTTTCTAGCTCAGTGAACAATCTTATTGGTATTCTGATGGGGATTGCATTAAATCCATTTATTCCTTTTGATGATATGACCATTTTAACAACATTAACTTTGCCTATCCATGAACACGGAGGTCTTTCCATCTTCTGAGGTCTTCTTCCATTTCTTTCTTCAGAGTTCTAGAGTTTTTGTGGTAGAGGTCTTTCACCACCTTGGTTGGATTTATTCCTAGGTTTTTTTTGGAGGGTGGGGTTATGGGGTTGTTTTCATTTCTTTCTTTCTCAGCAGACGAACGAACATCCTTACCTTTTACCAGATTTTAAAGGAAATGCTTTCAGTTTTTCCTCATTTACTATGAGGGTGGCTTTGGAGTTTTTGTATATGCCCTTTATTATGCTGAGGTAGACTCCTTCTATCCATAATTTCTTCATTGTTTTTATCATAACAGGTGCTGAATTTTATCAAAGGGTTTCTCTACATCTATTGAGATGACTAAGTGATTTTTGTCCTTAATTTTATTTATATGATGAATTATTTATCTATTTGTGTCTGTTAAACTATCCTTGCATCTCTGGGATAAAACCAACTTGGTCATGGGGTGGAATCTTCTTAGTATGTTGTTGATACAATTTGCTAATATTTTACTAAGTATTTTTGCATCTCAGTTAATCAGGGATATTGGTCTATAGTTTTCTTTCCTTAAAATGTCCTTATCTGGTTTTGGTACGAGTATGATACCAGCTTCAGAGAATGAATTTAAAAGTGCTCCATTTCCTTCTCATTCATGGAATAATTTAAGGAACACTGAAATTAGTTCTTCATCAAAGGTGTTATAGAATTCAGCTGAGAAGCCATAGGGTCCTGGGTTTTTATTTGTTGGAAGTCTTTTTATTACTGCTTCTGTCTCATTACTAGTTATTGTTCTGTTGAAATCTTCTATCTTCTCAATTCAATTTTGGTAGGTCATATGTGTCTAGAAATATATTCACTTCCAGTTCTTACAATTTATTGAAGTATAAGTTTTCAATACTATGCCTAATGATCCACTAGATTTCTGTGATGTCTGGGGTAATCCTTCCTTTCTCACTTCTAATTTTGTTAACTTGGATCGTCCCTCTCTTCTGGTTAGTTTGGCTAAGTGCTTACCAATCTTATCTTCATTTCATGATCCTTTGCATTATTTCTTTTCTCAATTCATTGATTTCTGTTCTGATCTTCATCATTTACTTTCTCCTACTGGTTTTGGAATTGGTTTGTTCTTGTTTTTCAAGGGCATGATAAGGTTGTCTATTTGGTATCTTTCTGATTTTCTTATGTAGGAACTTATAGCTATGATCTTTCCTCTTAGAACTGGCTTCATAGTGTCCAAGTTTCTGGTATGTTGTATCTCTACTCTTGTCTGCCTCTGAGAATTTTAAAATTTCACCCCTGATTTCTTTCATCGCTCATTCATCATCCAAAAGTGTATTGTTCAATCTCCACATGTTTATACATTATATAGATTGTGATTTTTTTGGTGTCAATTTGATTTAAATTCATTATGATTCAGGAAGATGAAGAATTGTACCAATTTGTGTTTTATTAAATATTTCCTAAGAGCTGCTTTATGACCTAAAATATGGTGTATTTTGGAGAAAGTTTCAGAAAACTCTAAGAAAGTGTATTTGAGTATTGGTGGATGAAATATTCTATAGATGTCCGTTATGTCCATATGATTTAATATTATTCAGATTCAAAGAGCGCTTATTGAGTTTGTCTGGATGACCTATCTGTTGGTGGGAGAGCTGTGTGGATATCACCTAGTGTTACTGTATTAGGTTCTATCTCCATCTTTAATTCAAGTTTCCTCTGTTTTATGTAATTAGGTACACCAACGTTTGAGATATAAGTATTTACTATCGTTATATCTTTTTGTTGGATTGTTTTCTTTAGTGACCTTCTTTGTCTCTAGTGATTAGTTTTGTCTTGAAGACTGCTTTGGCAGATGACAGTAGCTATTCTGGCTTGTTTGGGGTCTCCACTTTCATGGTATATAAATTTCCATGCTTTCACTTTCACCTTGTGGTGGTCTTTGAGTTTTTACAAACATTTAGTAGGGTTTTGTATTTTAATGAATTCTGTCAGCCTATGTCTTTTAGTTGGATAGTTGAGGCCACTTATGTTATTATACAGAGATGTCTATTAATTCATGCTATTTTACTTATGTCTAATGTTTAATTTGGTGCTGTTTCTCATTTGCTTAGCTACTCTTCAAATGAGATTTGTTCATTTCTGAGCTCTGGGGTTTGTTTTTTATTTCCTCTGTGTGAAGTATTTAAGTAAGTTCTGTAGTGCCAGCTTTAGTAGGCCCATTAATTCCTTTTGTTTCTGCTTATCTTGGAAGGTTTTATTTCCTCTTTGATTTTGATATACAGCTTTGCTGGATACAGCAATCTTGGTTGACAATTATTTTCTTTCAGGACTTGAAACACATCATTCCAAGCTCTCCTGGTGTTCAGAGTTTGGGCTGAGAAATCAGAAGTGATTCTGACTCGCCTCTAAATGTGACATTTTCTCTTGAGGCTTTTAAAATTCTGTCCTTTTTCTGAATGTCAGGCATTTTAATTGTAATGTGTCACAGAAAGGTTCTTTTTTGATCTTGTCTATTTGGAGTTCTGAATGCCTCCTGTATCTGGATGTTCATCTCATTCTCAAACTTCAGAAAACTTTCTCCAATAATTCCTTAAAGAGGTCATACATCCCATTAGTATGCATCTCACAACCCTCAATTCCAAATATTCTTAAAGTTTCTTAATACTTTCCAATAGTTCTTTTTTTTTTAATATTTATTTTTTAGTTGTGGGTGGACAGAATATCTTTATTTTTATGTGGTGCTGAGGACTGAACCCAGTGCCTCATGCATGCTAGGCTAGCACTCTACCACTGAGCCACAACCCCAGCTCCTCCTTGGTTCTTTTATATTCTGATCATGGTTACTTATTTTCTTTTTGTTTGAATCTTTTTCAATAACTCTATCTTCTTATTGAATTTCTCATTCACAACCTAAACTGACTTCCTTAATTTATTCACTAGTTTTCCTGTATTCTCTTGGAATTCACTGATAATTTTCATAATCATTTGAATGAATTCTTTATCTGGTATTTCATCCATTTCAATATATTTAGAGTCAGTTGCTGGTGAATTATGAACTTTAGGAGGTGTCATGTTACTTTTAAAAATTATTTCTTATACTCCTGTGTTGGGTTTTATGCATCAATTGGTATGGATTTTTCTTCTACTCTTTTGTGTGGTCCTTTTGAGGGCAGAGGCCCCTGCACCAACAGGGCCAAAGTTTCCTAAAGTGATCTAGATTTGAAACACACCCTTGTAGGTGTGGTATCCACAGCCTTTGTGTTAACTCTGTTTTTGCTGTAGCAGTGATACTTGTGGGTGGTACCCGAAAGCCTACTCTTAGCCATTCCTACTTGGAGCCTGATCATTGGTTTGAGTTTTTGTCATGGCTTTTTTTTTTGTATTGAAGTAGAGCTAATGTTTGAGTGCCATTAATTCATGTGTGAAGCAATGTACACGGTCTTTTTGGCTAAGTTTAGTTCAGCAGCAGTCTCTATGAGATCTACAACATATTAATTATCACAAAAATAGGAATGATGGGGTCTGCAATTGTCAACAGCAAAAACAATAAATAACCACGAACTAGATCTAGTATTAAAGCAAACAACAGGTGTCAACTATGTCATCCACAGAAGTAATAACTGCAATGACATGAATGGTGGGGCAAAGAGTTACATACGCCAATTATGTCTAAAAGATGGTAAAAATACAGTTAAGAGAAAGGAAAATGTGATGAGTAGCTAGAAGAGAATTTACAATGTCCAGTGAACCGAGAATGCAGAAGAGATGTAATAAGTGATGCTTATAAGGAAGGATTAAAAAAATTGGAAAAACGAAGTAGAGGGAGAGAAATAGGAAGAACAAGAGAATTTGGCTATAGCAGGAGAACAAAGGAGAGAAAGAGAAACACAACAAAACAAAACCAAAATAAAGTAAGCAAACCAAAAACCCTAGCCCTCAAAAGACAAAAAAAAAGAAAAAAGAAAAAAAAGTACATTTCAGCAAAGCAAGAACAAAAGAAAGATTCTTCACTGAGGTCATCCAATGACTGACAGGAATGATAAGTCACTGCCTATTTCCACCATCCTTTCCATCTCCTCTTAGGTTCTGTCCTGAGGAGGGAGAGAAGGAGAGCATGCGCAAGCTCTGGGTGATGCTGATACCTTCCTCTTTGTGTTGCTCACAGAGCTGTGAGCTGTAGTAGCCTAAGCCTGAGCTGGTTGAAATACCTCTCAGCTTCCCTTCTCATCTACATAAGGGAAGATAGAGTAGAAAAGACTGTCAGGTGGAGTTTTGTCTGCACAGACAGATAGCAGACTTGATGTTTGTTTTGTTGTTTTCTGTTTTAGTTTGGTTTTTGATTTGGGTTGTTTTTGTTTGTTTGTTTGTTTGTTTGAGGAAGAGAGGAAAAAGTTTATTTGGAGCTCAAGGTTTCAGGCTTCAGGTCTCAGTCCATAGATGGCCAACTCCATTACTCAGGGCCTGAGGCAAGGCAACTCAGGATATGACAGGCAGGAGGCAGAAAGCTGTTGCAGAGTTATAAAAGGGATGCCTACAGCTGGGGCTTAGGTCTAATCAGGCCTTGTGACTATGTTGGGTGGTATCTGCGCAGGGATATTATATCAACACACCCCTAAAGACAGGGGGATGCCAATCTCTGCTGGGGGTCTGGATCCCAGAAGCCTCCTGAGAACTCTACTTGTGCAAAGGGGAGTCAATCCTCCACACACTCTACTGTGCACAAAAACAGGGACTAAGCTCCCAGGCTTAGTCCCTAAGTGCATTCACACTCACCTCTTCAGACCGCCAACCCTCTTCAGCTGCTCACATGCACAGCCAGACTCTTCATTTTTCTGACTTGAATATAATCTTCTCTGTGCCTGTTTCATTCACGTTCTGCTATGTACACCCTAGGCCACCTATCAGGCACTTCCTGGCATAGTATGGCAGTGTTTGCTCTGAACTCCTGGCTCCCCCAAGAGCAACTGCAGCATGGCCTCCTCAAAATAGCTTCCACCTCAGCTTTCCACTGCCAGTGAGAAATGCAGTGTGCTTTTCAAGCACCAGTTCATGGTGCAGTCTCTGGATCAGCTACACTCAGGCTGCTTTTCTGACCTCAGATTTTTCCAAATCTGCTCACTGTGGTCTCTCTCTGTGTTATCCCTCCCCTCTATGGTGAGCCAGTGCCACTGCCGCAACCAGCTAGGCTCCAATGTACTTTTTCTTCTTTGCTCAATGCAATGTTTCTGAGTCTCTAAAACACTCTGTCCAATATTGAATTTTAGTGAAATCCCTCTTTTATCCATCTCACTGTGTAACAATATTCCCACTGCTTGAATCCCAGCCACTGAGCAACCTGGAATGCATCCTGAATCTCTCCCAATCTACTCTTAATGAGTGAAAATCAGTCAATGTCATAATGTATTATTATAGTACAACCACATAAGGCACATCTACTAGATACAGAAATCATCAATCAAGGATAAAAATTTATTTATTACTTATATCCTAACAAAACAGGCACAAGGTGGTATGAATGGGAGGTAGGCAATTTCAAAAACAGAAATCTAGCACATATATGGAGTGCTCTATGTCAATGTCAGATTAACAGGTGCTGCTGCCTTGGATGGGCTCTGTTCCAACACATGAGTCTAGGTGAAGCTAAGCTCCCACTTGCATACCTATGTAGAGAGTCAGAGTGCCATTCCCACCCATGAAGAAGCCCGTTAAGCTTCAGACGGATTTTCCAGGAAGGTGAAGAGCTGAAAGCATAAATAAATCTCTCAGGAACTAAAATCCAAAACAGGACAAGCCTCCCTAGGAGAGAAAAAACCCACTGACGTCTTCAGAGCAGCCCAGCAGAAAGTTCTGAGGGTTGAATATGAAAAAATATATGGAAGACTTCTTTATAAAAAAATCATAAAATGGGCTGTGGCTGTGGCTCAGTGGTAGAGCGCCTGCCTAGCACATGTAAGGCACTGGGTTCAATCCTCAGTACCCATAAAAATTAATAAATAAAGTAAAGGTATTATGTCCATCTATAACTGAGAATACTTAAAAAAAAAAAAACCAATTATGAAACATTGCTGGAATTAGACAATTTTCTAATTCATCTAAAAATGTAATAAAATCCCAGTCAAAATTCAAGCAGAGGGGCTGGGGTTGTGGCTCAGTGGTAGAGTGCTTGCCTAGCATGTGTGAGGCACTGGATTCTATCCTCAGCAGCACATATAAATAAATAAACAAAATACAGGCATTGTGTCCATCTACAACTAAAAGAAAATTTTTAAAAAATTCAAGCAGAATTTCTGTAGACACTTACAGGCTGATTCAAACAAGGAAATACAAAAAATCTAAATCTACCAAAACAAATCTTGAAAAGGGAAAAACAAAGCTAGAAAACTCCATGACCTACTCTGAAACTTCAGTGATCAGGACAGTGTGCTGGTGGTAAACAGACCAACAGGAAGAGTAGATACTTAGGGAAATGGGTCCTGCCAGGCATGCAGCCCTATGAAGTACCAGGAGGAGGAGGCAGCAAAGGTGCTGGGAACCACAGTCCCACCTCACTCAGACTCAAGTACCCAACTATGAATCCTGAAGTAACCAGGCTTCTAGGAAAGGAGCTCAGGGATCTATCTCTGCGACCTATAGATAGAAAAGGTTTGGGGCAAGGACACAGAAAGTACTAACCATGTAAGAAAAAACTGATGAACTGGACTTCATCAAAGTTTAACAATTCTTCTAAAAGCCCTGCTAGACTAGAAGAAAATATTCACAACAAACATATCTGACCAAGGCCTTCTAGCTAGGATATATAACACGAACTCCCACTGCACAACCCTAAAATGGCAAAGCTCACTTTTTAAAAAGCAAAGATCATGAACTACACTTCACAAGAACAGACAAGCCGTGAAAATGTACTCAGGGCCATCATCATCAGGGACACACATTCTCCATGGCTACCAAGCACAGTCCCCTGGCCCCACGTGTGAGGGTGAGAACAGAGTGGGAGCTGGGCACACAGCGATGCACATCTGTAATCCCTGTGTCTTGGGGGACAGGCAGGAATATTGCAATTTCCAGGTCAGCCTCAGCAACTTAGCAAGGCCCTAAGCCGCTAAGCAAGACTATGTCTCAAAAATAAAAAGGAGGGGGACTCAGTGGCAAAGGGCTCCAGGGGTAAACACTCAGTACCAAAAAAAAAAAGAAAGAAAGAAAGAAGGGCAGCGGGTGGGTGAGATACCAAGACCATAGTACTGCCACTACTCAGATCCCAAGGACACAACAACTTTGGGAAGCTACCAGTCTTTTTAAAAGTTACATATTTATCCCTCATGCAACCAAGAAATCTCATTTATAGGTGTTTATCCAACAGAAACAAAAATTTATGTCCACAACACATGAAAACATCCATCAGAGTTTTATTCATAATGGCCAAAAGATGGAAACTGCCAGGCGCCCTCATAAGCAGAGCAGATGACCACGCAATGAGAAGCTACTTAGCAATAAAACGAAGGCGACCAGTCTATGCAACATCAGTACTGTTTCTCAAAAGGACACTAAGTGAAAAAAGAAACACAACAAAGTACACACTGTATGATTCCATTTATACCAAGTGCTAGAAAAAAGAAAACCAAGCTATGAGGACTTCAAAGCAGTGTCTGCTTCTGGCAGGGAGATGAGTTAGGAAGGGGCATGTGGGCAACCTCAGAGATTATGGAAATATTCTGTACCTTTCTGGAGGCAAAGCTACGTGGGTACAGACTTTGTTGCTCTTTAGTTACTAATTTCTCAGGAAAAGAAATCATTTCACAGTTTAAATTTCCACATTATCTGCTAGTATACCGTATGTGGAAATGTGTTCACAATTAAAATAATCTCAAAGTATTTAAACAATAAATGGTTCTGTATTATCCTTTATGACACATATGAAATAAACAAGAGAGGCTAATTCATCCTCATATACACATTATAAAACCAAAGGCCAAACACTAATCAACCCATAATGAATAAAACCACTGTGGTCTACCAATGGTACTCAGCCAAGACAGATCAACTACTGATGTGAGCCACAACATGAACAGACCTCACAAACAAAAGCATATGCTAAGGGAAAGAAGTCAGAAGCAAAAGATCATGTATTGTGTGATTCCACATGAGAAGTGTCCATAAATGGCCCCCCTATACAGAGACAACGAGTAGACTGGCAGCTGCCTGGAACAGGCAAAAAAGAAATAAAGGGTAGATGAGAACTCGTTACCTGGGCCCCGTGTGGTGGCATGTACCTGTAACGCCAGCACTTCGGGAGGCTGAGACAGGAAGACTGCCAAGTAAGAGATCAGCAATGTAGTGAGACGCTGTTCAAAGTTTAAAAGAAAAAAAAATTTCTTTTTAAAGAACTGCGTACAATGCAGCTCGGTGGTAGTACTCCTGGGACATTCACTGCATGGGGCATGAGGGATCTCAAATTCAACTATGGTGACAGCTGCACAGATCTAATTTTACTAAAAAAATCACTTATTTGATACTTAAAATGAGTGAATTTTATGGTATGCAAAATTATGCCTCCATAAAACTGATTTTTTAAAAATGCAAGAACAAATATAAGCAGAAGGCTCTGTTATAGCAATTAACCTGCAAAGCTTAACACTCGTCCATTAAAGCAAAATAAAATATAACTTACTTTTCATTAATATATTTAATTGAAAAGATAACATTAACACCTTACATTTAAATAAATTTGCTGATTAAAATAAACAAAATTTAAATCTCTAAGATTAAGTCTGAAAAAGCCGGCAGAACTTTTGTCAAGTTCCCAAGAGTTTCTGCCGTCTGAAGAGCAGAGCTTAAGTAAGCTAGCGGGAGACTACGAAGCCCAGAGTGGGAACACAAGGGCACCAGAGAACAGAATCGCTGGGTGGGGGTGAGAGGGGCAACCATGCTGCTTCTTCCAAGGCAAGTCAAAGCTGGAGGTCCAGCCAGGCCCTCCTGTTGTGCCACCCAACCTATCATTTCACTCTCCAGGCCTCAATATCCACATTCCATCCAGCTTTTTCCAAAGTAATTTTAAAAAATAAATGAGTGGGACAAAACTACTGTTAAAGTCACTTCCAGCTAATTAATTCTGAAACTGCTCACTCAACTATTAGGAAAATAATACTAGTACAAAATTCTACTTTAACAAAAAGTCACAAATTATCTTATGAAGTAGACAGCACTGCTACTCCACGTTGTACAACACTCCAGAGCAGCAAATCCCAATTGACTAAACACCCAAATATATTAAAGCACTGAGAATATATTTCAAGAAACAGTGCAGTCAACGCAGGTACAATCTGAAGGCAGCACTGTACACCTCCCCCTCCGCAGCCGTGGCCCTGGGCACGTCTGTTATACACGTGGCAAACCACACAGGTTTACGTGGCTACCTGGCATGCTGGAGAGTGGTATTATAGGAGATAACCAGCCCACAACACAGGGATCCAGGGTGCTAGTGGACAGGTGGACATGGGAACCGGGTTAGCAGAAGGTGCACAGTGAGGGTGCACTTGAGCCAGAAGTGAGGGTGTGGGGAGGCCACCAGTAGGCAGCCAAGACAGAGCACCTAGGCCAAAGGAAAGCCCAGGACAGAAGTCCTTAAAAAAGAAAATGCCTAGACATGTTTTTGAGAAAAATTAAGTGTCCTAAGAAGGGAGCAGTGGAGAAAAGATCACAGAGTACTAAAAACTAGTGTTCTCAAAGCACCCCACCAGTCAGACTGCAAAAACACGCAAACCACAGTCCCCAGCAGAATACTCGGGGAAGCCCAGATCACAGGAGAAATAATTTACCCTGACCTCCAGATTCATCTACTGAGACAAAAATGCAAGATCTGAAAGGGTCATACTCTCTCTGTCCAAGTGACTTAACACCGTCCCAAAACAATGCTCGGGAATGTGTACAGGATGATAAAAATATCCAACACCCTAAAAGGCAAAATGCACAAAGACTGCATGCAAAAAAGCAAGAACCCAGGACCCACGTGAGGGGAGGGACCATTCAGTCAACACTGACGCACAGTGCACAAGGCTACAATTAGCAGATGAGGACAGGAAAACACACTAAAATTGCATTCCGTGTGTTCAAGAAGCTGGAGGCATGTAGGATATAAAAAAGATCCAAATCAAACTACCAGATATAAAAACTACAATGCTTGAGAAGAATGTCAATGGAGGCTGGAAACAGATCATGAGCTGTGTGAGGACCTCGAGTGGTCTGTGCGGATATGAAAAGGTGGGGCATAATGACTACTGGAAGCAACAAAGACTAAGAATTGTCTGCATTGATGAAAACTCTAATTCATGATTCAAGAAGCTAAGTGAACTCCAAGCATAAGAAACAAGAAGAAAATCACACCCAGGCACATCATAATCAAATTGCTCAAAACCCTTAACAAAAAGAAAATCTTAAAAGCAGACCTAAAGACAACAGCTAACCCTAAAAATAACAAAATATTGCTGAGAGGAATTTTAAAAGATATAAATAAAGGGAAACAGTGACCTTGCTCATGTGTCAGAAGACTCAACACTGTTAAGAGGTTAATTCTCCCCCAAACTGAGCTATAGATTCAATGTAGTCCCAATCAAAAGTCCAGAAGGCTTTTTTACAGAAACTGACAAACTGTATCCAGAAGTTAGGCAGAAATACCCTTAGGCTAACCCACATGACTCTAAAAATGAAGAACAAAGTTGGAAGACTAATCTCCACTTCAAGAATTAATATAAAGCAACAGTAGTCAAAAGTATAAAGCTTTAAAATAAAGGCAGACAAATAGATAATGGAGTGAAAAAGAGTCCAGAGTCAAACCCACACATGAAAAAGGACAAAGGCAAAGATGCAAGAAAAGTCATTTTCCTAAAACACAGAGCGAGGAGCAACAGAACATTTAACTGCAGGAAAACCACCTGGACATGTGCTTTGCATTCTATGTGAAAATTTATTCAAAATGGAGATACACAAATGTAAATACCAAAACTAAAAAATGTGTAGAAGAAAACACAGAAACACAGCAGAAAATTTTTCTCAACATAGATTACGCAAAAATGATCTCAGGACACCAAAACACAATGATGAAAGTAAAATTCGAACTTCATCAAACAGAAGATAAAAAGGGAGAAGACTGGTGAGAAGGTAAACAAGCAATGAATGGGAAGCTGAAAAACAGATAGGAGTCCCGGAGTGTGGAAGGGAAAGAGCCCGCAATTCAGGCCAGGCC
Organism: Xerus rutilus; assembly: GCA_028644305.1. Lineage (NCBI taxonomy): Eukaryota > Metazoa > Chordata > Mammalia > Rodentia > Sciuridae > Xerus > Xerus rutilus. The sequence continues at coordinate 803,609 of CM053412.1, forward strand.
CAGGGAGCCAGGGTAGCAGCAGCAAACCCATAACCACCAGGGAGGCTTCAAGCACACAGGCCCAGAAAGCCACACCTCAGGGAACGAAGGCACAGCCAGAGGTAGAGTGGAGAGGAAGGGGTCTGGGCACTGAATGCCAGAAACCCAGTGCAGGGAGGGCAAACATGAGAACAGAGCCCTGCACCTCAGAGCAAGGCAAACGCAGACTCTGAGGTGACTGAATTCTGCAGGTTTTCAAGTCAAGTGACATCATCAAAGGCAAGGGTCACTGTGAGACTAGTCCAGGTGACAAAAGGCCAGCACTATGAGGGAGTTGAGAGGCCTCAGGGAGCATGTGTTCTGAATCCTTGAATTCCTTTTTTCTTTTAATGTAAGTATCTTACTGAAGCTTCCTTTTGTTTGATTTTAATCTCTAAAAAATGATGGTACATATTTATAGAGTATAATATGATGTTTCAATACATGTACACAGTATAATAATCAGCTCATATCTAGCATATTCATTACCTCACATATTTATCATTTCTTTGTGATAAGAATATTCAAAATCCTCTCTTCTAGCTATTTTAAAATTTTCAACACAATGTTTTTAGCCATCTTACCCTACCTTGCAACAGAATACCAGAACTTATTCCTCTAATAGTAACTCTGAACTCTCCCTATTCCCTTTCCCCACTATCATGCCAGCCTATTCTGGTAACTAGTCTTCTACTCTCTACTTCTGTGACATCCACTTTAGATTCCACATATGGGTGATATCACGCCATATTTGTCTTTCTATGTCTGGCTTATTTCAATTAGTGTAATGTCTTCCAGATTCATCCATGTTGCCACAAATGGCAGGATTTCATTCTATTTTTATGGCTAAATATACACCTTAGTGTGTGTGGGTGGGGGAGTGCTTTCTTTATTCATTTATCTGCTGATGGACACTTAGGTTGATTGCATGTATTTGCTATTGATACCACAGAAACATAAAGGTTTCTAAGAGACTACTATGAACAATTACCCATTTACAAATTTAATAACCTAAAAGAAATTAATAAATTCCTGGACACATACTTCTATGACCATTTTAACTGAAGCAGAAAAAGTATTTTATAAAATTAAATATCCTTCACCATAAACACTCAACAAACTAGGTGTAGAAAGAGTGTTTCTCAACCTAATAAAGGCCATATACATCAAGCTCACAGCAAACCTACCAAGACTGACTCATAAAGAATAGAAAATCTGGGGGCTGGGGTTATGGCTCAGCGGTTGAGCGCTTGCCTCGCATACGTGAGGCACTGGGTTCGATCCTCAGCACCACATAAAATAAATAAAGATATTGTGTTCATCTACAACTAAACAAAATATTTAAAAAAAAAAAAAAAAAAAGAATAGAAAATCTGAACAGACCAATAAAAAGTTATGGGTAACAAAGGTAAATCTGTAATAAAAAGTTTCCTTTCAAAGAAACCCCACAACCACATGGTTTCACTGCTGAATTCTACCAAACATTTTAAGAACTAATACCAATTCTACTCAAATCACTCCAAAAAACTGAAGAGGGAATACTTCCAAACTCATTCTACAAGGCCACCATTGTTAGTCTGATAGCAAAAGCAGACAAGGATACAGCAAAAAAGAGAATCATACACCAATATCGGTGACTTATGATCGGCTCACAGCTGATGGCACACTGGGTAGGGGCTCCCCTGAGATCGGAACCAGGCGAGGAGAGGGATGCTGGCTCTCTCCACTCCTAATCAACATGGAAGTCCTGGCCAGAGCAACCAGGCAAGGGCAAAAAACAAGAGGCATGCACATGTAGGAGTAACATCACACCTGTCCACAGGTGTCATGATCTGACCCACCACTCCACTGAAAGACCCACTAGATCTAACAAACTGAGGAAAGGTGTAGGACACAAAATCAATATTCAAAAATCAATGGTTTTCTTATATACCAATAACAAACTATCTGAAAATAATAAAATCAAGAAAACAACCCCTTTTACAATAACTACCAGAAAATAAAATACTTAGATTAAAAATTAACTGAAGTGAACCAGCTTCACACCAATAACTATAAAGATGAATTAAACTGAGGAAGACACAATAAATGAGAAGATATTCCATGGTCACAGGCTGGAGTCCATCTTAACACCTGCTAAAGGTGAATGGGCCCAGCGCTTCTCCTTGACTTAGGTGACCACGCTGAGGAAGGCGCAGGAAGCGGAGACTTCACTCAGGGCACTCCCAGGTATAGAGGCCAGTGCTGGGAGAAAGCTAAGATATCAACAAAGGGAGAGAGCAGGACAGCTGTGCAGTTGCTAAGGAGGTCTATGACACAGGTCAAACTCATGAGCAGAAAGGAAGCTCCCAGTAATCTCTTAGTGTATTTCATGTTTCATGTTTCTCAGAGAAAACAAGAAACAATGAAAAAATAAATAAGTAATTGATGGAAGACAGTGAAGCCAAGTCCAAGATACAAGGACCATCACCTAAAAGCACATGGACACAGGGTTGGCATGTGTGGCCCAGCAGTGGAGAGGAGGGCCAGACAAGCTCACACTGCTCACAGACCTGGAACACTCTAAATGTGGTGTCAGCCACCTAAGTGACCACCAGGGAAAGAAAAGATAGATCATTTATCCATGCAAAACATGCCTGAAATGCAAGAGCACAAGTGAGATGCAGCTAACTATGAGAACATCGAAGTGTTGTGTGATAACAACAGGCTTGCTCATACTGGGAGTAAACGGATGGTCTGAGATTAAAGGAAGAACCACAAAGGAAAAGGTTAGAAGACTTGAATGAATAAAAATCACACATTTTTTTTAAATGATGTGCTATTATTCTTTGATATCTTTATTTATTTTTTTATGTGGTGCTGAGGATCGAACCCAGTGCCTCACGCATGCGAGGCAAGCACTCAACCGCTGAGCCACAACCCCAGCCCCCCAAAAATCACACATTTCTTTACATCCAAGAAAAATGACATAAAAAATAAGTCCAACAATATAAAAATATTTGCCATGTGGCAAAGGCAAATTCTTTTAGTAGAGAAATAACAACATACAAAAAGAAGCAAAAGGTAATAAACAATTTATTAAAGATCACAAATAAGCAACAAAACTTTTTGTAGTAGTAAACAAAATTGAGTGAGATAACAAATTTTCACCAAATTAGTAGTTTAATAAAATGACTCGTTTAAGTTGGTCAAGTGGTAAGGGTGTTAGGAGACAGACATGGGTGGGCACACTGGAAACATAGGTTGTTAAGCCTTACTGAACACCTAGCCAGCAAGCCATACAGACCACACCTAAACTTTCACATCTGACCTGGACATTCCTCATTTATTTAATCATTCAGTACTATGCACCATCCACTCTACTTATTCCTGAGGAAATGGCAGTGACAAGGACTGAGACTCTGCATTTCTGCCTGCAAATGTCCTATGGGTAGCTAAAAGCAGATTGAAAGATTTACCTGATTCCATTTTGCATTGATCTCCTTTGCTCTGAGTCACTTTGGATTCTAAGAACAAGTTCTGATGGATAAACACTTATAATGAGTCGAAGCTACCCTCAGACAATAGCAACTTTCTGAGTGTGAGGATGGGGGTACTGGGGATTAAACTCAGGGGCCATCTACCACTAAACCAAATGCCCAGTCTCTTTTTTAAATTTTATTTTGAGACAGGGTCCCACCAAGTTGCTAAGGCTGACCTCAAGTTTAATATCTGGGACAAGGCACCACCTGACCAATCCTGAGATAATGATGGACAGACCACACCAGCCAAGATCACCTATTCTGGCAGTTGTGCAAAGTCTCCAGTTATGCACACCCCTAACCCTTGTCCCCAATCCCTTTTCTTTAAAGCCTCAAAGACATTGTCAGCCCCTAGAATACAGGGCAAAGGCTATGGGTTCCTGTCTTCCCAGTGTAGCTATGCTGATTTAAGTTTCTTTTACGCTTTTCCACCAGGACCTTTTCTGTTCAGTTCTGGGGGTAAGTGGCCAGACCTAATTTGTTGAATCCCCAGAGTAAGACCTCTGGCCTAGGACTCCAGTAATACACCCTCACAGAGCAGAACCAATCACCAGAGCAACAACTGCCACCCAAGTGAAGGATAGGAAGCCACAGGACAACAAACACAAGAGGGGAGGGAGGGATAGGCGGACGCGGACAATACGTGGGGCCAGGGACAAAATGTGGTGGGGAGGAAGGGACAGGAGGCCCCAGAAAACACATGGGGGGTGGGGAACAGGAGAACATCATGGACAATATGTGGGGGGAGAGGGACAGGAGCCTGTGGGATACACACATCAAGGGAAAGGATGGGACCCTGTAGGAACACACCTGGAGGGGCCCAGGAACACATTCCTGGGCCAGAGAGGGCGGCAAACCACAGGACATGCACGTGACAGGACGTCTCAAGAGACCCAACAAGACTTTCTGAGAAAGAGCCTTCATAAAAACTTCTCAGGAGGGAAAAAAAAAGTTCTCAGTAGGAAAGCAGGAATCACCCAAAAAGTAGGCAACAGGACAAGAACACCAGACAGAACGACTGGTCCTTGCCAAGGGCTTAAAGGGGAGAAGGCAGGTAAGCATCTTCAAGATGGAAAGAAAGCCGGGTACAGCCATACCTGTGATTCCAGTGGCTTGAGAAACTGAGGCAGGAGGCTCATGAGTTCTAGGCCAGCCTCAGAAATTTAAAGAAGGTCTAAGCAACTTAGCAAGACTCCGTCTCAAAAAAGAAAAAAGGAAGAAAGGGGGAAGGAAGGGAGGGAGGAATGAAGGAAGGAGAGAGAAAGGGAAGGAGAAGAGGAAGAGGAGGAAGGGTTGGGGATATGGCTCAGTGGTAAAGCATCCCTGGGTTCAATCCCCAGTGCAAAAAAAAGGCCATCAAGATGGAAGAGCAGCTAGGTGTGGTGACGCATGCCTGTAATCCCAGCACTTAGGGAGGCTGAGACAGGAGAATCGCGAGTTCAAAGCCAGCCTCAGCAATGGCGAGGTGCTAAGCAACTCAGTAAGACCCTGTCTCTACATAAAACACAAAATAGGGCTGGGGATGTGGCTCAGTGGTCGAGTGCCCGAGTTCAATCGCTGGTACCAAAAAAAAAAAGATGGAAGAACAGCATGTCACACCTGGAAATCACAGAAGCTGGAACAGAGGGCCAAGGCCAGAACACAAGCAGCCTGTGTGTGTCACAGGACTTCAGACTTCATCCTCGGGAATTTTAAGAGAAACCCAAGGATCTTAAGCAATAAAATGATAATCAAATTCACTCTCCGCCTCCCCCCGCCCTCAGCACTAGGGACTCAATCCTGAAAAACATTGCCACTGAGCTATATCCCCAGCCCTTTTTATTTTTTGAGATAGGGTCTTGCTAAATTGCTAAAGCTGTCCTCAAACTTGTGATCCTCCACCCCCGACCCTCAAGTCACTGGGATAACAAGTGTGCATCACCACACCCAGCTTCAAATTCACCTCTTTTTATGATGTCAGAAATCAAACCCAGGGTCTTACACATGCCACGCAGGCACTCTACCATTGAGGTACATCCCAGCCTCAAATTCACCTTTTAGAAGTATTTTTGTGACTAATGCACAGAAAAGAGTGGTAAGGTGGTCAGTTCCTGTTTCAGTCAAGAAAAGAGACGGCCAGAACAGATACCTATAATAAGACCAGAATGTTACGGCTGGGGCTGGGCTGCGGATGGAAGTGGAGCTGGTGGGTGGTGCTAAGGAAGCTAGAAGTGCAGCAGCACGTGGAGCTGGGGCATGAAGTAGAGATGGAACACGGTGCTGCGGCTGGCGCTGGCGCTGCGGTAGGGACAGAAGTAAAAGTGGGTTGGTAATAGGGCTGGGCCTGGCACTGATGACAGACTCGGGGACCATGGTTACCTAATACAAGGGTCACCTGAACATAAGCACTGCAGAATTACAGCAGTCCAGTACCTGAGACAAGTACTAGGCCAGGAGCATACACAGTGCAGATGCACTGGACACAAGCATCACTCACATCAGGAAGGGGAAGAGCAGAACAGTGCCAGACTTCACTGTTACTCAGAACAGCATGTAACTTGAAACTTGTAAATTCTTTATTTCTGGAATTTTCTATTATATATTTTTGGACCACTTAACTGAAACCAAAGCACAACTGCACACCAGGGAGGGCTGCTGGATTATGTAAAACATGCATAAGTAGTTTTTAAAGATCCATATTTCCATTTTGTCTTAACTGTCACAGAAGTGGACAAACAAGAGATGAGTAGAGAAATAAAATAAGCAAGACCATCAGTGTGGGTCTGAGCAGGGGACCACAGCAATCAACTCTGATTACTTCAATCATCAACTGAAGCAATTCCTCATGAGCCAACTCAGCCAAGACTGGAGTATCTTAGGAGATTCACAAAGAGAGGCCCTTCTGCCAGGCGGAAAGTGTGGCAATCCATAACATCTACCACATTGTCTGACTTCCCTTAGAAAGTGCATGTACTGCACGGGCGTCCACGAAAGACACTCATCAGGGAATCAAAAACCTCTTGGGGCTAGGGTTGTGGCTTAGTGGTAGACCACTTGCCTAGCATGTGAGGCAGAGTGGGTTTGATTCTCAGCACCATATATAAATACATAAAATAAAGGTCCATCTACAACTAATAAAAATATTTTTTAAAAAAAACCTTGACTTGCGTTTCTAAGAAGTAATTGTCACTCACAAATGCTGTGAACTTCACTAAAAGACGACAAAATTTTATTGATATATAAATTTTTCATGTAAAAAAAAGCCAAGATTGTAATACAAGGTGTACAAGATGTTGATGTAAATGAATCAAAGACACTAAAACCAGAATAAAGATGACTCTGTACTTGATATGGACAACATTCCTTTTGGCAAGCAGACTGGAACATAAGAGGTATGTAAGCAAGTGAAGACCCTCTCTCACATTCCCATGCGAGCATGCATACACACACACACACACACACACACACACACACACACACACGAAGGAATTACATAAGGTCAGGGACTTCTTATCACACTTACGTTTGAATATTTTAAACCGTGTCAAAAGAAATGACAGAACTATTCCAAGAAACAGCTAAGGCATACTAGAAAATTATCATCACAAGCTGTGGGAAGTAACCAGGAGAGAACCTATTCAACTTCCATTCTAAGTATAAAACCAGATTAGTTGTTGTTTTACTTTTGACTTAGTCCTGCTGAGACTTAGTGGCTAATTAAAATAAAAACAAATAAACAACAACAGAATAGAACCCTCTAAAATTGATCCTGTCTGCACAGAAGACTGCATGAACTCTTTAAAAAGCAAAGTTGAGGATGAATTCATATTTTAACATTATGAGATTATCTCAGTTCCTAGCACAACATATGTACTTAGTAAATACTCGTAGAAAGGAAGTACGTTCTAGCCCACTGGACACTTACAGTTAAGACATAAAGTTGATACCCCCTGACCTAGCAAAGGGAAAAACACACAGCACTGAATCCACAAGTCCAGATGCCAGTGGGCACACAGTTAGAAACTCCTCATCGGAAATTCTGCAAGAGTTGCTGACAGATGTACTCCATTTCCCATTCCTCAGTTCTGCCTCTGGCCCTGCCTCACAGGAGATGGTGATAAATAATAAAAGCAGTCATAAACAAGAAGAAAGCAGCTGGGCACGGTGGCTCATGCTTGTAATCCCAGCACTTAGGGAGGCTGAGACAGGAGAATCGCGAGTTCAAAGCCAGCCTCAGCAATGGCGAGGCGCTAAGCAACTCAGTGAGACCCTGTATCTACATAAAACACAAAATAGGGCTGGGGATGTGGCTCAGTGGTCAAGTGCCCCTGAGTGTTTTTGGTGCCAAAAAAAAAAAAAAAAGAGAGAGAGAAAGATAAAGAAAAAAGGAACTGTAGTTAACAGCAACAAATATAGATAATTCCTACATAAGTAGTTTATCAGGAAATGAAACAAAGAGTCATTTCAAAATCATTCCAGGATGATTGAAATAATATTCTACTTAAAATATTTTCTGCTTGCAAACAAAGCATCTCTGGGTTATTAGCATGTTTAAAGTAAGTTCACAAAATACAAAAATAGCAGAGAACATTTTTCCAGTTTATTTCTACAAGAAATGTGCTTGAAAACTACAAAAATATGTTTTCCACTGCTGCTGAGAAAGGTGCCTGCAAGCAGTGCTGCAGGCTCCAACTCTCTGACTCCTGTCACTTTACCATTTTTCCTCAACAGCCAGCCTCGTGGTGGTGCCCTGCTGTGGTACTGAAGTGCCTTTTCCTATGAATGAACATCAACTGAGTATCATTTCATGTGCTTGTTGGCCATTTCTGTATCTTCTTTGAAGAAATGCCTATTCAGATATGTTGCACATGTTTAAAATAGGTTATCTTTTTGTTGGTGAACTGTAAGAGTTCTTAATGTATTCTGGATACATTAAGCTTTATCATACACATCTGGCCTTTATCATACACATGTGATTTATAAATATTTTCTCCAATTCTGTAAGTTGTTCGTCTTTTCATTTTTTTGGTAATGTCAGATGTACAAAAGTTATCAATTTTTGTTTATCTGGGAATATCTTAATTTCTCCATCAGTTTTTGAATGATGTTTTTACCAGATTCCTGACTGACAGTATTTTTCCTTCATCCTTTTTAAAACATCACCCTGTTCCCTTCAGACCTACAAGGACTGTGTGATGTTCTAGAGTGCCCTTGTAATGTGATCGGTCTTTTTCTCTCTTGCTCCTTTCAAGATATTCTCTTGGTCTTCAGGCTTCAATAGTCCACGCATCTGGGAGTGGACCTCTGTGCACTGACCCTTCTAGAGGCTCTCTCAACATCCTCAACACAGGTTCGTGCCTTTCACTACACTGAGGACGTGACTGCCGCTCTTCCTTCCTTGCTCCCTGCCTTTCCCTCGTCCTCTCCTTCCATTGACATGATGTGTGCACACTTCACATTACTCCACAGGTCTCTAAAGAACGCTCCTTTCTCTTCACTCATTCCGCTCTTCAAAGTGGATCATTTCAACTAGCTCACGATCAAGGCCATTGATTCTTCAGTCTCCTCAAATCTCCCGAAACCCTTCAGTGAGTGTCTCTTGTCATCTCCAGAATCCACTGCACCCTTTGTATCATCCCCACGCCTTCGCTGATGGCCTCTGCTTGTCCCTACATCATCCTCCTGGTGTATTCTCCCTTGGCATCTCCCCACGGCCCCCTTCAGTTCCTTGAGCACACTTAGGTGATTCTAATTCCTTGTCTGTTAAGTCCAGTGTCAGAACTTCCTCAAAGATCTTCTCCACTGATTTCTTCTGTGGATGTTTCTTTGCATGCTTCATAAATTTCTGTGGAAAACTGGACAATATTGTAATTCTGGAAATGAGATGTTCAGGTATTTTCTCCCTCTTCTAGGTTAATTTGTTGCTTTCTATATGCTATAGCTGTTTAGTGGTTTTTCTAAGCAATTTTTGTAAGGAGAATATTCTCTGTCATGTACAGTCTCATAAATCTCTCTTCCATCAGCTTGTATTCAGCCAGACATTTGCTTTGACAGAGATTTCTTTGAATGTGAGGAAGGGGAGAGGGAAGAAACAAAATAAAACCTCTCTCAGTGTTTGCAGATTGGCACTCCAGGTCACCTTCAGGAACTAGCAAATGGCTAAGGCCATTTTTACAATTTGGTCTTAGCTTTTACTTCTACTTACACTGAACCCAGAGATCTACCAGAGACCAAAGAACCTCTCAGGTCTTTTGTGACATTCCTCCAGTTCTCAACCCACATGTGGCTATCAAAACTCCCCAACCTACACAGTTGATTCTGAATAACCAAATTTCCCAAAGACATTCCCTCTCCAGTATTATCTGCCTGGCATTTGACACTCTAGTGTCAGGATTAGCTGTAATCTTTTGCCCCAGGCTACGGTGGCTGCTCATTAAACTACCAAACACTTAAGAAATGCCTGCTGGTTTTCTGCTTTTCTGTACTGAGTTCCAAGTGGATTAAACAAAAGTCTTGGGTCAGTGCCTCAAGTCACCCACAGACTGGCTAGATGAACACACATTTTTTTAAATAAGTTGGGTTTTGCAAACTGAGATGTGGACTGCCACCTTCAAGACTTACTGGAGAGGGCCTGGGTCCAGGGCAATTGAAGGAAAAAGAAAAAAGAAAAAAAGCTATATACCAGTTTTTGAGTTGCCTTTTCCTGGATCCAGCAACAGCATGGCTGCCATAAACCTCTTTTCCAGAGTTCTAACCAAGGTGGTTTTGATGGTTTGTGCTTGATTTTCAATACTTCTGTGGAAGGACAAACACATGGTCCTACCTACTCTGCCCTTCTCATGGACACTCCCACTTAGTTCTCAACTGTGCAATTAATACACCAGAAATAAATCTGCCAAATCCAAATGCCACAGTTAAAACAATTTTTAAATAAGCTAAGACCTATATAATGTTCTTAAACATACCCTATAAATGATACCTAATTTACCAGGCCATTGGGGTTCCTTCTTCCCACAACTAAAGCTACTGTTTGTCTTCTTTTCTAGAACTCGTGTCTTCTCCACCATGCCACCATCTCAAGCACTAAAGTTTTTGTTTTTTTTTTTTGGTACTGGGGATTGAACTCAGGGGCACTCAACACTGAGCCACATCCCCAGCCCTATTTTGTGTTTTATGTAGAGACAGGGTCTCACTGAGTTGCTTAGCACCTCGCCATTGCCGAGGCTGGCTTTGAACTCGTGATTCTCCTGTCTCAGCCTCCCAAAGTGCAGGGATTATAGGCATGTGCCAAGGCGCCCGGCTTCAAGCACTAAAGCTTTTTAGTAATTTTTCAAGTCAACGGAGAAATAACAAGTCTTCTTGACAAATGATACTGAATAACTTGATATTCATGTAAAAAAAATGTGGACCCCTATCTCACAGCATATAAAAACTACTGTTTAAAATGAGCCACAAACCTAAATGTAAGAGTTAAAACCATAAAAATCCATTGTGAAGTCATTGTGAAGTTGGGTTGACCAATTGTTTCTTTGATACAACTCCAAAAATATAAGTAACAATAGAAAAAAAGAGATGAACTGCACTTCATAAAAATTAAAAACATTGATGCATCAGAAGATATTATCAAGAAAGCAAAAATACAGCCCAGAGAATGGGAGAGAAAATCTGCAATCATAAATCTGACAAGAGACTTAATTCAAAAAATCCAAAGAATTCTCACAACTCAGCAACTCAAAGACAGTCAGTTAAAAACTGGGTGAAGAAAGTCAGGCATAGTGGCACACTACTGTAACCCCAGCTACTCAGAAGGCTGAGGCAGGAGAATCCCAAGTTCAAGGCCAACTGGACAACTTAGGAAGAACCTGTCTCAAAACAAAAAATAAAAAGGGCTGGAGATACAGCTCAAGGTAGAACACCACAGGTTCAATCCCCAGTACCATGTAAAAAAAAAAAATTTTAAAGGTGGGTAAAGGATCTGAATAGTTACCCAAAGATACACAAGTAGCCAATAAAACACATGACATCATTAGTCATTGAGGAAGTGCAGGTCAAACCCACAAGATATTGCCTTCAAACCCACTACAATCAAAAATAAGAAATAATAAGAAAAGGAAACGTCAGGGGCTGCAGTTGTAGCTCAGTGGTGGAGCACTTGCCTATATCATGTGAAGTATAGTTTAACATCATGGTATAGATGTCTGATCTTTATGAGTGTGTTTAAAATATAATACAAAGCTGGGCACCTTAGCAAAGGCCTGCTATAACTCCAGCAACTCAGGAGGCTAAGGCAGAAGGACTACAAGTTCAAGGCCAACGTGGGCAATTAGCAAGACCTTGTCCACCTGCTCACCACCAAAAAATAAAAAGGGCTGGGGGTGTAGCTCGATGGTAGAGCACCAGTGGGTTCAATTCCAATACCAAAAAAATAACAACAACAAGACAACACAAAGGCCATTTTAGAAACACAAGTTGGACTTCACATATGTCTAAGTAATTGCAACAGAGCACATTATATAATTATAATATATATGTATATGCATGTGTTGATGTAAATGTGATTATGTGTATACATAAAAACATGAATTTATACACATATAAATATATAAACAAACACATACATACATACAAGCATCTAGAGAATGAATAAAAATCTACCCTAGGAGCTAGGTGTATAGCTCAGTGATACAGCACTCACTTAACATGTCTAAGACCCTGGGTTTGATCCCCAGAACTGCAGAACAAAACAAAACTACCCCTGAAACTGCACGGGTTATATGTTTAAAAAAAAAAAACAAAAAAACAGATACCACATAACACTATTTTCAAGAGCAGAATCAGAAAGTGTTTCAACTCTAAAATGATGATTATATGATTATATTAAGGAATGCTAAATAAGATTAGACATATCTTGCTAACCTCTTACTGTAAGCTTGCTATATAGTTGTGAATTTACTTCTTTATCCCGCTGAAAACGCCGAAATTCATCAATTGCTTCACGTGTGATAGTAACAGCCAAGACAAATCCCTATAAAACAAAATAAGGTATTTTAGCAAACAGAACTTTAACAACAACAACAAAAGCATGGGATTATTTTGTATTATTTAGTCTTACTTTTTTTTCAATTTATATTATTCTCCAAAATGTAAAATAAGTGAAAACAAAACAAAAAAAGAAACAACAAAAACACTACAAAGGAATATAACACACAGTAAAAGGGTTATGGCCCTTATGGCACCAAAAAATTTTTTTAATTCCTATTATATGTACTCCAATCCATATAACAGAAAATACTCAGTAACCTGAAGAGAAACAAAGAAGCGATCTTCAGTAAATCCATGAATTACATTTAGAACATTCAGGCATTCAAACAGCACATTAACAATAACTGACATGAAAATCTTAAAGCAATTTACTCATTGGAATCCTTCCAGCAGGATCAGAGCATTTAGGAGCAGGAGAGGGTTCAAGCCATAACACACCCAGACTGATTAGCTTCCTAACAACTGCACTGGAGTACAGGTGCAGTTGCAGTGCTTTTCCATCTTGCTTTCAAGTGAAAACCTGCATCCTGAATTGGATACTCTTTAAACAAAACTTTGACACCACCACAACCCACAGAAGCCTGCTGCTCCACTCACATGCCTAATGACCATCTCTTTGAAAAACTGCCTGTGTGTCTCCGCATAAGTCCATCTCCCCAGATAAAGAAACCTCTTCAACAGGCTGCATATTTACTGATGACCTAGCTTCAACCTACTCTGGAAATAAGAAAACACTGGCCAGGCACAATGGTCCAGGCCTATAATCCCAGTGCTTGGGAAACTAAAGTAGGAAGATCACAAGTTCAAAGCTAACCTCATCAAGTTAGGGAGGCCCTAAGCAACTTAGCAAGATCCTGTCTCAAAACAAAATTAAACAAGGGCCAGGGATGTGGCTCAGTGTTTGAGCACCCCTGGGTTCAATCCTCAGTACGGAAAGAAAGAAAGAAAACACTGGATGAATTTCCATTGAAAGGTCAGCAATCTTCATTCCAACGTTTTTTTTCCTTTGCATACCATTAAGCAGGCCATTGGAGAATGTTTTCTGCAGCCACTGAATGGTGTTCTGTTGAGTATCCTATTAAAATGCCTTTGGTGTGACAACTTATGTCAGAGCGGACACATGTTCTCTCTCCCTAATCGCCCCCTCACTTTGCTAAATCCCTTTAGCCCTGAAACCACTCATCCCTAGGAACTCGGCTCTCTCCTCTTTGAGTACACACTTTGCATCACAGAGACCTTTCTACTTCCCTTTCTCCTCAATTCACTTCAATTTCCTTTCCCCACAGCAGACTCAAACCACCCTGGAAGGAGGTGGACTTCCTGGCCACTGTCCACTGTTTCTTTCCTTTTGCCCCTTCACCCTTCTATTCTGGGAGCCTCCCTCCTGGCTACTTCTGACATCTGTGTACTCTATCCAGTCACCCCTGCATGCCTTGGTCCAGGGACAGACTAGTCCTCCACACAAGGTGCTACCACTGCCCATCAGTAGTACTGAGATTCATTCCTCTGCTGCTGGCTGTGCTCCCTGACCGCTCCAGGCTGGCCAGGCTCAGCCACTCCTCAGTGCTCCCCACATGCCTGCTGTGCCAATGTCCCTTCCCCCAACCTATTCCTCTTACAATGGGAAGCTCCCCATTACTTATGTTCCTTTCACAGAAGTACATGGACCCAAGCTGAAGATGAACAGATCTCTAGCCCTATCTCCCACTGAAGGCTGCCTGACCCTCCGACACCGCCATCTGTGAGCAATCTCCCACAACATGACATGTCTCACTGGATTTTGCCAGTGCACTTCCAGTACTTACTGGAAGCCCTATTTTGAGAAGAATCCTAAAGTCACTCTTGGACATGCTGAAAAAGAAGCCATGAACAACTGGTTGTGCAATCCACCATGGGCGTGGTCTCCCTGAACACAGCCACTAACGGGCAGAATCTAACTCACCTACACTCTTAGCATACAATTCATCCTTCTTCTAAATCACAGCTTTCTGCCATATCACATGCCATAAAACTCAGCCCTTCTAATGTACATGACTCATTGGTTTTTAGTACTTTCATAGAATTGTGCAACCATCACATCATTTAATTTTAGGATATTCTTTGGCATCACAAAAAAGAAACCTCCATACTCAGGAGCAGTCACCACTCACACCTCCTGTCCCTAACCCTAGCAACAACTAATCTACTTTCTGGCTCTATGGACTCGCCTTTTCTGTTGACATGGTAACTTCATTATTTTAAGGAACTGCTGAACTGTTCTGCCAAGGGGTTGCCCCACTTTAAAACCACTAGCTAAGAATGTGGGTCCCCTTACCACCAGCACATGCTCTCTGCCTGCCGACAGTGGCCATCTGCTGGTGTTCAATGTGCACTCCCCTCACCACAGTGCTGGTGAGCTTCTGGTTCCTTCTTTGAGTACATGTCTACTTGAATCCTTCATCCACTTTTTAACAGTTATTGCCAGTTAGTTGCTGAGTTGTTTATTTACTCTGAATACAGATGCCTTGAAAAATATGTGATTTACAAACACGATCTTGTATTCTCTCCCATGAGGGATTTTTCTTTTGCTTTCCTCATTTTGTCCTCTGATACACGAAAGTTCTAAATTTTGACAAAAACTCAGTTTACCTATTTTTTCCTTTGTCATTTCAGTTTTTGGTATCCAGGGTCACAAAGATTTCTGACCTCTCTATTTTCTTCTAGGATTCTTATTATTTCAGCTCTTACATTTATGTCTTTCACCCATTTCATTTTTTGTGTCCCATGTTAGGAAGGGTCTCCAACTTTGTTCTTTTACATGTAGATATCCAGTTATTCCAACATCATTTCTTGAAAAGACTATTATTTTCCATCAAACTGTGTTGGTACCCTTGTTGAGAGTCAATTTATCATAAATAGAAAGATTTACTTTTGGGCTCTCACTTCTATTCCATTGATCATATACCTATGTTTATATCAGTACCACATGGTCTCAATTATTTCAGCATGAAAACGGGGGAGCTGAGTACTCCAACTCTAATCTACTTTTTCCAGGACACACTGGTTACTCTGGGTCCCCAGTATTATTGTATTAATTTTAGAATTAGCTTGTCAACTTCTGGAAGAAAAAAAAGTCAGCTGCAATTTTTGACGGGGCTTTGATTAAACCTATAGATGCATTTTGAAAAATGTTGTCATCATAACAATACTGTCTTGAACACAGAGATGACTTTCTATTTATTCAGATCTTCACTGATTATTTTTAAAAATGATTTTTAATTTTCAGTTTGTAATTTCACACTATCTAAATTTATTTCTAAGTACTTTTTCTTTTTGATGCTATCATAAATGAAATTGTTATTCTAACTTTACTTTAAGATGGTCATTGCTAGTGTATAGAAATACAACTGATTTCCATTTATTTATTTCGTATCTTACAACCCTGCCAATTCATTTTTTAGTTCTAATAGCTCTGTGTAGATTCCTTAGGTTTTCTTGTTTACAAGAATCATGCCATCTGAGAATAAAGATACATATCTTTTCTTCTTCCTTTCAGTCTAAATGACTTTGATTTCATTTCTTACCTTACTATTCTACTCTCCTTATCTTCAATACAATGTTAAATAGAAGAGATGGGAGCTTAAGTCCTTGTCCTTGATCTTAGTAGCAAAGTACTCAGCCTTTACCACTTTAAACTCTCCAGGTGACTCTACTTTTCAAATAAAAGTAATTCCCAATGAACCCATTAGAGACTAAGAAAAAAAATACTAACTAAAATTCCTTACTTTATTAAAACTAGAGTCAACAAAGAAAAAAGAAAAAAATATTAAAAGTGAAACCAGCAGCTAGAGTTATAGCTCAGTGGTAGAGCACTTGCCTAACATATGTGACGTACTGGGTTCAATTCTCAGCACTGCATATATATATATAAAATAAAATAAAGGTCCATCGACAACTAAAAAAACATTTAAAAAAATAAAGTGAAACCAGCACATACCTACCCACTCACCACCCAAGAAAGCTTTAAGGAATATAGTATATCCTCAAAAGCCTTTGAATCTATATATATTTAGCTAAGCAGTTTAAGTTTTAGAAAATCATCCTAAAAGGGAAAAAAAAAAAAATTCAGATATTCCAGCATGAGTATGAAAAACTAGAAACAAACTGAATATACACAAATAAGAAATTCATGATACACTCGTGATGAAATACTTCCTTGATTCGAAGTTTTGAGATGCATCATTATTATTTTAGTAAGTTTTGAGTGGGAAGACAATACCACTATAGATGCATGCATTGCCAGTCATGGCTCCATTTCAGTAACATGAGATAATACGCATCTTTGACTCCAGAAACTAGATTTCTATGCAGCCATTCCCATGTAGGAGAATATTTACTATTGCAGACTCACATTCATGATGTAGAAGTAATTTCATGAAGTTCTATTTATAACTTAGCAAATGCCAAGTGCATTTTACTTACAAATTGTAAAGTGTTTTTAATCAGGAGAGCACATCATAATCACCTGGGAAGATTTTTTGCAACACAGATTTGCTCAGGCCCTATTTGAAATGTGTACCTTTACTTCTAAGGAATAAGAATTACTTCTACTCCAGAGAATAAACTCCAGATATACATGTTATTTAAACTCTCCAGGTGACTCTACTTTTCAATCCTTTAAACCTATGGATTAAAGACAGAAAAAGTTAACTCTGAATTCAGTAAGTAATAACAGACCACAAAAAATGTGCTACTTCCTACTGCTTCTAAGAACTCGAGGAGTCGGTGAAAATAAGCCACCAGTTCTAAGGGAACAATATTAGAGAAAATGGAATAAAGAGAGGCAAGCCCCAATTTTTGAAAGTAAGAGTTAGAGACTCTTAGCAGGAAACTGATTCCTGGTCACAGGCAAGGACTGCTGGCATTTATAAGCTGCCTTATTAAATCAAGAGCTCATGCAAATGAGTCATAGATGCACAGGATCAGCAACAGCCAGGAGGTGTCACCACCATTGGATCCACCTGAGCAACTGCCCCGTGGCCAGCACAGAAACATAAAGCAGACTCAAAGTACGCAAGGCTTATGCTATTTCCCTAACCACCACAGTCCACAATCAAAGCACCTCTACATTAGCAGACTTCTTAACTGGTAGCTCATGAAAGTGCTGAGCAAGTAAACCATTGCATAATGGACTGGATCTTCCCATTACCTCAGTACCAACTATGCCAGAGACATCAGCTATACCACTGCTCCCTAGACACGCCATAGAGAAATATCACACCCTGGAAACAGGAGAATGAGCTCGTCAGACTGGACAACATGGGTTGTCTCATGTGGCCTGTCCACAGCCCTTCTCCTCTTTCTCCAGATGACGTAAGAGCCATGTGCAACAAATAACAAAAGAGTATTAGTTTACCTTCAAGGGCTTATTTGTCAGTTATCTCTTTTATATGTCACACAAACCTTGTGAAACACATCCTCTAGAGTAGGGATAAGGAAGCTGAGACACAGGAGAGTATCTCTGCCAAGGTAACACAGATCACTGACAGTGGGTATCTGTCCCTGGATGGTAGGATTCTAAACAACTCATTTTTTTTGTTCCTTCCAATACTTTGCCCAGCTCCAATGCAGACACTTACAAAAAATGGATGGAGAGAAGAATTTTAACATCAGACTGAAAATCAGAGTCTCCACCAAATATTTCTCACCCATACAGGCTCTTGCTTGCCAATTATATAGTACCAAATTACCAGGAAGATAATTTGTCTCACAAGTAACAGTGTTAAAAATCCAGAGCCACAATCTTCTTTATCTGAAAATCTTGTGTATAGATACACCTGTTCTACCTTATTGATTTGATTGGAGCATCATAATCTGTTTTTTATCTGATTATACCAGCTCTGTCTCAAAGAACAGTTCTGAAAGGACAGGGCTGGGTAGGGGTGGGGGACGGACAGGCAGGCAATCTCTATGCTGGCATGAGAATGTTAAAGCAGTCACTTTGTTTTCAGTGTACTCTTCTATCATATGGGAAATTTAACAGAAACTAGTTCAGAGTTAAACATCCCAATTTTAGTTAGAAAGCAAAGGGAATAAATTTGAAGTAACACACTTTTCAAATCAGTGGACAACAGATGTAAGATTTTATAAGCACCAGCTGTAAGATGATTATGGGCTTTGTTGGCAGGTTTTTGGCTAAGAGAAAACTGGAAAAATTAACTGATACCTTTCTCCTGAACAACCTTACAGAAGTAGAGAGAGCAAGCAAAGAAAAGACATCAAAAACACAAATGCCTGCATAGATAGCATGCTATAATGGGGCCTGGACATACAGGGTTAAAATAAACTGGTATATAAAAAGAGCAAGAACTCAAGAACTTATGAAGAAATCCCTGCTGAAGAACATTTCCTTTGATTAAAAAAAAAAAAAGATATCTATATGGATTTTAGATATTCTTTAGGGACTGAAGTTGTGGCTAAATGGTAGAGCGTTTGTCTAGCACGCATGAGGCACTGGGTTTGATCCCCAGCACCAAAAAAAAAACTAAACAAAATATAGGTACTTTGTCCATCTACAACTAAAAATATTTTTTAAAAAAAGAATCTGCATTCTTTAATTTCCTTTCAATAAGCACACATTTAAAGGTTCTTTATCGGGGGCTGGGATTGTAGCTCAGCGGTAGAGCGCTTGCCTCACATGCGTGAGGCCCTGGGTTCGATCCTCAGCACCACATACAAAGCAATAAAATAAAGACATTGTGTCCATCAACAACTAAAAAAAAATCTAAAAAATAAAAATAAAAAAAATAAATAAAGGTTCTTTATCTTTGCCTACATTAATAAAAAGATCTTCTTTACTGAATGTGGATTTTCAAAGTTTTAAAAAATATTTCCAAGGTGAGCTTGAATCAAAGAACCAATATAGGGGCTGGGATTGTAGCTCAGCGGTAGAGCGCTTGCCTCGCATGCGTGGGGCCCTGGGTTCGATCCTCAGCACCACATACAAAGCAATAAAAAAATAAAGACATTGTGCCCATCTACAACTAAAAAATATTTAAAAAAAAAAAAAAAAAAAAAAAAAGAACCAATATACCCAAAGGATGTTTCCTGGGATTTGAAGGTGAGCCTAATGTGCTCAACAACATTTTAAGATTTTTTATTAAATCAAAAGTTAAAAGTGCATAGAGACGGCATAAGCCTCCACACTAACAAGAATCACCACTTGTCATATGAAAGAGGGCATCAACTGCAGCTGCTGCTAGACCACAGAAATGATCATCTCTTAGAAACAGATGGATCCTGAGATCCACCATGGAACACACAGGATTCAGGAGCACTCATCTATGTCTGTCACAATGAGCACTATGCACATGGAAAAAAAGCAGGAGGCTTTTCACTTCTCTTTTTGATAAAACAATATCCCTCATATGAATACTGAAGTTACTTCTTACTGAGGTACTTATCTGATCACAAAGTTAATTCCTACATGTCAAAAAATATGACAAAATTAAAAAAAAGAAAAAGACCTGTAGCTGAAAATTCAAGCTACAGGACTTAAAACCAAACTAGAACTGGAAATGAATGCTTACACGAAAATAGAGAACGCACTGAAAAAGTAGACTCTGTGAACAACGTAAGTGTACATCTACTCACATAAGCACGTGCACAAGTAGTACATGCATGCACACGCACATACTAACAAAGTTCACTTTAGGCAGGGCTAAGATGATCACTTCTGTGAACAGATCAAATAAAATCCTTCATAATCTACCTAAAGGGCATTTTCTTTGGTTAAAAGGTAATTACAGCCAGGTGCAGAGGTGTACACCTGTGATCCCAGTGATTCAGGAGGCAGAGGCAGGAGTATCCCAAATTCAAGGCTATCTTTGGCAACTTTGTGAGACTCTGTCTCAAAAAATAAAAGGGGATGTGGATGTAACTCAGGGTAAAGCATCCCTGAGTTCAATCCCCAGTACTATTAAAAAAAAAAAAAGTTACATCAAAGTTAATAATAAGGACAAACGGCAAAAATAAAATATATATTTTTGTTTTGGCTTTAAGAATTGTGTTCTGTTTACCTCTGTTTAAGTAAATGTAAGATTCAATTCAAGATGCCAATGATATTTATTATGTTAAACTCAACATCTAAAGCTATGAACAGAGAAAAAGGGCTAGAAATAGAAATAAACACAGTAAAATCATAAATATGGTCGTTTTTATTGTTGCAGAGTATTTTCTCTGTTCTAAAATTTCTGTGATGCTGTATTTCTTTCATTAGAAAACAGTGAAAATCAACAAAAACTTTAAAAATAAGATTTTGGAGGTATGTGGCATATAGAATTTCTTGCATATGCACACAAAGAATCATGAATAATCAAATTATAAATTACAACAAAGTCAGGTTGGGGTTGTAACCTGTAGTCAGTGGTGGAGCGCTTACCTAGCAAGTGTAAAGCACTGGGTTCGATACTCAGCACTACATAAAAATAAATAAAATAAATGTATTATGTCCATCTACAAATAAAAAAATAAGAAAAAAAATTACAACAAAGTCTGTAATAGCAAAAAATTAGAAGCAACCTAAAAGTCTCCTTTCCCAGGAGACCGGACGAATCAGTCGTGATATATTCATACAATGGAATATTTTAGAAAAGCAAAAGATGAAGTAGATATTCATGTGTCAACAAGGACCAATTTCATGAATCAATGTGAAGCAAAAAAAAAAAATTGGTGCAATAGAATACACAAATTAATACAACTTTATAAATTTTTTTTTGGTACCAGGAATAAATTTTTTAAAGCATAGAAGACAATAAATACTGCATATTGTTTGAAACGACATATGTATAAGCAGTAAAATTAACTAAGTGATACAGAGCAATTACAATCTCACATTCCTAACAGAAGCCATCCCAGTGGGGTAGAAGGTGGGTGAGAACAATGAAGAAATGCTCAGCTATATCCTCCTCCCTGACTCCTGGTAAAACACCACTTTCAAACTCTGTTGCATACAACTCAGTGGCTCCTCTGTGGGAACGTCTGAGGGACCTAGCCTCTCACTCCGCTGAAGTCCTTTCCAGGTACCATGGCCCATCCACAACCCCAGCAGGACAACCTGATCACACCCCAGAGCATAGTGAGATCAGTGAACTGTCCCTTGCAACACTCCCCTGTTCTGTACATGTACCCCCACAAGAGGCCTTCCTTGACCTCCTATCTAAAAGGGTCCCAATTCCTCTGCCTTTGTCCTTCTTTTTATCTTATCTCCGCAGCCACAGCTGCCCACCCACCATCATGAATCTGCTTGCCGACAGCCTTCTCCCCAGGACGCAGGCTGTCGGGCTGGCGCTGTCCGTCTTGCTCACTGCTGTGCCATGTTTGTTAGACTAGTGCTAGCCACAAAGGCACTTAGTACTGGCTCTTCAGGAGAAGAGTGCATTCTATTCTACACATACTTTAACCTACCTTTTAAAATTTACTCTAATATACATAGCTTTGAAATTTTTAAATATTTTTTTCTGAACACCATTTTAAAAGCTACACTGTATTCCAACATGTGAGTAGGACATACCACATTTAAACAATTTAGTCATTTGACTTCTTAAGAGTAACTTTTTCATCAAAAATATCAATGAATTATTCTCTGTCTTTGTAATCAATCATTATTTCTACAGGCTAAATTCCTCAAATAAAAATGTTGAGTCAATTCTCCAGGTGTTTGATATATATTAGCAACCATTCATCCAACAGGGGTACAGACATATTGACCCTGACAGTGGATGAGAGCCACGGTATTACATTTTTACTCATGATCAGCACCTATGTCTCTTTCAATTTCACTAATTTAATAAATGAAAAACATTCATTTATCCAGCAATTCTGTATTTATATTCCAAATGAAGTTACTTTTCTTCCTCTCACATGTCTATGACTGGCAAATCACAAAGTATGCCTCAGCATGAATTTAATGACATGCACTGGACCTGTCCTGTGACAGCAACTCTCCTGCTTCACTGGGAAGAATCTCTAGTGGAGAGAGGGACCTACACAACCAGCACAGATCCACACAGGAGCACACCTCTCCAACTCTGAAGACCACACTGAGCTCTGCGCTCCTCTTCCAACCAAGGAATCACCTCCCTGCTGTTCCTGCCCCAAAGACGGCAACCAAAAAGGAAGCAGAACAATATTCTATTGTCTTTATCAATAAATAGCATAAAACTATCAAGAAAAACTATCAAGAAAGAATATGCTAGAGCTGGGCATGTGGCTCAGTGGTAGAGTGCTTGCCTATCATGCTGAAGCCCTGGCTTTGACCCTGGCACCATAAGCTAAAACAGAAGAGGGGCGGGGAAGAAAGTACAAAAGAAAGAATATGCTTAAAATGAAAACATTCAATGGCAAGATTCATCAACCTTTCAGAAAACTTCGTACACCGAGCTGCCAACCAGAAACTGCCTGTTACTGGAGTCTAATACTTCAGAAATTTCACCACTGGCTTTGTGTCACGACAGTACTCTACAGATCCCACAACCGCAGTGACACCTCAACAGTTCTATGGAAAAGGAGGGAGCAGGGGCCAGGCAGACGGACCTCCAATCCTTAGGACAGGTGCAGAATGCCCCAGAAAGGACATTCATCACTTCCCCAGCTGCAGGGGCCTACAGACTCCTGCTGCTCCACAGGTAGTGCTCTGCCTTTGCTCTTCCTACAGGGCTAAAAGGGATTAATTCATAGAACTCGGTGAAATCCTTTCACAAAAGTTCAATGGTACACGGCAACAAAATCATGTTTAAGAAGCTGCTAATTCATCTTTTAGCCATATGAACTCTTAAAACTGTATTCTAAACATCATTTTTAGATAATAATTAATAATTTAGCTTAATTTTTAAAGTTTTTTCTTTTACCAGAGGAGCCCAGTAGGTGTAGAGGTAGCCTATTTTCAATGCTGGTACAAACTGTGAGCAGGATACCACCAGAAAATAGAGATTCAAGAAAAACTTGAATTGTTCATACAAAACCTAAAAAGGAAAAGAGAAAATTAACACAATCCCTTCAAGGAAAAATTTTAATACTTTCAATAAATAATTAAATTCAGCACAATATATAACCACAATATATAACTTGGAATTGGTTTTCCAAAGCTATCCCACATTTAAAAGTAAGGTTATCCCACACAACATTTGAGATAAAGGAAGGGAAACGACAATTAGGACGTCCAACTACATTAAAAGTATCCTTTCCTAAGAGGTTTGATTTTTTTGTGTGTGTGTAAAATTTTCAGTTTTCTCAAATCTATAATCTTTACATGCATATCAAGCAAATGACAGCAAAACTTTCCCAATGCTAGCAAGTCAGTAAATACACAAATGTGTATCTGGATACCAACTCAGAAACTCTTAAAATGCAAAAGTTGTATTAACCTATGTTTATGAACTGGTAAAAAACAAATAAAATACAACAGCCATGCATTTTAACATGGACATCCGGGCTTTATGAAGCCAGACGTGCACAGTTGTGACTGCATGAGATGATCTCCTGCATGTGTTTCATTCAAACCATGAAAAATGACCAACACAGAATAGTAAATAACAGACCAATTTTCAGGAATATAGATAACCTATACATTCTTTATATAGTCTTTTAGTAGTTGGTCTTTAATACTATTTTCAAACATAAAATAAATTTCACCATTCAATAAAATTTTAGGAAGGCCAAAATGAAAAATTTTGGTTTTAATTCAAATGGAATTATCTGTAAGAAAGAAAACTCAAGATCCAGTAACATTGAGAGTTCTATTTGCAAATGCTTCAAATTACTAGATTTAAATTAAAAACTGAACAGAACAAACCTTAGGTTTATAGATAGGAACAATTCAAATGGCACACAATTACAATCACACCTGCAAACCTGTCATCTATGAATCAAAACTTCCTGGGATGCAATTTATATTACATTATCTAAAATGAAGTTACTGCCTCATCATATAGATATGTGACTGAAAAATCAGTTACACCAGCAACACACTTATATTCATAACCATGTTCAGCTACTGTCTAGAAATGTTTTGAACTATTTTATAAATTAATCTCAGCAGGAAGGAAAGCTCTCTTTTTCCTCAGCACTTTCTTTAAAATCTCAGCATAAATTATATCTATTAGCAATTCAGAAATTGCCATTTGTGCTAAAAATGGCATAGAATTCCTACTGTGTAATTACCAAATGTTTCTAAAATACTACACTCTAGATGAAAAGATAATTTCAGAGACAATCTAAGGAAAAAATCGCCCCCACATAAGGACTGTATAGACACATCAACAGGTGTTCTCAAGATGCAGCCCCTCAGGGTGGCTGCATGAGTTTACACTGACCAAAGTGAAACTGCATTACTGGTTTCAAACCACTATGATCAATACTTGACTGTCCACTGAATAATTTTGGTGACCTTTAAGAAAATGTACACTGCTTAGCTAATCTGTATTTAATAATTTAAACCTTAGGAGAAAACAGTAGTTCAATAAAGTTGAGAATATTTACCAGCCCCAAAGAGATTTTACATTATATTATCCTGAAAAAAGATCAGTCTTTTAATTATGGAGCCATTAATTTTGTGTCTTTTAATAAAGAAGCACATTAGATACCAAATTCTTGTCAACCTATAAATGGGTGGGGATTGAAGGAGGGGAATAATCAACATCCAATATAGTCAGAACGATCATTTAAATACAAATATACAAGACAAAGCAACTTCCACTAGACATAATCGAGAGCTTTTCTTGCAAAATAAAATAATAGCCCTTAGCTAGAACATGTCAGAATTTTGATACAGAAATATAATAAGATATATGATGATTGAACTACCTCCCCCAACAAATCAACCTTGTTGGTCTAACTTCCAAGAATCAAGGACTAAAAAGAAAATAAAGTTAAGTAAAAAAAAGAAAAAGAAAATCAACACCAGTTGTCTCTGCCTTCAGAAAGGCAATTAACTTGTCTATTAAAAGAGAAAAAGAGGGGATGGGATTGTGTCTCAGTGGTAGAGCGCTTGCCTAGCATGTGTGAGGCACTGGGTTCGATTCTTAGCACCACATGTAAATAAATGAAAAAAATAAAGGTCCATCAACAACTTAAAAAAATACATAGTAAAAAAAAAAAAAAAACAGAAAAAGATATACAAAAAAATTATTCCACTATTCTAAATTCACATAAACTTGGTTTTAAAATTTAATTCACAAGTATTACTAACAACCAAACAGCAGAAAAATAAATTTCAGTATTTAAATTTAGCAAAGTACCTAATTAAAGATAACTAATGATTTAGCACCAAGTTTGAGATTTATAATGCAAAGTAGCAAAGACATCCATACATATTATATTTTGTTAGTGTCATTTTTGTGAAAGCAAAATTGTTTTACTTTCTTTTTGAAATCTCTTGACAAGCTTTAAACTACATTCAATTTTTCCTTCCAAATTCCCACCCTAACAAAACTTTATGACTTATTTTTTGATCATTTTATTTAGCATTTCTTCATTATGTCTATACTATGATGTTTCCACAATTATATAAATGATGTTTATCAGGAACTAAAGGTAATAGTCAAATTGCAAATTTTTTTGTTGATTAAAAATGCAAATGAATTATTTGGCAATCATTTGAAACAGGAAGGTGCAAAAGCAGGAGGATGCCGAGTTGGATCTGACAGTGAAATAAGGAAGTGTCTTTGAAAGGCAGTGGAAGCTATCAAGCTCTGACATACAACCCTTGTGCAAGAATGTCTTACCCCAGGTATAAAGGTAAAGACATTGTATTTTTGATTTTTTATAGAATTCCTGGGATGCTTTTCTTCACTCTTCTCAGGACATCCGAGCCATACTGTGCGAGCTTTTAGTTCTTTCTTTCGTTGACAAATATTTATCAGCCAATCACAGCAACTGCATGAAACAAAAATGTAAATGTTACATATGCTTTTTTTTTAATATTTAAACTAATTCCACATATTGAAAGACAATACTGACTTTCCTGTATTTACCAGACACTAATAGCATTATCTAATGCTAATCTGTGGGGTTTTTCTTAAAATAGGTCAATTATACAAAATTTAAATGTGACAACAAAATACTTAAGAGTCTATTACAAATGTGCAATGGCTTCTAGAACCCAGAGCAAAGTCTCCTATAAATGGTGCAATGGCTTCTAGAACCCAGCAATTATCACCCCTATTAGACACTCATAGTGGCAAAACAAAATCATGAATATTCTATAGCAACGTTCCATATGTGCAGAAAACCACTCAAGTGATTCAATGATAAAGGTCCACAGATACCAATCAATACAGGACATGGCTGTCTCTTCTGAGGTGATCATTTTTTTCCACTTTTACCAAATGATTTTTCCAGTAGCATTAACTACAGACTGAGGGTTTTGATTCAACACAATATTTAGAAGGACACCAATGCTGAGTGTGATGTTCTGATGATAATAAAAGCTCAGTTGTTCTCCACATGCCTATCTTCATCCATGTCCTATTCCAACAGAGCCAGGGTCCTAGGAAGACCGACTCTTCCCCTCCTGCTCATCTCAACCACTGTTTTCAGGGAGAAAGATTAAAATGTCCAGTGGGATAAATTTTCTTACAATACCTCAGAAAATGATGAAAAGGTATCCAATTCACCTCTGTTAAGCACAAAATAATCATGAATTTAAGATTCAGTATCAAAAATTTGGATTAATTCAACTATTCAAAATGTAGAGAAAGACTTGGAATAGTTCATTAAGGGAATTTGTTGGATCTCACCTTCTGAAAGTATTCAAGGTTAGAATTGCAAGCCAGCTGTGTACGACAAAAAAGTCTTAACTTCACTTTGTGACAAAGTAAGCTTTAAAGTTACTGACAAGTTTTGTATGAAAATAACAAAATAGAAGGCATGATTGTACAACACAGCTGACACATCATAACTCATTTATCAGAATTGCTGTGTGTCCTCATATTGGTGCTATCCCTTTGCTCCAATCACAAGTTATTCTTTAGAAATCACTTTTCAAACATTAAAAATTTAGATGCACTATTTCATAAATATTTCTTCGTGGGAAGGTATCTTGGAGGAACGTAAACTAAAATTGGCACTATCCCTACTGAATATGCAGCTAATTTTTTCTGGGGGGTGATACCAGGGATTGAACTCAGGGGTACTCGACCACTGAGCCACATCCCCAACCCTATTTTGTATTTTATTCAAAGACAGGGTCTCATTGAGTTGCTTAGTGCCTCACCATTGCTGAGCCTGGCTTTGAACTCACGATCTTCCTGTCTCAGCCTCCTGAGCTGCTAGGATTACAGGCATGTGCCACTGCATCCAGTTAATTCTTGGCTTTGCTCAGATCTTCACTCTTTAGAAGGGCAGAGAGTGGTGGCTCTTTGGAAGCCTATCCCTCAAGGTGTGAGCCCATGATGTTCCTGCAGGACTGCCCACATTACTGCCTTGAGAAATGTCTCCTTAATGAGGCCAACGCCAAGGAACAGCCAAGCAGGTAGAGCCAAGCTCTACCCCACCCACTGCCTTTTACCTCAGCAGAAGCAGACAGAGAGCCAGCTCTCGTAGAACGCAAATCTCCTACTACTGTGCAGCATCACTTTTTAAACAAATCCAAACATCTCCATATTGAAGCATGTTTTCAAGTCCCCAACAGTTATAAATCAGAGAATTATTCAAGCAATTTAACACCGTCAAAGTATTTCCACCATTATTGCTTCTATTGGTAGAGGAATGGAGATGGATCGAGTAGACTTCAATATAATTTTGACAATATTTCATTTGATATTTCACCTTGCTTTTGAATGAACAAAACAAAAAATAAGGCTGCAAGTAAAACAGAGTAAGATTCAAATGATTATTTCTCCCCTACGACTGCTTTTTTTGTGCAGCCCCATCCCTTCCCCAGATCCTTTCCCCTCATCCACCACCTACTTTACTGTCCCCTAGCAGACTGCAGCCAGCTCCATGTGCTCCCCAACCTGAGTCCCACCTCAGGGCTCAGTGCTCTTGGGCACTTCCTGCCTGGGTCTCCCCAACAGCTGCTCCAGCTCTAACTGTGGATCTTTCCTCTGCTTCTGGCATGTACTCTTGGTGTCATGAAAACCCTACAGTGATGGCACACAAGCTAGCAGGGATTTCTTCTTAAACTTCAGATCTGACCTTCATCTCTGTCACCAGCAACTATGCTGTACAGATGCCCAACTCCTACATTTGACACATGAGGAACTCTAGGTCAGACAGGGAAATGACTTCCCTAAGATGTTAATGGCGGAGCTGAAAGGGAAGCCTGGATTTCGATCCCACATCAATAGGATGTGCATCCCGCATATACACAAGAGTCAGCAGCCAGTGCTTGCTTGTGTTTCCAGAGTGCCCCGACATGGCAAGAGGCACAACAGTCACTCAGATGATGAAAATTAACAAACGACCAATGAGTAAACACGAAACTCCATGGAAAAGCCTGGGCTTTAGGGTCCTGATTCTGTAGGCCACTGCCAACAAGTGACTCAGGGAAACTCCTTAATCTAAGCCTCTGTTCCTTCTCTAGGGTACCAAAAACACTAGGACCCTGTCATAGGGCCCCACAGGGCCAGGCTATCATCAGCTCTGCCAGCACCCTGCTGCCTTCCCACACCCCAGGCAAAGTCACCATCTTAGAACACCAAATTCTGCAGAGAATCCAGACCCACACAGCCAATATACACCCACTGGCCACATGTGGCCATGTTATGGTTTGGATATGAGGTGCCCCGCAAAAGCTCATGTGTGAGTCAATGCAAGAAAGTTCAGAGGAGAAATGATTGGGTTGTGAAAGTCTTGACCCAATCAGTGAATTAATCCCAAGAGGGATTAACTGAGTGGTAAGTAAAGGTAGGTAAGGTGTGGTTGGAGGAAGTGGACACTGGGGCGTGGCTTTGGGGTATATATATGTATCTGGCAAGTGGAACCTCTCTCTGCTTCCCCATCATCACGTGAACCACTTCCCTCTGCTGTACTCTCTCACCATGTTGTCCCTGCCTTACCTGGAGCCCTGAGGAATGAAGCTGGCTTGTCTATGGACGGACACCACTGAAACCAAGGGACCCCAAATAAACTGCTCCTCCTATGCAATTGTTCTGAATCGGTCTTTTAGTCACAGCAGCAAAAAAGCTGACTAAAAACAGAAATTGGTACTGAGAATTGGGGTCACTTCTGTGACTAACCTGACCATGTGCAGTTCAGAAGCATTTGGAGCTTTTTGGAAGTGGTGGGAGGAATTCTGAGATGTTTAGCCATGCAAGCGGGAAATGCTTTAGGCTGCTTACTGGTCAATTCTGGTGGGAGCTCAGAAGACCGAAATGCCAATAGGACTATGGACAGTGAAGCCAGGGCTCAAGAGAGTTTAGAGGAAAAGGAGGACACTATCAGTAACTGGACTAGAGGCCACTTGTGTTATTATGTTCTGGCCGAAAAGTTATATGCATTTTGCCGGTGTCCTGAGACTTTCTGTGAGGCTGATTTTAAAAGCGACAGACTTCTTTTTTTTTGGTCCTGGGGATTGAACTCAGGGGCACTCGACCACTGAGCCACATCCCCAGCCCTATTTTGTGTTTTACTGTAGAGACAGGGTCTCACTGAGTTGCTTAGTGCCTCGCCTTTGCTGAGGCTGGCTTTGAACTCACGATCCTCCTGTCTCAGCCTCCCAAAGTGCTGGGATTACAGGCGTGCGTCACCACGCCTGGCTAGCGACAGACTTCTTAATCTGGCAGAGGAAATTTCTAGACAACACAGCATTCAGGTGGTGGCATGGATATTGCTGGTTGTTTTTACCCAACTTATTGTGATAATTAGGAGCAGAAAGATTTGAAAAACTTGGACTTGAAACCTGGGGCTAAGGAAGCTTCAGTTGTTAAAGATATTACTGCCACTAAAAAAATGCTAAGAATTTGCCCAGAGACTGAAAGGAAGATGGTTTGAGGCCATCTCGGGAATCGGCAAGATCATATTCATTCCAGACTCAAGGAAGTAAAAGTAAAAATTCTCTCTAGACTAGTGGGGCACCCTTCTTGCACAAATGGATCTAGGAGTTTTTTCAACATGTTCGGTCACCCAGGCACTCAGAGGCTGCTGCAGGCAGGGTCCCTGGAGGCTTAGCTACTGCTCGAGATGGCAGCAGACCTGGGTGTCAACTACGTGATGCTGGTTCTGCAGGACTGCAGGATGCTGGAGCTAGGGGGCCATGGAGGCTTACACTGAGATTTCAAAGGCCTGAGAAACCAGGTACAGTTCCCCAGGGTCGGAGTCCCTGTGCACAGCCCCAGCCAGAGAGGGCAAAGCATGGAGATGTGAGCAGGAAGCCAAAGCTGCAGGAAGACCCTCAAGATTAAGAAATGACATGGGACATCATCCTAGGAAAGCTACAGGATGCAAACAGAAACAAGCCAATAGAAAGGCCAAGTGGGCTGCAACAAAACAAGGCCCCAGGGGGTAGAGCTACACAAGCCCTTTGAATAGAACATCACCATGCCTTGTGCCCCAGATGCTGGAAACAGAACTACAGGACTAATTCGCCCCGCTGGATTTCGGTCTTGCTTTGGTGCTGTGCTTTCTTTCTAGGCCCCTATTTTTGTGAATGGAAATGTTTACTCTGTACCTTTATATACTGGACACTTGTAAATCATTTTTGAGTTTTACAGGAACTCATGATGCAACCTTGCCCTGAATCTCAAAATAGACTTTGAACTTGAACTTTTGGGCTATTTTGGAACTATGGGGACTCCTGAAAGTAGAATGTATTTTGCATGGTGAGATGGTTATGAGCTTTTAGGGTCCAGGGGCAGAATGCTGTATTTTGGATGTGGGTTATCCCTCAAAAGCTCACGTGTGAGACCATGCAAGAAGGTTCAGAGGAGAAATGATCAGGTTGTGAGTCTTAACCCAATTGGTGAATTAATCTCCTGATAGGGATTAACTAACTGAGTGGTAACTGAAGTGGCAGGGTACGACTGGAGTAGAAGGCATTGGGGACATGGTTTGGGGGTGTATATTTGTATTTGGCAAGTGGAGATCTCTCTCTGCTTCCTGATCCCGGGAGCTGCCCCCACCATACACACTCTTCTGCCGTGATGTTTTTCCTCAAGACAGAGAAATGGAGCCAGTTGCCTATGGACAGCGACCTCTGAAACCGAGCCTCCAAATAAACTGTTTCTCCTCTACAATTGTTCTGGTGGGGTCTTTTAGTCAGAGCAGCACAAAATTTGGCTACAACAGGCCATTTAACATTTAACTAATTAAAATTAAAAGCCCAGTACCTAAATCACTAACCATATCTCAGGAGCTCATATCTCCCCGGCCAGTGGCTACCATGGGACACCAGAGATTAAGAATATTCCTATTATAATAGTAAGAGCTACTGAACAGCACTGGTGTGTGCAAAACACACACTACAAACAGGTACCACTGATGAAACACAAGCTACTTATATGTACACTTCAGCATTTCAAATACAGCAAAAATTTCTCTGGAATGCATTCAGACATGAAGTTTTGTTCTCCAATACATAATTATTTAATCTGATGTTTAAACATAAAAAAGTCAGAGAAACCTAAAGAAAAAATAGAGGATATGCAAAGCCAAGTAAGTGGTAAACCACTACTTAGCACTGCTAAGTACTATAACACCACGCAAACAGAAACCTTAACATCAACCCATGCCAGCCACGATAGGCACCAGCTTCTCACTGACTTCATCTCACTCTGTGAGTACTAAGTACCAAAGACTGAAAACACATGTTCCATATTTTATTCTTTTCTTTTCTATAACCCTGTATAGATAAGTCTAAGTGTCCTAGACTGCCAAGATCTAATTTATTCATACCACTTTATTACACCTATTAACAGATCAAAGTGTTATTACTAATTATTACAATTTGCACAGACAAAATCAAGTAATGGTTAGGGAGCCACTATACAGTCACATGCTACTACACAAAAGTGAATGAATACATTCACAACAGGTAAGCCTGAGGTTTGAAAAGCCTAGGGTTCCTCCAGAATTGCCACTGGACTGTGCAGACACAAAATATGATCAGAAGGGGAAGACAGGTGATTTTGAGGCTGAGTAGGAAGTACATAAACCCCAAACATTAAAAAAAAAAAAAAAGTACAACAAAAAAAGTATAGGGAGTTGTAGAGCTAAAGAGGAAAACAAAATCATGGGGAATTTTTGAGCAAAACATACTGGAAAATATCAAAAAATGAGAGGAAAAACCAAAAAGAAGTCCTTGAAAGTAATTGGGAGTTTTACTTAATCACATTTCTAGTATGCTAAATACTTTCTAAATTAATGATCTTTCAGAAAATGCTTTCCCACATGTACACATTGCCCGACACTGTCGAGACCAATGGTGAGCACCTCTAACAGTGCACGCATTACACTTTTCCTTAAGATATTTTAGTAGCTTTTCCCAGATCCCTCTATGATCAAAGTACTCTGATATTAAACATTCTTATATTTCAAGATTCTGTCTTCTAATATTTTAACCATAATGAAATAGCCCTCAAAATTTAGACAGCCTCCTTCCCTTTATCCTTCATCCCATATTAGACAATTACTATATCTAACAGGTACCTTTAGTTACCAAGACAAAGGCAACACAGTGCTCAGGTTTATCTTAAAAGACCAGCATTTTCCCATGGCTCTGCACCCCCAATGTTTTACACATTAACTGAAAGTGCAGAGGCCATTTAGAACCAGAAATAACCCCAGCATTTGATACTCCCTTGTCTTGCTCTTCATATGGAAATGCCATTCTCAACTCCACTTTCCTAGGGACAAAGTGATTTTTGATAACAAGTGAACTGTAAATCTCGTGAGAAATATCAACCTGAATCATAGAACTACATGTATCAATGTGCCTCACACAACTTGAAGGAAGGTGTGTTCATTCACATGAAAGAAATTCAAAATATTTAAATATTTACAACTTATTAATATTAATTGCAATCTACTTGTATTGCAATAATCATTAGCATTTTCTTCCTACAATTGAACTAATTTTATGTATATACCTACTGTTTGAACTATTATCTAATGGTTTTAATAACAATGAATTTTATAATGCCTGGTTCTTCGAAAATAAAGTGGCCAAAAGAATAAGAATACACAATTCAGCTAAGGTACAGTTTCTAATTTCCATGACAATTTCTTGATGTAACCTAATAAATAAGTGTTGAAGATATCTCAGGTTACTTCTCATCCCACATGGCAACAGGACCCTCCTTAGTGCCATGTAGACTGAACATAGCTGGCCAAGATGGTTTAGCTACTACAGGATCATGATTTATTAAAACAAAGATTCAACAGACAAGGGCTGGGGGTTGTGGCTCAGTGGAAGAGCACTTGCCTGGCATGCGTGAGGCACTGGGGTTGATTCGCAGCACCACATATAAATAAATGAAAAAAAAAAATAGAGGTCCATCAACAACTAAAAAAAAATTTAAAAAAGATTCAACAGACATATCTAGATATTTCACTGAGCTACTTCAACATCCTCTGCCAACATCTACATTTTCAAATATATCCTTAATATTTTCTCTAAGAAAAGGAGTATACAAGTAATATTCAAAATGTGGCTATCATGGTCCATATGGTTAAAATTTTTTCTATAAAAAAAGGCAAAATATTGCTTCAATAACGTATTCAGCACTGTGATGAGCCTGGCAGCACTGAAAATCTGCAACTCTTTGCAGCCTGTTGACCAGTAAGGAGCTGGCAGGGCTGCTGCTAGCGTGGGCAAGGAAAGCCCCATTCCAAAACATAGACACGTTTTTAAAGCAACTGTCACCAGGAACACGTCTGTGTCCTGTGACTCAGTGCCCATCAGCGCTCATTCCCATAGCCTCAAGGATTTCGGCAACTTGAACAGCCTCTACCCACACTGGAGGACTTCCTGACACACTGAACACAAGCCCTCAGCCTTCTCAATCCAGTGGTCTTCACAGTGATTTCCCTGAAGGGACTGAAACTTTGGCAAGTGGCTCTCTTGCCAAAGAGCCACTGCACTTCAAAGACTACAAATCAGGATCAAGCTCATTCAGGCCACATCTTTGTCCAATCACTCTTCCCAGGGAATGGATAATGGGCTGGCCTGATCCTCGGCTGTCTAGAGAGGGACGCTGCCAGGTCTTAGCTGTAGCAGCAGGAACATCAACCTTTTTTGAAGAAGCTACCTTACAGACCAGAGGAAAAGTACTACCTCCAACCCATACTCATAGGGAACACATGCATCTGAGATGTACCCCACAGCGTCACACTGTGCTATGCTGAGTCGCCTGCAGCCCACCACAACTTCCACAGGCCCACGGCTGCTCCCCGCCCCATGCCTCCACAGCCAGCTATGTAAGGGTTCAGGTTCTTCTCCAACAGACAATTAGCCATAAAATATGCCATATTCACTACAAATTCACATGTATTGAGATTCCTTTGCTGATTACTAGCAATTTGTACCAAAGCCTGGCTGACATTTCCCATTTCTTAAGTCCACATCTATATCCTAATCCTCTCCTGACTCAAGTGACCCCACAGTTCCAATGAAAACACAATCAAAGTCATCTCCATCACCACCTCACTCTTCCTGCCCTCTTCCCTCCTGCCAAAGCCCTTACCTCCTTAATTCTTCATAGACCTGGCCACAGGTACACTTTCAGGAACGACAACCTTCCATGAGGCTTCCAATATCACCACAATAAGAACTCTCAAATTTACATGTCCAGATCTGACAGAATTGTTTGTATCAGACCAACCTTCCTGCCAATGCTCTGCTTAGTTTTACATTTTAATATAAAACAAATATTTAAAAAGAAAACTATTAACAGTTTTAGAGAGAAACATCTTTAAAGGTTGAAAAGTTTGTGGCAAAAAAGGTATAACACAAAGGAAAAGTTCTTGAAGGAAATTAAAAGTGCTACTCCATGAATATACAAATGCTTAGTGAAACAGGCTAATTGTTGATGTGGAGAAAGTTTTAGTTGTCTGGATAGAAGGGCAAAACAGCCACATACTCCTAGAGCCAAAGCTGAATTCAGAACAAGGCTCCAACTCCCTTTAATTCCATGAAGCCTGAGAGAGGTGAGGTAAATGCAGAAGAAAAGTTTGAAGCCAGCAGAACAGAAGTTGGCTCACGAGGTTTAAGGAACATGGTCTCTAACACAGAAGGATAAGGTGGAGCAGCAGGTGCTGAGGTAGAAGCTGCACAAGCACTCCAGAAGACAGAGGAGGACGGCATCCGCACTCAGCAGGTTCTCCATGTGGACGGAACAGCCTTGCGCTGAAAGAAAATGCCAGCTGGGTCTGCCACGGCTGGAGAGAGAGCTCAGTGCCTGGCTTCAAAGCTGCAAAGGACAGGCTGACTCTCTTGATGGGGACTAATGCAACTGGCAACTTTAAGTTAAAGCCAATGTTCATATGTCATTCTAAAAAATCGTAAGGCCGCTAAGAATCAAACTAAGACTACTCTGCCTGTGCTTTATCGATTTTAAAAGGTGACATCACTACAGATCCCACACATTCAACAGATCACAGGAAAAGACCATGAATAACTTCACATGATACAAATCTGAAAGTAGATAAATTCCTTCAAAAGTTGGAATAAAGACTGCTGGCCTCTCAATGGAAATTCATTCAGTGTTTTCATTTCTTTTTTTTTTTTTGGTACTGGGGATTGAACCCAGGGGCACTCAACCACCAAGCCACATCCCCATCATAATTGACAAAAGAAAAACAAACAAACAAAACCCTGCAGTCCCAAGTCTGTTTTAAAAATTGACTCTACAAGTAAATATGTACCCACAAAGACCACTCTGGGTATCTTGGAATATTGGCTATTTAACTAGAAAATGTTTTCAACAAGCCACAGACTTCTTTTTAATTAGTACCCAAGTCAGCAATTTTTAAAACATTGGTTAACCATGAAATTCTTTCCTCACATGGCAGCCTATGATATGCAATGAGGACAAAGGTAGTTATGCTGACTGAAAGCTGAACAGGGAGTGCTGAACCTAAATCTCGCTCAGCTTTATCTCCTTCCTCCATGTTGCCAATTCCCTACAGTTCCACAGAGCAGTCTGAATATCACCTCACAAGCTGACCCAGAAATCAAATCAGCGATAGGAACATCTTTGTGCGAACTTGCAAAAGAATGATGAAAAGCATGAAAAACAAAACCTCTCTCTAAAAATATTTACCTTCCTTTTATGACAACAGAGGGGCTGAAGAAGACTGACGAGCATGATGCACTGGACAGCTCTGCTCCAGTCCCAGGGCCTCACTTAGCTCATGTGGCTCTCGCTTCCTGCTTTTGGGGAATGGGGAGGAAGGGTGTCTGACATGCACAGAGCACTGTCACCTGCCAGAGTCTAGTCAAAGGCAAACCACACCAATTTATCTTAGCACCAGGAAACTTGCTTAAAATAGAGGAGTTTTCATCTTGATGTCTTGCCGGCTAAACCAACAGGACAATCTGATTCCAAGTCAAAGCATTAAAGCTGAATAATACACATAATTATGATGCTATTAAGCTGCATGTTATAGGTCCATATCTACCTTTTTGGATAAGAAAGGAATGCCATTTATAAATGCTGATACAGTGACCAGAATTAATTCTACCATGCACTAATTACAAAGCCACTGATTTCCCCCAGCTTTTAACTATTAAAACTTCTCATAAAATAATGCACTTGGTTTTCCCTAAATTTCTTTTTAATTATTTTTTAGTTATAGATGGACTCAGTATCTTTATTTTGTTTGTTTATTTTTACGTGGTGCTGAGGATCGAACCCAATGCCTCACATGTGCGAGGCAAGCGCTCTGCCACTGAGCCACAACCCCAGCCCTTCCCTAAATTTCTGATTAGCACTGTTGGGTTCTGATTAATGTTCTAGGTACGCTCTGTGACGGCAGTGTCTTTAGTTTTCACAGTGACATATCGATGCATCTTACAGATATACTAGGTGGTTAGCTTGTGAGCATGACAAACCTGGCACAGAGGGATTTCCATCCACCGCAGACAAACCACTCCAGACCTCTCTTCCTTCGTGCTATCCTGGCTCGCGGCAACGTGTGGTAATCACTTTCATCATTCTCAAAGCCTTCTTCAGACATCATTAGTGGCATTTCATCCAAATGTGCAGACTCATCCTCCAGCTGGTACCTAGTTAAAGGCAGGAACAGAGAGCTGAGCAGACCAAGCGGTCCTCCGTCGCAGCCCGGGCTTCACTTGGGACAACAGGCGCCTACTCCTGCTCGTCATCACCTCTTCCTCGAATGGAGCTGCATTCATAAACAGCAGTGCAGAGAACCATGCATCCCGGGTAAACAGGCAGCTAGTGTGCACACGGAAGCCAGCACTGGCTAAGACCAACAACACCCATGCCGCAGTCTCAGCCACATCCACACGCAAGGCTGGGCAACCGCACTGCGGGCCTGCACAACATTCACTCACTGCATTCAAGTCAGGAACAGAAAAGGTAATCACCCAAATATGGCCATCAGCCAAAAATTTAAACCTGCAAATAATCGCTAAGCCCTCTGTCACACATTACAGTCACCAGAGTTCCAGAAGTGATTTTTGACAAAATGTTGTTGTCTATCCGCTGCAAGGTTTCACACATCCCTGACTTTGCCGTCTGAGTTGATACACAGGGATGGTGCTATGTCCTGTTTACTCTCTGTCGTTGCCTTTAAAATGTTCTACTCAATGAAAAAATACCAATAAGCAGAATATGTTTTAGAAGGCAAAAGACCTCTTCTCATCCCAAGAAACGGCAGCCCACCATCCACACTGTCACTTTAGCTTTCCTCAATCACAAAAATAATCTCTTTACAAAATAAAACACCTTTTGAGAATAGTGTCAGAAACTATAACAGCCATTCAATAACTGCTACCTTAATTTTACATGGAGTCCTCATGCAATGTATCATCTCAATTTGAAAATTAAGAAAACAGTCGGGCACAATGGCACATGCCTGTAATCCCAGCAGCTCAGGAGGCTCAGGCAGAAGGATTGAGAGTTCAAAGCCAGCCTCAGCAACTTAGTGAGGCCCTAAGCAACTCAGTGAGACCCTGTCTCTAAATAAAATATAAAAAAGGGCTGGGAATGTGGCTCAGTGGTTGAATGTCCCTGGGTTCAATTCTTTTTTCAAAGAAAAAAGAAAATTAAGAAAACAGACTTCTGAGTTGCTGTATAACAATGGTAGTCACTGAAGTTGAAAATCTTTCCTCACAACCTTCAAAATCCATTTTCTGGTTTTGTTTTTACTGGTTTTTACTACATTACTAGGGACTGAACTCAGGGGCACTCTACCATTGAACTACAACCCAAATAGTTCCAAAGTCCTTTTAATTTTGTTTTAGAGACATGGTCTTACTAAATTGCCCAAGCTGGCCTTGAACTTGTGATCTTCCTGCCTCAGCCTCCTTAGTTAGTTACTAGGATTACAGGCATGTGCCACTGCTCTCAGCTAAGAAGCCATAAGAAGAACAGCCAGAACTCACAACAAAAACATGACTAAAAGAATACTGAAATCCCTAACATACAAATAAGGAGAGAAATGAGTATTTCAAACCAACAGAGCCAGGAACTACCATTCAAATGCTTCGGAGCATCTCTCTGGTGGAGTAAAATCAGAGGCCCAAAATACAGGGGAGCTAATGTTTAAAGTGCTGAAAGAAAAGAACTACCGACCTAGAATGCTATATCCTACAAAAGTGTGACATTCTCAGATAAGGGAAAATAGAAAATTTGTTTTCAGCAGCAGATCTACCCTAAAAGAATGCCAAAGAAAGTCTTAGGATGAAGAAAATGTAATACCAGAAGGAATCTGAAACTTCAGGAAAAAAAAGAGCAACAGAAAGGTGTTTTAAAATACGAATGACTATTCAAAACAAAAAGTACAGCACTGTGTGGTCACATTTTCAGTGTGAATAGGCTGGAATACAAATGACCACCACATAAGAAGCAGGCACTCCACAGTCCACATGAAGACGCAGGATAATAAGATGAGCAGACAGTCAAGAGCTAGCCACCTACACTGCAACTTGCCTGTGGGGGGTCTGTCTCCTCAAAGCTTCAAAGGCAAAACCAATAGAAGTAAATAGAAGGGAAATCCACAGTGGTACCTGAAGACCAAAACTCTCAATAACTGACAGGAAAAAGACAGAAAATCAGAAAGGATATAAAGGTACAACCCACACCGTCAGCTAATCTGACCTAACTGGCATTTATAGAAAACACTACCTATAACAGCACAATACTGTTTTCTTCAAATACACAAGGAAAACACCCACAGACCCTATCCTGGGTCAGAACACCAACCCTAACAAGTCTAAAATAACTAAAATCACATAAAATAGGCTCTGTCATCACAATGGGTTTTAATCATTAATAGAAAGATTTTTTTGAAAATGCACATATACTTTTGGGAGAAAAAAAAACATTTATAAATAAGCAATAGGCCAAAGAGGAAAAACCAAATCCTTAAACTCAGAGCAAAAGGGCAAGTTCCTTCATAACATCGAATTTCTGGAGAACAGGCTTGTTACTCAAACCAAGGATCAAAACAAAAAACAACAGCTGCCAGGGCGTGGTGGCGCATGCCTGTAATCCCAGTACTTTGGGAGGCTGAGACAGGAGAACTGTCAGTTCAAAGCCAGCCTCAGAAATGGCGAGGTGCTAAGCAACTCAGTGAGACCCTGTCTCTACATAAAACACAAAATAGGGCTGGGGATGTGGGTCAGTGGTCAAGTACCCCTGAGCTCAATCCCCAGGACCAAAAACAAAAAACAAACAAACAAAAAAAACTCCTGAGGGCCACGGAAAATGGACACAACTGACAAGCACTGAAATTTACTGAGTACTGAACACAGCCAGGCAGCAGGCCAGATACTTCAGATCCCTGAAGAAAAATGATTTTAAAGCAAATCAGACACTGGGGGAAATACCTGCAACATAAGAAAGAAAAGCGATTAGCAATTCTTTACAAACAGTTCTTATAAAAAATTTAAAAAGCAAACATTTCAAATAAGAAATGAACAGAGATAATTCCCACAGAAGAAACAGAAATACTTAACAAAACTGTGTTTAACCACATTAGGAACTCCAGCAGCCAGACTAGACACCAGCGTGCCTGCCTCATACCAGGTACCTCTCAATGCTGAGGATGCTGCAGTAAACAAGGCCTGCCAGGGCCCCTGCTATAAAGCTCCATTACTGCAGGGAGAGTGACAGCAAGTACACGACAGACACCTGCAGAGAAAAATGCTAGAAGAAAACAAGACAGCGTGGCAAGAATGGAAATGACTGGAAAGGTCTTCCTATGATCACCCAGGAGGCCCTCCTAAGTAGTAGCACCTGATGGAGAGCAGCCATCCACTAAAGGGCTGCAGAGAGACCTTGCGCAGCAGGGCAGCAGTGAGGCAGCTGAAGAGATGGGAAGGGTCAAGGCGCACACACAGTGCTAGATGAAGGTGCTAAGAGTTTCAGTGCAGTGTCAGGCGTAACGGGAAGCCATTAGAAGGTCTTAAGCACTGCAATGATTTGTTTCTAAAAAAGACTTTTAAATCATGCAATTTCAAACAAGAAGGAATCATGCTTTGATTGTCAAGTGGGAAAAATTTTTTTGGGGGGTACTGAGAATAGAATCGAGATCTTTATCCTAAGCAGGTGCTCTACCACCCTTTTTATTAATTATTTCTACTTTCAGACAAGGTCTTGCTAAAGTGTCCAGGATAACCTTGAACATGCCTCAGCTTCCTGAGCTGCTGGGATTACAGGTGTGCCTCATAGCATCTGGCTGGACAAATACCCGTACAGCAGTGGGCAAGAGCCATGAACAATTTGTGAAGCAGCACAAGCCAACTACAGGTTCTAATTGTCCATGGAAATTAAATGTGCACAAGACGTAGCTACAAAAATGATCATCCCCATACCATGCTGCTTGAAAGAGTAACCAAGGAGAAGGAAAAAGCACTAATACCCATATTTAAAGAATGCTTAAGTATATGATGGAACACCATATTGTCACTAAAAATGATAATGTAGAAGAACTTCTCTTTGACCTAACTACACTAAGAAAAAGAGCAGTCACTTACTTTCACCCTCTTTGAACAGCCTATCATCAATGGAAATGCTACTCTTGGGGCTGGACTTATAGCTCAGTAGTAGAGACTTCCCTAGCATATGTGAAGCACTGGGTTCAACCCTTAGCACCACACAAAAATAAAATAAAGGTATTGTGTCCATTTACAACTAAAAATATATTTTTTAAAAGAAAATGCTACTCGGGGCTGGGGTTGTGGCGCAGTGGTAGCATGCTGGCCTGGCATGCGGGAGGCACTGGGTTTGATCCTCAGCACCACATAAAAATGAAATAAAGATATTCTGTCCACCTGCAACTAAAAAATAAATATTAAAAAAAAAAAAAAGAAAATGCTACTCAATTATCTCCATATAATCTTCCACAAACAACTCCAACTACTCCAGATACCATCACAGAACATCCTTACAACATGCAAATGACATTTTAGATGATCTAGGCAAAAATCAACAAGCCCCCCCAAAATATTTTCCTTTAAAAAATCCTTTTATGTAACTGCATAAGATTACAATGTTTAAAAGTCATGTTTAAAAGTCA
Organism: Xerus rutilus; assembly: GCA_028644305.1. Taxonomy (NCBI): domain Eukaryota; kingdom Metazoa; phylum Chordata; class Mammalia; order Rodentia; family Sciuridae; genus Xerus; species Xerus rutilus. Next base: position 845,851 of record CM053412.1, read on the forward strand.
ACTAGAAAACGAATACTGATACAAAATGCAATTAAAATTCAAACACCACTTAAATATATTATAACATTACATCCAAAATCGGATTTTTAAGTCTTTCCATTAAGTTCTCTGGGCAATCATGTCACATTTTAGCAAAAGTCACAATCTCACCACATTTAATGCTGGAAAAGCAGAGTGATGCCTTCTGGAAGATAAAGAATATGAGCATCATCATGTTTAGCAACCTCAACTTCAGAAATGCAGCCTTTGAACTGCAAGCAATTTATTCCATTTTCAAAGCAATTTTCCTATTGTATTGAAAATTTCACCTCAGTATTTAAACACAATAAGATGATGAATAATGGATTTCTTCAAGACAGGGTAAGCAGAGAATCTTAAGTGTCTTTGTTGCCTGGTGTCATACACACTTAATTGGTTTGTCACTCAAGAAAAATCAACGTTTCCAGCAATTAAGTATAATTCTGGAAACACATTTCTTAAATGAGTAAAAACAATGTGAACAAAGACGACAACAGATGATACAAACCCAAGAGCACTGCCATGCTATGGAAAGAGGACAGCTACCTTAGCTGCTGCCAAAGGCTTTAAAAGAACTGGGAACTTTGAACAGGACACTCAAGGACTGGAAGACATAATTCACATGCATCTAAGTAAAAGTAGGTCAATGCGATAACTGGCTTAAATCCACACCTCACCTCAAGTATCTAACACCTTATTGTTTCCATTGGGATAAGAAATATTTCTGAGAAGTCGATTTCTATTAAAGGGAAAAATACATTTAAAATATGCTTCATGCTCAAGCCTTAAGAAAAATAAACATTCCCCCTTTGCCTGCATATTAATAAAGTAGAAAAAGCAAAAGGATTTGTTAAAAAGAAATATATATATCTCCTTCATCACATGAAGCTACTAAATTCATCGTCGCCTAGGAGTCATTAATAAGAAGCAAACTACATCAACTGGTGAGAGATCCAAACTCCTCCTCGCACAGCAGAAGAGATACCAGGTATTCTGATTTTAATTTGTTGTTGTTCTCTCCAAACTCATGTCATAGAGGCTAAATCCCTCTGCAACACTGTCGGAAGGTAGTGGCTAAGGGAAATGTTTTAGTCACGAGACCTGTGTCCTGATAATCAGTTAATATCACTTTTTTATAAGTTTGCAGGTGGGATCATTCTCATCTGCTCTTCTGCCATATGGGGACATAGCAAGAAAACCTGATCAGAAGCCCAGCACTCTCATCTTGGACTTCCCAGCCTCCAAAACTATAAGCAATCAAGTTCCTATCCTTTACATACTACCCAGTCTCAGATATTCTTTTATAACAGCACAAAACAGACTGTGACAAATGAAGAAAAAGCAACATCAAAATAATTAAACGGCTACAAAACTTGCCTTGACCTTAGTAGCAAAAACAAGCAAACGGAAGGAGAAATGGTCACCCCCTTGAACTATGAAGTGATTGCCCATGTTGACTGTACATAGACTTTAGCTAGCAATTTCTAAAAGGTTCTATAAGAAACCTGAATATCAATTTCTTGAAGAAATTACACGAATGCTATATATAAATTGAGACTAACCTATAAATTAGTTAATAGTGTAATATCTAATATTATGTAAAAGCAAATCTAGAGATTTGAAGATTCATGGCCTGCTAGCTCAGGACACACACTCCAATTGCCTCTCTCCCTCATGTTAATACCATCAGGTATAGGAAAATTAAGTGCAGTATTCCTATTTGGGAACGTCTAAAGGTTTTTATATTTGAGTAAATTTTGGATCCCTTTTAAAGGAAATCCTTATAAACCTCTATGAAAATTTCTCTAATTCCAAGGAATCATGGGCCTTGGCAATCAGAGAAATACTGTCTTAAGACTCTTTCTGGGGCTGAGGTTGTAGCTCAGTGGTAAAGTGCTGGTCTAGCATGTGTGAGGCATTAGGTTCAATTCTCAGCACCAATACAAATAAATAAAGTGGGCTGGGATTGTAGCTCAGTGGTAGAGTGCTTGCCTCACATGTGTGAGGCCCTGGGTTCAATCCTCAGCACCACATAAAAAGAAATAAAGACATTGTGTCCATCTACAACTAAAAAAAATTAAAAAAAAAAAAACAAATAAATAAAGATCCATTGACAACTTAAAAAAAATAAAGACTCATTCTAGGAGCAGGGGATCCAGCTCAGTGGTAGAGTATTCACCTATCATGTGCAAGACCCTGGGTTCAATCCCCAGTACCACATACACACACAAAAAGAATGAACAAATAAATTATTCTGTACAGGAAGAGGAGAAGAAAACCTCTTCAATTGTGAACTATCATAGCAAAGGAAAAGTTTCATCTTCACTAGTAAATATTTATTAAATCATAAATTTTAAAGAATCAGAAAAAATAGTGCTAGAACTCGTTATGGTTTGGATGAGATATCCCCCAAAAGTTCATGTCAGACAATGCAGGAATGTTCAGAGGTGAAATGATTAGAAGACCTGTAAACTAATCACTGGATTAATCCATTTGATTTAGTAGTAGTATAAATGGATTACGAGTGGTAAATGTAGGCAGGTGGGGTATGGCTGGAGACAGTAGGTCACCGGGAACATACCTTTGGGATTACATTATGTCTCAGGCTCCTAATCTGCTCTCTATGCTGAGCAGCTTTCCTCCATGACCATGCCCTTCTACCATGGTGTCCTGCCTCACCCTGGGCCAAAGACAACAGACCCAGCCAACCATGGACTGGACCTCTGAAACTATGAGGTTAAAAAACCCTTTTCCTCCTCTAAGTTGTTCTTATCAACTATGTTGGTCACAGGAACAAAACGCTGACCGACGAAAGAACTCTCAATAAGAAAACTAACATTACAAAATTCTGTGTTGCATATACAAAGAAACACTAATACTTTGCAGGTAATCAGACAACTGCCATCTGTCCTCAGCACTAGGCTCTTTTTAAATACTGAAGGTTAACTCTTACAATATTACCAATGCCCTTAAGCAGGGCCAACAGCCATGCTGGTAGAAAAAGCATAGAAAAAGTACTAACATACATTAGAAAGCAAAATCAAAATGTTCAATGTCCTTCATTCTTTATTCAACTGCAAAGCTAACTTGAATGCTATAGTTATCACTTAAAACACTGAAATGACAGACACCAAGTTTAAAAATGCCTTACTTTTCACATATTCACCAAGCAAGTAAGATATCAATACCTCACGACTTTGTAGACAATGGTCTTAACGTGTAATTAGAATCCTAGTGAACTACAATTTCACTTACTTACTGGCATTTGAAAATAGGACCTTTGATAATAGCAAAATGTGATGTTGAGCTTTTTTTTTTAATTTTTTTTTTGTAGTTGTGGATGGACAACATGCCTTTATTTTTATTTATTTTTATGTGGTACTGAGGATCGAACCCAGTGCCTCATGCATGCTAGGCAAGCAATCTGCCACTGAGCTACAACCCCAGCCCGAGCCCCTGAGTTATTTTTTTTAAATATTTTTATTAATTGTTGATGGACCTTTATTTTATTTATTTATTTACATGTGGTACTGAGAATCAAATCTAGTGCCTCACACGTGCTAGGCAAGTGCTCTACCACTGAGCCACAATCCCAGCCCAGATGTTGAGCTTTTTAATAATTATTAAACCATACTCAAATCACACATAATTCTTCCCTTGGAATTTTTCATAAAATATAAAATCAATGATGAAAGTTTTGCATAAGTTATAATTATTTACCAACATTACCTTTTAAATATAGTGTCCTAAGCTGTTATAATTATAGTGAAAGAAATATAATTTCACTTCAAGAAAAACCTGAAAACCTTTAAAATACATAATTGTAATTCCTTACACATAACAAGAACAAAATGTCAATTTTACATTGACTGAGTAGAGAGGTTTTCAAAGTTTACTAAGGAAAGAAAAGTCTATGTCAAAGCTGTCTTTCCATCAACTAAAGCTATGAAGCATTCCACTGCCAATGTGTAGATTCTGGCCTGATAACATTAAACTTTGTTTTCTGTATATATAAGACAATACACTAACTTACACTTTTTATTTTTTAGATGTATTCTATTATATAGTGCATAGTTCCCAAAAGAGAAAAACTAGGAAAAGTTTTGATATAAAACTTTATATCAATTTTACATGATTTCAGTTTTGAAGCATGAAATTAGTGATTTTTTTTATATTTTAAGTCAACAGTACACTTAAAGAGTCAAGCATGGTAGCACACATCTATAATCCCAGCTACTCAAATGGCTGAGACAGGAGGATCACAAGCTCAAGGCTGGCCTGGGCAATTTAACCAGACTTTGTTTCAAAATAAAATAAAAAAGGGGCTGGGAGTATACCTCAATGGTAGAGCTCTTATCTAGCATGTGCAAGATCCTGGGTTCAAAACCTAGTACCACAGGGGCTGGGGTTGTGGCTCAGCGGTAGAGCGCCTGCCTAGCATGTGTGAGGCACTGAATTCAATCCTCAGCACCACACAAAAATAAATAAAATAAAGGCATTGTGTCCAACAAACTACAACTAAAAAAAAAAAATTAGAAAAAAAACTAGTACCACAAAAAAGGAAGCATGTTTTAAAATAGCTAAAATGGTAAATTTTATGTTACAATTTACCACATAAACAAGATCTACAAATTCAGGGATGGAAATGAAGGGTGGGGGTGGAGGCTGCAGGATAAGAGGTGATGCATGTAGCTATGCATGTAGCTAAGAGGTGTAGTATGTAGCTATAAATTCTGTGATTTCTCAAAATCACAGAATTGTACATTTAAATGGGTGACTTGTCTGGTATGAGAAATATATCAAAAAATCTGTTTAAGAATGAGAAAATAAGACAGACATGTTGGTGCATAAATGTAATCCAGCTACTCAGAAAAATGAGTAAGGAGGATAATAAGTTCATAGGCAGCCCAGCTGGCTGGGCTGGAGATGTGGCTCAATGGTAGAACGCTTATCTAGCATGCACAAGGCCCTAGGGTCGATCTCCAGTACCCACCCCCCCACACACACTAAGGCACAAATCACCAACATCTTACACCACATCAAAAGAACAACAGGCAAACACCATGAATTTATGTACACATAAATCTGGCAACTTCTATCAAATGGATCCATTCCTCAAAAAACACAAACTATCACAACTCACCCAGTAAGAAGTAAAAAATGAGGGGCTGGGGTTATGGCTCAGCGGTTGAGCGCTTGCCTCGCATACGTGAGGCACTGGGTTCGATCCTCAGCACCACATAAAATAAATAAAGATATTGTGTTCATCTACAACTAAAACAAAATATTTTAAAAAAAAAAAAAGTAAAAAATGAGAATAGCCCAATAACTATAAAGAAACTGAATTCATAAATTTAAAACATCCAAAAGAGAAATTTCCAAGACTCAGATGGATCTGCTGGTAAATTCCACCAAACATTCAAAGAATTAACACAGTGTCTTCCAGAAAGGAGAAGAGATAAGAACACTGCCCAATTCAGGAGACCAGGAACAGGGTAAAATCTAATCACCACGGCCACTACCGTCACACAAATGTCTAATGAGAAAATGTCTTTAGAATGGAGTGGAATCTCTGTTGTGTACTATGCAAGTCTGGCAAGAGTATCTAATTCTGCTGTAATAGCGGCTGGAATGAAGAATGGCTTCGGAAGTGCAGTGGCTTTAAGAAACAGCTAGAAGGGTCCCAAGTAACTGCCACTGGGGCTAAAAAACAGGGTGAGGGCAAATGAGTAAACGGAGCAGAGTTACAATGTTTATTATAAGCCTTTTAAACTACATGTATATGATACCATAACAAAACAAAACCAACCCAATTTCAAAAAATAACATAGAAGCATAATTTCTGGGTCCAGACAAAATGGCATTTCTCCCTGATACTCCCCAGTAAGTGCAACTATAAATAAATAATAAACTGGAATAAAGCAAGGGCCAAATGCAAGCTGTGAAAGGTGCCAGACTGGAGCAGAGGAAGGCAGGCTGCTGGAGGCCTGGGCTGCAGCCAGTGGGATGCCTCTCACACATTCTTCCCCCAGCAGAGCACAGACTACAGGCCCAGTGTCCCCTGATCTTCAGCCCTGCCAGAGAGGGCGCCAAGAAAGCTCACTCCCCACACCCTGATGACCAGGAAGGAGTCCCACCACAGTATCACAAGAGCACACCATCACCAGCAAAAGACTGGTGAGCAGCCAAGGAATGTCATATGGGTGAGCCTGAGGCTGCTCTCTCCCTCGAGGGACACTGGGGAATGTGGGCAGCATCATGGATGTGGGGAACCATGCCACACCAACCAACCAGTCCTGCAAGTCTCTGTGTCCTGTAACCCTGCAACTCCTCTCTCCCTCCAGCAAGACAGCCAAGCAGCACTGATACATGCTACCCATCCAGTCCAGGCAGCCTTTTTATCCTTGCCCAAGATGTCGTGCCCTACCCCAAGACCCCAGAGCGGCCAAGGAGCACCAGCAAGCAGGATTCTGCCATTGAAAACCTCTGGAACAGTGGTGCTGAGACTCCTGGCTCCCACTCAGAGACACCAATACAGCCAGATTGCACATGTGGAGGGGACACAGCCACACCAAGTGCCTCACCAAGTACTTCTCTCTATCCCACAGAGCCTGACACTCTCAAATCAAGAGACACTAGACCTGGGAAAATCCTATTCCCCTCATGCAACACAACAAAGACCAGGAACAGCCCCAATGACACTATCTAAATTGAAGCAGTCCAAAATGCATAATACACTGTCATTAGAACTACAAACCACACATGTAGGCCAAGACCCATGTGCTAAATCTAAACAGAGTGGCCAATGCTAACCCTGAGTGGAATAGGTAAATGGTGACAAAAACATCACAGCAGTAAGCTGAATATGCATATGGTGACATCCAGAGCAAACACCTGAAAACCATACCAAGACCTCCACTCAAAACACTCTACAGATAGCAAAAAGTGTTCAAGTAACTCAAAAGAAAGTAGGAAAGACAAACATGGAAATGAGAATCAGAAGAAACAGAAAACAGAAAAATGCACACTTAAATCCTAATGTGTCAATAATCACTCTAAAAATAAACAGTTTAATTAAAAGACACGATTGACAGAGTGGATAAAAACCATGACCCAAAAAGAAACTTCAGATTGAACAATGTGGGTAGACTGAAAGCTGGCACTATGCAAACATTAACTCAAAAGTGCATGAGTCACTACTCTAATATCTAATAAAGTAGATTTCAGAGCAAAAAGAAAATTATGAAAGAGGAATAGTACCTAACAATAAAAAAGTCAAGACATGCGAAAGACATGGGATCCTGGATGTGTATGAACCAAATGACAATGCTTCAAAACATAAAGTGGAAACTGGCGGACTCAAGATGTGATGAGGGCTGCAAGCAGTTCAGTTGGTAGAGTGCCTGCCTTGCATGCACAAGGCCCTGGGTTCAATCCCCAGCACCACCAAAAAAAAAAAAAAGATGTGATGAAAACTGTTTTGAAACAGTTGGCATACTTCCAAATAATCATCTCCTAAAATTACTTAGAGTTACTAATGCAATCACTCTTTAAGCTAACATCAAGGGGGAAAGAAGAAATGGTAACTCCGGGAACGCACTTCCAGCCAAGCACTATGAAAAAGGGCATCTTACATAGGTTCTCCTGTAATCCTCAACATCCCCATGAGAAAAATATTAAGCATGGTCTAACAAACAAGGGGATTAGGGTTTAGAGTTTGAGGTGCCTAAGACGAAACGCCTAGTAAGGAAATAGACCAGGAGCCAATTCAGCTCTCACAGGACATGACAGCCAGAACCAAAAAAGTGTTCGAAAGTTGAGATTCTGAAGTAAAATGGCTCTATATGCTGGGGAGTAAAATCCGTATTTTTTCCTCCGCGCATCAAGGGTTGCTTCTTCAACACCACTGCAATAAAGAAAACGAAAATGTGATAGCTGGAGAGGTGACACTGGAGTTTATTTGGCAGAACGGCAGTCTTCAAGCCTCTGCGTTCACAAGAGCTCGCTCCCGCGGCGCGAGAAGTGAGCGGCCCCGAGCGGCGCGGCGGCAGCGAGGAGCCCGCGGGGCCCCGCCAGGCGCCCCCGCCTTAACCGTTCCGAGCCTCCGTCCCGCCGCGCTCCCGAGGGCCCCGCTCGGCGCCAGCCAGCGCTCCGCGGCCCCGCGCGCCCGGCGCGGCCTGAGAGCGGCCTCCCGACTCTCGACCAAGTTTCGGGCTCGCGGGAGGCGGCCGCTCGCCGCCGCGGAGGGGCAGGCCCGGAGCCGCCCGCCAGTGCGGCGCGGAGGGTCGGGCCGCGCCGCGCAGTTACCTGCCGCGCCGGTCGGCCCCCGGCCCGGGCCCCGCGGCGCTGTAGTAGGCCGCGCGCTTGTGGCCGGCCGCCGCGGCGCTGCGCACCGGATACAGAGGGATCTGGTCCGCCATGTTCCCACCAACCCGCCCCGCTCTCGGCGGCGACTCAGCGTCTGCTCCCCGCCCTCGCCCCTCAGCCCCAGCCCCGGCCGCGGCGGCGCCGCGCGCCTCCCCGCCCCCCGCGGTCGCCGTCCGATGGCGTCACCGAGGGGCGCGGCCTGCGAGGCCCCGCCCCCCGCCGTGCGCCGGGACCCGGACGTCGCCAGGCGTTGGAGCCGCGTCGCGGGAGGCGTGGCGCCCCTGTCCGCGCGGGTGCGCGTGCGTGCTGGCTGTCTTCCGGGCGGGCTGGCGCTCTCCCTGTCCCGCGCGGAGGCCTGGCTGTGTCAGTTGTGCGCTTCGGTCTCCTGGGAGTCCCCCGACGCCCGCGGGAGTCCTGCGGAAGCGACGTGCCAGGCTCGGCCACCGTGGCCCCAGGGCCTCCCCCGCTCCCCGCGCCCCCGCCGCTGCGGCGTGCGGCCTTCTCCCCGGGCTGCCTGTTCTTGGAGTCCTTTCGTCTTTCATTCCCACTCATTCAGTTCAGTCTTTTCTCGATGCAGGCTCGTTGAGTTTTCTCCTACAGTTAAGAAAAGATTTTGGCTTGATTTTATTCCCTTAAATCACTTCCTAAGTCTTCAAAGAGTTCTGAGCTTTGCCGTTTTCTTGTTAGTTTATATTTAAACATGTTAATTTCTAATTTTTAAATTTCAAGTTTACTTCTTGGCCAAGTGTATGGTCAGATTTTTAAGTTATCTGTGTCTAGTGAACAGGCCTTATATTCCAAAATCAAGAACAGTAGGGTCTATGTGTTCGGGAACCCTACCCCACTCCAGCAAGCCATAGTTTTTAGTGTTCCAGGGGAGCTTGAAGAGAGGTATCCAGGAGCTCCAAAGGCAAAAAAAGATCAGTGTCCAGTTCAAACAGGCACTAATTCAACCTCCTAGGCTGTCAGTGGACCGGATGATTCCCACCAACATCAAGGAGGGCGAACTGCTTTACTCAGTCCCAGGCCTCAACTTCTTCCAGAAGTGCATACAAATGGAGAAGTAATGTTTCCCAGCTGAGTATCCCATGGCCTAGTCAGTCCTTTGCTCTGAACACTCCAAACTGCTCACTTGCCCCCTTCATCCAAGAACTGAATATACCTAAAGACCAATTAGAACATCCCACATACTTCCAAAACTCACACCTTAATGGAAGTTTCAGTATGTCCTTACTCTATAAAGCTTTCCATCAACTTGAACTCCTGCTAAAACAGTGACAGCAGAAGGGTTCCCTTGTTCCATGTTTATAAATAAACATCCCCATTTTGTCTTTGACTTATTTATTGCAATTACTGCATTTTTTATTTTAAAGATTCTTAGTTTTCTTGTTCATCTAGTTCCCTGTTTGGCAGTGTTGCTGTTTGTTATTTGTACTTTCAGTTCTGAGTTCAGCCCTATCAAAACCAGTTTAAGATGAAATTAGATTCTCTGCTTCTGCTAGCTAGTGGGGTCTGTGCGTGCTACAGGTTCTGCAGCCCAGAAAGCCCATTGTGGTGTTAGTAACTAATCACACCAGGGGATGCCTGCCAGGATCAGCTCTGAAGGCTGCAGCCAGCAAAGCCAGATACTCTCCACTACGGTCAGGTGGCATGTTGCAGTTCTTAATTGTGAGCTGTGCCCTCCAGTGCCACAGCAGACCCCAGCTGCTTGCCACCAATTTCTTCCTGGGTTTGTGTCTTGCAAATATGAAGGATGAACTCCACAGACAGTAATGGAGTGCAAGAGTGAAAGGTGTACAATGTAAGAAGAAAAGAACTCCCGCACCGCAAGGGGCCGATCGCAGGTTGCCACGTGGGGTAGGACTCTGGGGTTACACTCTCGGGTCAAGGCTGTTGGTCAAGATTTATGCTAATCGTGTCTTAGAAAAGTACCAATACTATTATTTGGCCCTTGAGTCTGAACTTTCCTGTAAGCTGTATTTGGGTCTGCCTCCACTTTCTGTTTTCCTCTGGAACAAAGGCTTGAGTTTACTACTGGAGCATCTGAAGGCCCTCAGTGTTAGGCAGGGAATGGTAGTTTCAGAATTTGCAGGCAGCTGGGTTCATTCTGTGATTTTTAGTAATGGGTCTACATCTTCCCACCCCTAGGCCCACGCCTGCTAAAAAGCCCTAGGCAATTGTTAGAAGCAGTTTTATGTGATTGGTTGGTTGGTTGGTTGACAAATTCATCTGTGTTTCATTACTGTAATGACATACCTAGTTGGGCAACTATTTTAAAAGGGGGTGTTTATTTAGCTCAAAGTTCTGAGCCCTGCGTCTGCTGGTGGTCTCACTGGCATGCCCGAGTTGGTGCAGGGAATCACATGGTGTAGATGAAGTCCGCATGTGTGTCTGTGTTCTGGTCTCTTGCCCTCTTCCTATAAAGTCAAAAGAACTCAATTGTGCAGGCTTTACCTACCCTGATGACCTCATCCAATCCTAAGCCACCCCCCAAAAGCCCTACCTCTGAAACATCAGCGTCAAATTAAGTTTACATTCTCTGAAAAATTCATAAAGTAGTTTAAAGTTCAACACAAGAATCTTCCAGGTACAACCTCAGACCCTATCCCAATAATAGCATATGGTAATCGGGTGGATGTGTTGGTTGATTTGGTGTGTGTGTGTGTCATCCTTCTCTCGAGCAGGACAGCCTCGCCTAAGGTTCTGGAATGAGGCCATCTCTCTTTTATCCCCTGCTTATAGTCCTGGAAACAATCAAGGTGATCCCTTTTTCACCTCTGTTTCCAGTCTGGTAGCTGTGTTGTTCTGTAATGTCTTTCTTTGGTACTCCATTTTTATAACTTGTATATCTATTTGGACCATGTATTTGAGAACTGTGCTCAATATGAACTTCTAGATGTGAACGACCTATGGATTGAAGTCTGTGTGTATTGCTTGTTCATTTTAAACATTCATTATTTTTAAAATTTAAATGAAAATTCGCTGCCCCCAGTTTCTGATGGCCAGTTTGCTTCCTGGCTGCTCACTATGCAGCTTGAACACACTCCACTCCATGAACACTGCCATCAAGGCCCTTGAAATTGACAAGTGCGCCTCGCTCATTCTGCCTTTGACTCTGCCTCAATGCAAACACTAAGAATGTCAACACCAGCCCCTCACCCCATCACAGCTACACTGTGAACCCTATTTCCTTTTCCTCACCCAACATTTGGCATTGCTGTGCTGGCTCCTGTGTACTACTGGAAACAGGTGTAATGACTACTCAGCCAGTTAGGCCTCTGGGGGCAGCATGCCCCCTTTGGGCTTGCCACCCTGCCTCATGTTCCAAGTCATTTAACAAGCTAGTAATGTTGAATTTTGGCCACAACTACTGAAGACCAGACTACAGAGCCAGCCCTTTTGTAACGAAGGCCATGTGACCCAGCGCACCCATAGGGCCTGCAGTTCTTGGCAGATGGGAATAATGTTGATCTTTGGATGAATAACAGTACAAATCTCTCGGTTGGAGCAAAGTTGTGAAATCTTTAACAACAAACTAGTTTTTTTTTTCTTTTTCTTTTGTGGTACTGCGCATTGAATCTGGGCACTTTATCACTAAGCTACATCATCCCCAACCCTTTATTTATTTTTTTATTTTGAAACAAGTTCTCTCTAAGATGCCCATGATGGACTTGAACTTGTGATCTTCCTGCCTTAGTAGGAATTAGCTGGAATTACAGGTGAGTGCCACCATGTCCCACTTCAACTACTCTGTTAAGGAACAGTTTCTAGGTCCTGGCCTTAGAAGACCAATCTCTTGTGACTTGAGCGTGGAGGCTGTCTGACCCACTGGATCAAACGCTGGATGTTCAGGGCTAGGGCTGGGCTCAGTGATAGAGCGCTTGCCTGGCTTGCGTGAGGCACTGCGCTTGATCCTCAGCACCACATAAAAATAAATAAATAAGTAAATACAATTAAGGTCCATTGACAATTAAAAAAAATTTTTTTTAAAAGCTGGGTGTTCGCGGGCTGGGGTTGTGGCTCAGTGGCAGAGCGCTCGCCTAGCACGCGAGAGGCACTGGGTTCAATCCTCAGCACCACATAAGAATAAAATAAAGATATTGTGTCCACCTATAACTAAAAAAATAAATATTTAAAAAAAAAAAAAGCTGGGTGTTCGCAGTAGCACCCCACTGTTGCATGGTGTGGACAGCCCAAGATCAAGCTGGAGTGGGTCCTGAAATCACAGGTATTTTTGAACAGCAGTGTAGTTGCCCACAGCTCACACTTAGGCCTGTGGGTGTTTCTGATGACCCATTGCCGAGTCACCGAGGGCCTTTCACACTGCGCCAAGTGGGCATCACACAGAGGCAGTGCCCACAGCACTGGAGCTACTCAAGGGCCTCCGCTAAGGTCAGCAGGGATAGAAAGTCCTTGAGCAGAACCCCAAGTGTGGACCTCACTGTTCATTTTACCTGAAGGGAGATATGGCAGAGTCTCCATGCTGATGGCGCACAGTGGCCACGTGGTTCAGATTTGGAAGAAACCCATTAGAAACTGGTGAGGAAGCCTGGAGGTGGATCTCCCTGCATGTGAAGATGCTCGTCCTGCGTGAAGGCTCATGAGAGGAAGAGCCTGCAAAGGCAGGTAAAATAGCCACCACTTCTAACCTTGCCTCACGGACTTGTGAACGAAGTGGCTTTCATTAAAAGTGAAGCTGATGGGGCTGGAGTTGTGGCTCAGTGGTAGGACACTTGCCTAGCACGTGTGAGACACTGGGTTCGATTCTCAGCACCACGTATGAATAAATGAATAAAATAAAAGTCCATCAACATCTAAAAAATATTAAAAAAAAAAAAAAAGTGAACCTGATGATGGATCCAGCAGCAGGAGCTCCACCAGGTGAGGCCCGTTTGGAGCTCCCAGCAGAGCATCAAGCTGCACCCTTGCTGTGGCCCGTTTCTGAGGTGTGCAGGTCTGGAGGCAGGGTGGTCATGTTGGATGGCTCCCATCCTGGAAGGATCAGTTTGGTTCTCACTGTGACAGTAACTTAGTCTCAGTCTGTTTGTTCTGCTGTAGCAAAATACCATAGATGGGGCGATTTTTAAACAATAGGAACATTCTCACATTCTGCAGGCTGGGAAGTCTAAGACCAAGGCACCAGCAGGTGGTCTGTGTGAGGGACTTCTTGCAAAGGTGCCAAAAGGGCAAAAGAGAGAGGGCTGGTCCTCACATGGCAACAGGGAAAGAGTGCAAACTCACTCCATCAGCTCTCCTCCAGTGGCCTCAGCCCATCAGTAAGGGCTCTGACCTCTTGACTTGATCACCGGAAGGTTCCACTCTTAATTCTATCCCAATGAGGATCAAGTTTCGATGCATGAATTTGGGGGACATTCAGACCTTAGCACTGTGGATAAGGCTCTGCCTTTCCTGCCTCTAGTGCTTCTGTAGAAAGCACCACCTACAGGCTTAGAGAACGGTGTTGTTGGGCTGGGGCTGTAGCTCGGGGCAGGATGCTTGGCCCTGGGCTCCACCCGCAGCGCTGAGGAGGAAAAGCGTCGTCCACACTTTCACGGTGCTGTCACAGTGCTCTCCACAGCACTGCTGCTGTTCTGGAACCCGTGTCACAAAGAGGCGATCATCTTCAGCCATGGCATTTTCTGGGTGTAATGGGCCAAATGATGAACCCAGAGGATATTGACAACCTGATCCCTGGAATGTGACCTTCTTTGGAAAAGGGGGCTTTGGCTCAGTTAGGGATCTCAAGGCCTGATCATCCTGGGTTATCTGGGTGCACCCGCAATTCACTAAGCTCCCTTACAAAGACAGCGGAGGAGATAGCCCTGTGAACACGGGGGCAGCAACGACGGGAGTGATGTGCTGAGCAAGGACGCCTGGAGCCGTCAGAATCTGGAGGTTCCTTTTTATTTTTGCAATACTGGGGAACAAACCGAGGCGCACTCTACCACTGAGCTACCACCCAGCCCTCTTTATTATTTTTTTTCGTTTTGAAACAAGTTCTTGCTAAGTTACCCAGGCTAACCTCAAATTTACGATCCTCCGACTTTCCGAGTCGCTGGGATAACAGGTGTGCGCCACTGTGTCCAGCCTGCAACTTGATTTAAAACTTCTGGTCTCCAGGACTGTGAGGGAATACACTTGTGCCGTTTCAAGTCACCCAGTTTGTGGGGACTTGTTCTGGAAGGCTCTGGAATCTCACTTTGGGACCATCATGTCCCCCTCACTTGGAGGAGCTGGCTTGATAGAATCCACACCCTACTTTTGAGCCCCTCCGCGTTGCGCTCTGGGTCCCGCTGTGCTCCGGGCTCCCGGCTGTGCTCTGGGTATTCCTTCTTCCCCACTCTGGCTTGGCGCCCAGACTTCCCAGGACTGCTCAGTCATCTCTGCTCACAGCCTGCTCTGTACTTTCAACATATCCTTGCAGTTTGCCCTCGTCTGTTCTCTTCTCCCTGGTGGGTTTATTCCCTTCAAACAACCCCTTTGTATTTTAAGGGGGTTTGTGGGTGGATGGAGGACAGTGGACAACTTTACATGCTGTCTTCAACCAGGCACGCCTGACTCCTTCCTCCAGATAATCTGCACGAGTCTCTGCAGCTGGGCCAGAGGCAGGCAGGTGAGATGCTCACCTGAGCACTAGCACAAGTCAATCAGATAGATATTTTGAGCTGCTGTTGTATGCAAAGTCTGATGTGGTGGGAAGTAAAAAAGGAAACACAGTACTTGAGAGGGGTGCCCTGCTGGGCACTACCAGTATGTACTGTCGTGAAGTCACTAACAACACTCACTCAGGCCCGGTGGGACTTGGAAATTCTTGAACATTTCCACAATTTGGGTAGAGTGGGCTATTTGCAAGAGAACTGAGTAAACGGTGTAGTTGCTGGGGCACAGTCTGACATTTCCTCAAAAAATTAAATATGGAGTTACTATGCGACCCAGCAATTTCACACCTAGGCGTTTACTCAAGAGAAATGAAAACACACACAGAAACCATAGCAAGAATGTTCTCAGCACTATTCTCAATAGCTACAGGTGGGAAGAGCCAACATCTCTGTCCACTGCTGGTTGTCTGTGATTTACTTACAGCAGAGCGTCACTTACTAATGAAAAGGAACAAGGACCAAGGCTTGAAATGTCACACTGAAGGAGGCCTGTCACCAAAGGCTGCATACCATAGCAGCCTCTCCACATGGAAAATCCAGACTAGGAAAAGCCACAGAGACGAGGTGGGCTAGTTGTTGCCAGAGCACAGCAAGTGGATTCTGTGTTACTGGGGATCATCCACCAAGGGCACCATCCTGAAGCTGCTTGGCCATGGCTGCACACCATGTGAATGTACTAAAACCATGGAATGGTCCAGTTTTCACGGCGAACAAATGTCTCCATGAATAAAGCCCCCAGGGCCAAGAAGAGCAGGAAACTATCACTGAGAGTTCACCCCAAAAGACAGTCCTGGCCGGCACGGTGGCACACACTTATAATCCCAGCACTTTGGGAGGCTGAGACAGGAGAATTGCGAGTTCAAAGCCAGCCTCAGCAATGGCGAGGCGCTAACCAACTCAGTGAGGCCCTGTCTCTGCATAAAACACAAAATAGGACTGGGGATGTGGCTCAGTGGTCAAGTGCCCTGAGTTCAATGACCAGTACCAAATAAATAAATAAATAAACCCAAAAAATAAAAAAATAAAAAACAGTCCTGGT
The DNA here is from genome assembly GCA_028644305.1 of Xerus rutilus. Classification (NCBI taxonomy): domain Eukaryota; kingdom Metazoa; phylum Chordata; class Mammalia; order Rodentia; family Sciuridae; genus Xerus; species Xerus rutilus. The sequence continues at coordinate 861,934 of CM053412.1, forward strand.
TCTTAGGGACCCATCTGAGTCCACCACAGGGTCGGTGTCATGGCCCACAGCCCAAGCCTTGCTGGATCCATGCCTAAGTTCTAAAGAGAGCAGAGGGACTGCAAGTCAAAACCAAACTAAGGGCTTTTGCCTTTGCCGTAACAGAGTGCCTTGGTCCCCTGGCCCATGCAGAACTGGACAGAGACAGGAGCCCAGCTGCTGGAGACACTGCCTCCTCTGCGTAGGTGCCTGAGCCACCAGCGCCATGTATAGCAGGGCTCTAGGCCCTAATGAGGCTCCTCTGGGTTTTGGAGGAGCTGTATTCCTGGCAGGAGCCCTGCCTCTCATGTTTGGGAGACTCCTGCCAAAGCCAATAAGATGTTTGTCGTCCCTGCCATCTGGGCACTTGTGGGGCTATATCACAGGTAGATATGGAAAACCATGTGTTTGCAGGTGAACTTAAAGGCCTGATGGAGTCTGGGTGAGCTCAGGTCTCCTCTAGCTCCAGCCGGGTTTAGACTGGCTCAGTTCAAAAGCCAGCACCCATGACCTCCATGGCTACCAGCCTAGGAGGCAAGGCTCCTTCTAAGGTGTTCCTGGGCCAGCCCAGCTCCTGGGTCCCATCACTGCCATAGCACTCTGTGACATGGTGCTGGAAGCCACAAAAGCCACACTAGGCTGCAGGTCCTAGCTAAAGGCAGCAGGAAGGAGTTCAGCCGCCGAGACAATGCTCCCACTGAGGCACTCCCCACTGCCGCATGACTGCAACAGCAAATGCCGCAGTGACCTCCTGTGGTTGGACAGGTCGCCTTCCCTCCAGTGTGAGCCTCAGTCCCAGGATCCTGGTCTCTCCTCGCGTCATGCTGGGTCTTGTGGCATGTGATGCCTCCCCTGAGCGGGGAAGGCTCCAGCGGTTGTGGGAGGATACCACGGAGGGCCGCTCCTGGAGCCAACGAGCTGTCAAATGCCCAGCACACACACAACTCTGGGCAGCAGGGATGCCACCGAGGCAGAGATCTGGCACAGCTGTCCTCGTGGTTCTGCCCAGGGTGGGACACCTATGAAGGGGACAGTGTGACAGCCGGGCTGCACACTTGGCTTGTCTTCCGTGTTCTTTCCAATCCTGCTGCAGACAACACCTACAGACGACACTCTTGCCACCTGACATTTAGCAATCTCTGTGCTTTTCATAAAAATTTTTCATATTTTTATTAAAAAGTGACAAAAGAGTAGCAGGCCAAACTCTGGCTTGTACAATCGCTGTGGTGGCAGCAGATGCCTGGGGCGCCCCTGGGTAGCAGCCCAGTCACAATCATAGGACAAAGGTCTGGGCCCACCTTGGATCTGATTTCACCTCTCAGGGAGAGCGGGAGAGCGGGCGGGGCTGTGGCATGAGAGACCACACAACCAGGCACTGTGGTGCGCTGCGATCCCAGCTACTCCGGAGGCTGAGGCAAAAGGATTGCAACTCCAAGGCCAGCCTGAGCAACTTCGGGAGATCCTATCTCAAAATAAAATATAAAAAGAAGGGCTGGGGATATAGTTTAGAGGTAGAGCACTTCTGGGTTCAATCCCCAGTACTGCAAATAAGCGCAAACACACACACACACACACACACACACACACACACACACACACACCCAACACGAGACTTCCCGTCCTAACCACTTGAGGCACACACTTTCCCCTTTCAGCTGTAGTCCATCATGCAGCAGAGGCCACCTGGGCTTCTGCTGCAGCGTGGGACTACTGATACCCGTGAGTTTGAGTTCAGCTGGCCACCTTCCTGGCTTGGGTTAGTCACGAATGGGTCTCTGTGTCCCATCTCCAAGGCAGCCCGTCCCACAGGCCTGACCTACAATGCAGGCCAGGGCAAGAGGCTTCTTCTCTTCCAGCCTTGCAGCCATGCCCAGCGCCCTTCTCTGTGCGGCTCTCAGTTGGCTCTCAGCCTTGATCTTTCCCTGGGGCCCACTCCCTGGGTTTATCCCAACATAGGCTCCTGTGCCTGAGATCAACCTCCTGGAAGCAGCCTGTACCCTGCTGCTGGCCTTGCCTCACATGCAGCTTCTACCTGGGCCTGTCACCTGCCAGCAGATGATAAGAGCTGAGTGCACTCAGCTGGTATGAGCAGAGCATCAGCACCATCCCTGGGAGAGGGCTTCCTCCCACCCCGCCTACCCACAGCACCTGCCCTGAGCTATCTCCTTGTGGCCAGTTTGTCCTGTCGGTAGGAGATGCTGTGGGAGCTGTGTGCGAATGCATTCCCTGTCCTGCTCCCCACTGGTCGCAGGACCGACCCATGCTAGGATTCTCAGCGGCCAGTGTGGCAGAGTGGCCCTCCCACTTCACTGTGAGGGATCTCTCCCTAATCCATGTGGAGCTACTTTCCCCCTCATGACACTTAGGTCTTCTATTTTTGCTAGCCATTGTCCTGTGAAAAATAAACACCACCTCACTTGCCTCTCCTGACCTTCCAGCACGCCTCTGCAGGTGCTGCAGGGGTCTCAAGGACATGCCGGATGCCGTATTTCTCACTCCCGCTGGCTAAAGCTCTGAGTTGATTTGACCTCCCTTTTCATAACTGATACTATTAGTCTTTGAAAACACATCTCTGGCTTGAGTGGAAATTAGGAGCGCTTTATCAGACGTCTCCTAATTCATAATTTATAGGTGTCTCGTTCATAACTGCCTCTTCCAGCCCAGACTCCCAGAACATGCAGGAGAGGAGAGGCAGCAATTATTTATAATAACTTTATTAGGTATAATTTGCGTCTACCTTTGAAAGGACACAGTGAAGCTTCTGGGAGCTGCGTGTGGAACGCAGTGCTTACGCTTGACCCTAGCCTGGCCCATTCCATGCACAGCAGTGTCCTTTCTTCCTGGGAAGGACAGGTACAATTTGTCACCACACAAATTATACTGTACTTGCTGTTGACATTCTTTTATCAGATAAATTACTTGCACCTATTACACTGAAGGCAGTTCCCATGCAAATTTCATATTGTGAAAATCTTAGTTTAAGTTGAAACTAACAGGACTGGGTAGAAAAGCCCAGGTCCTGATTGCCTGTGTCTGTGTCTGTTTTCCAAAAGAAAGTCCTGCTTTCTGTGCCTACCTGGTTGTAGCACCCACCAAGGCTGCACTGAGATGCACCCGGCTGCCATGGCATTGTGGTGAAGAGGACAGTCTTCACAGGACACACTTGCCCTTCTCTGCATCCTGCCCGGGGCACCATGATCTAGCTCCTACTTCACCTGCAAGGCAGGATGAGATTTCAGAGTGTTATTTTCTGCAAAGTCTTCAACTTAATCACACAGCTTTAGAATGGAAACTTTAGACAAACTCACCCCTGAAAACCATAAATTATATTCCCAAGAGAAGAGAGCACAAAATTTGAGGAAAGGGGAAAAAAAGGGGCATGTGTTAGAGTTTCTCTTTTAAAGAAGGGTTTTTTTTCCCCACCCAAGAACAATTTATGTTCATTGTAGAATCCCCCGACACCAGATGTGTGCTGCATGGAGCTCCCCTCCCTGGATGTGTGCTGCAGGGTCTTCTGGTATAGAAAGCTCAGGCCAAGTGTGCATAGCTGGTTGTCTCGGCTGGGAGAACAACGAAAGCTCACAGATCTGTTATGGAATCATCAACACAGATAGGTTCCTCCCATACCTGGCATCTAGGAGCTGCTTAGCGAATGTCTGTTGAAGAGCAAGTGAGCACAGCATCTGCCCCTCTGCCGCCTCCTGCTCTCCCATAGTTGGTGCGATGGTTGTTGGCTACAGCACAAGCCAGCAATCATAAGAGGAGCTGTTCACCTGACTATCCACAGGGCCAGGCTGGGTGGGCTGCAGGGAGTGAGGGAGGCTGAGCTGGCCTCCCCTTTCTACTAACCGGCCGGCACAACAGCATTTCTGTGCTGGTTTAAAAGGAGCATATCCGTAGGAGAGCAGGGCCAGAGCATTACAGGTTCAAGTGTCAGCAGGAGTGTCTGGAGTCTGCAGCAGCCGGTGGAGCGGCTGAATGAGAGCTGTAGGAATGTGCACCCCTCCAGTACCACTGCACACCTGCCTGGGCACCAGCACACCTCCCAAGCCCAGTTTCTTCCCCTCTGGAGTGAGAATGGCAATAACAAAACAGACTTCAAGCACTGGGCCTGTGCTAATACAAAGTATGCAATTTAAGGTGAGACTCCTAATTAAAATTAATACAAAAATTTAAGCTATCATAAAAACAAGCTATTCTCTTGAATTTTTTTCCAAGAATGGTCCAATTTCTCTCACTTTGAAATCTATGTAATAAAAGAGACAGAATATCTCTGAGCAGTGAGTTCCATGTGGACATCCCTTTCCGTGATAGATGTCACTGTAGTGGAAACCAGGATGTTGAGCTTGGTGTGTGTGGGAACATGTGGATAGGCACACTTTTATCAAGACAGTGGCCAACCTCTCCCAAGTCCCTAGGACGTGGCAAGTAACGTGCGGCTATTGAACCAACAGAGGCTAATGAGACTCTGACATGCTTGGTGGGATGTCAGGGACAATTGGGGTCTGCATAGTCACAGCATGTGCAGAGGGGACAAGGTCTTGGCTGAGCCCCACTCAAGCAGAGGCGCTAGCCTTGTGGCACAGATAGCAGTTGCTGCTCATGAGGAGCGGCCACATAAGTAGCAGTAAAACAGTAACTGCGGGTATACAGCTGTTGAAATGACAACTACGCACAGTCTTTTCTTACACTGCATGTTCTAGGGTTCCATTCAGATAGAATGTCCAGGACAGGCAATTTGAGGAGATACAGAGTAGATTAGTGGCTGCCAAGGGCAGGAGAGGTGGGGCAGGGGTTGCAGTGGCTGCTAATGGATATGGACTTTCTTTGGAGGTGAAGAAAATGTTCCAAGATTAGACTGCAGTGACTGCTGCATGACTGTGAATATACTACCACCACTGAGCTGTACACTTTAAATGGATGACTTCCTTGGTATGTAATTTATATCTCAATAAAAGACATTTTAAAAATCTTCCTTTCATCTAACACATGATGTCATTATTTACTCTAGCATTCAGGCGAAAAGTTTAGTATTTGATCTGTTTGTTTACTGCCGAGCAAGTTTATATGGGACAAAATTAAATTTTCAAATTAATTATATGAAAGAATGTGCAGATATATTTATTTAGCAGTTTCCTTCATGTCAGAATGCAAAAATGTTTCTACCACTTTCATTTTTTAAAACTAAAAGGTTTGGCATGTTCATTTTAGATATTTCATAACAGAAAATGCAATGTTTACTTATCCCAGATGTTGGCTGCTTCTACAACATAAATGTAAATCAGAAAAGTGAGGCTACAGGCCAGCATCTGGTTAGTGTTACATGTCAAACGTCACATCATCGCATTGTCTCAGTCTCTATCTTTGACTAGCTGATTGTAAATATTTTCAGCTGTACTTTAAGTATGTATTCTCTTACCTTTAAGCTTTGAGGAGAGATAAAGCCAAAAGTGACTGGAAATGTGGAGGGTTTAGCAAAGCCCACTGTGGGTAGGACAAGCTGGTTTGGGGCTCTACTTGCTGGGGCCCAGAAATCACCAGGGAGCTAATGAGCTTTGGACTCAGCTGTTCCTTGACACTCTGTGTATCCCTTTAATACTATTTACAGATCAAAGGGAAAATCTGAGCATGCCACTCCCAAGCTGAGATTCTACTGAGGACCCCCCTGACTCCGAGCTGCCGGGGTTCCTGTCCTGGCTGAGCAGCTGCGGCAGACTACGGCATGCCCCTCCTCCTCCTCACCTGGCAGAGGGTCTGCAGTGCGACTGTGTGTTCCTGTACACATGACCCTGTCCATCTGACTCCCCTCTGCTCCTGAAGAAGGGCTTCCCAGCACTCTTGCGTTCCAGTGAAGTTACTCACTTACAGGAGATTTCTAGAAAGAAGGAGGAGAAGGAGAAGAAGAGGAGGAGGAGGAGCAGGGATGTGGATTAGTGGTGGTCAGGGGCCAAGCCACAAGGGTAGGGGCTGCTGATGGGCTCTGGAGAAAGTCCTCAGGTGCAAGGCCCTCTGCTCCCGGCCACCTCTGTGTCCCTGCTCCTGCAGGGACACGGCATTTTGCAGCTCCTGACTGGTCTTCCCCTGGCCTGCTCTGGTCTCTCCTCCTGCTACCCAGAACTCAGGCCTCCGGAGGTCCTCACCATTATGAAGGCCTCCGGGACCTCTTGATGAGACACGTCTTCTCCCTGAGCTCATTGGTTTGTAGGAGGTCTGGCATGAGACACCACGTGTGAATTTTGCTCTTCGCTCAGCTTAGTCAGCTCACCCACTCCTTGCAGAGGGCAGCTGTACTTTACTTTCCATCCTGCTTGTTAGTGACTACCAGATAGTCCTACCCAGAAGAAGAGTCCGACTAAAGTTTGTGGAGCTGGGTTGTGAAGCTCTCTCCCACTCTTCCTCCTGTTTCTGTGTGTGCAGATTGTGGTGTGTGCAGGAAAGCAGCCGGGCCTGCTGGTAGTCTCCTGTGTGTACCATGTGTGGTTATCGCTCACCGGGATGCCAATTTTCTCCCTCTTACTTCCCTATGTTAGTTTGTAATATACTTTCCTATGTTAAAGTTGAGTGCTCCTGATCTTAATACACACAGGGAATAAAGCAAATGTTTAATCCCTTTTTGGGGATGTCAGAGAGTCTAAAAATAGCAAGTTAAGCGTTTCCAGATGGGAATGGCTCATTTGTGGGAAATACAACAGGACTTAGAATTAAGATCCTAGGGCCAAGCACCTGGAGAGGCCAGTCACTGAACCCCTGCTGTCTGACAAACAGGACCACAGCCTACCTGATGGTGCACTCGGTGTTTAGCTGGCCTTGATGCCAGGGCTTCCTGCTATCACAGAACAGCCTCAGGATGCACTCAGCCCAGCTCCTCTGGAGGTGTAGAGAGCAGTCAGCAGCCTGGTCCTTCAGAAGATGCACCAGTAACTAACTCCCATCAGTTGAGGTTTGCTGCCCAAAAGCACACTATATTATAGTAGTAGTGTCATTTCTCACATTTGTTATTTTTAATAACAAGTCTTCATTCTTTGTACTGCAAATTTTTGGCAAAAATGTTTAATGTAGAAAGTTAATTCCTACGAGAAAACATGATCTATTTCAGAAGTGTGCTAAGGAGTGGGGACACCAACAGAAGCTGGGAGCTCAGAATAGGGCTCAGCGCACAGGAGTAAAGCTCAGGGAAGACGCCTGGGTGTTTCTCTTCTCTCCTCCTTGCCAGCTGTGTGCCCTGCAGCACGTTTTACCTGACTCTCAGCTTCCTTCTCCCAAAAGTGGGATAACAGCCCTGGGGACTTCAGAAGGTTTAGATGGGAATTAAATAGGGTAACACTTAGAAAGTGGTCAGCACAGTGCTGACTCAGTAGCAGGTGCCTCAAAAACGCCAGTGATGATCACAACATGCCGAGCGACCTCGCTGCTCTGGGCCTCCACAGCTCTCCTCTCCTTGTTTCTTCGGTCTAGATGTTGGAGTGGCTAAGAATCATGTCACACGTCAACTCTGCCTCACAAGAGACAATAGATGGCAAGACGGGGCATCAAACTGACATCGTAATCACTGGACTGTGGGCTGCTCCTCCAGAACCGTAGAATTACAGCAATACCCACTGTTATTAGAGCGTGCACCAAGCCTCTCCTCCTCTTCCTTTATGAAAAGTTGCTAACACTTTGTGAATATTTCATCACTTTGAGTTGTCCATTAATGCTCAGCACTCCCAGAAAGGAGGAAAGAGAAAAAAAAAAGAGAGAGAGAGAGCTAACAACAATAACAACAAAAAATCTCAAAATAAAAAATCCTCATTAAAGAATATTAATACTCATGAATTAAGAAAAACAAAAGAAGAAATTGCCTGGAATAAATTCAGATCACCCTTTGATTCTGTCCACTGAAACGTATAAATGACTGCTCCATTAAACAGAGGCAGCGTGGGCCAGAATAGAGGTTCCTGCTCACAGCCTGGGCCCCCTTCCCAGGTGCTTTGTGCCGGACAGCCTCGGGTGAGGTCTGCTGCCCCAGCCTGCAGCTGACACCCGCGTGGCAAAGCCAGTTCACCCTCACACAAAAACACGAAGTCACACGTCAACAACTCCTTCCTTCCAGAGAAAAGAAAGGCATCAACAGATCAGATAAACAGGATGAAGCGGAGTCACCAGGAAAGTCAGACTTAGCTCCTGCCGCAAAAGGCCATGTGATTCCAAAACGAGTCCCCCAGACTGGAAGGCCCCGGCTGCATTCTAAGGCAGGTTTCCTGGTATTGATGCGAACACCTAGGACTCGGCTGCAGTTTGCTTGGGCTCCTCTTACATACTTAGGCTTCAGTGTTTGGTTCTCAGAGTAGGAACTTTACCGAGCTGTCTGGAGAAACCTGCCAGGTCCCTGTTCTTTGTTTGGTTGTTTATTTGCCCAGCTGTGGGAGCCACACAAGGATCTTTAACCCTTGGTTAAATCTGCTCATGCTGGAACACCAGAGAGACGTGACCTTCATGGGATGGTCACAGCTCAGGGGGCTTGTCACTGTCAGTCAAGCCAAAAAGACACAGCCAGCCAGTCAGGTAGCAACAGGAGTCACAGAACAGGATGTACAGCTACTGGCCAGTGAGAGCGTGGAAGGGACTTCCACTAAGAAGGACCAGAAGGAGAGCCACAGGCATGCTGGGAAGAGAAACTAAGCAGCAGTGGGGTCTGAGGAGAGTCCTCTGTTTATACCAATTTATATTTGCCACATTTTCTACCATGAACAAAAATAATATCAAAAATCAATAGGAAGGGCTGGGATTGTAGCTCAGTGGTAGAGCGCTTGCCTCACATGCGTGAGGCCCTGGGTTCGATCCTCAGCACCACATACAGAGCAATAAAATGGAGACATTGTGTCCATCTACAAAAAAAAATTAAAAAAAAAAAAAATCAATAGGAAGGGCTGAGGTGTGGCTCAGTGGTGGAGCGCTTGCCTAGCATGTGTGGGGCACTGGATTCAATCCTCAGCACCACATAAAAATAAATAAAATACACAAAAGGTCCATCAACAACTAAAAACATTTTTTTAAATCAATAGGAAAAACTTTTAAAAATGAAATTTCATTAAGGGGAATTTTTTCTTTTTAATTTTCTAGTTAAAATGAGAATCTTAGCCCGGTGCATTGGAGCCCGCCTATAATCCTAGCAGCGAGGGAGACTGAGGCAGGAGGATCATGAGTTCAAAGCCAGCCTCAGCAACCGCGAGGTGCTAAGCAACTCAGTGAGACCCTGCCTCTAAATAAAACACAAAATAGGGCTGGGGATGTGGCTCAGTGGTCGAGTGCCCCTGAGTTCAATCCTCAGCACCCCTCCCCCCGAAAAAAATTTAAGAAACTCTGGTGAGAAAACACATCGTGCATAAAGGCCCCTCAGAGGAAAGGACTGAGGGTCTGTCACTTTCCAGGTCAGGGGCCGCGGCGGGGTGTAGGGAACAGTCTCCAAGCCAGCGCAGGAGACTCTGCAGGAGGCCGGGTTCAGCTGGAGAGGGAAGTCCAGCTCGAAGGGAGCTCCTCCGGGGAGCTCAGCTGTGGGAGGCTGCCCTGGGCCTGACTCGGGACCCTGGGGGACTCCCGCGGACAGGAGCTGCCGGGCTGAGGTCCCTGGACCCGTGCTGTCCGGGCGCCTCTGAGTGCTGTGCACGAGGGAGGTGGTAGCTGCCTGGAGAGCCGGAGGCCACAGCAGTCCCCCGAGTGCGCAAAACCTCTGGTCCCCTCAGACAGCAGCCTCAGATAATGCACCCCTGCACCAGACACTCAAGACAGCGCCAGGGGCGTGCCAGCCCGCGGCCAGGCCAGCGTCCACTCCGGGACAAGAGCCTGCCGGGCCCTGCGCCCTCCACCACCTTGCCTCCCTGGTGGTTCAAGGTCCATCTTTGGTCTCTGTTCAGAGTCCCGCCCGGCTGCGCTTTCTGAGTCATCCTCCTCCACAGCCTCCCCTCCCTGAACATGTCTCTCTCCTCCTGGTTCCCAAGGACGTTGCCAGGGTGCACGGTGCGAGTTGCGGGTCTTCTCCCTCTGCACTTCAGAATCACTGCACCACTTTCCTCGGGCCGGTTCGGGGTGAGAAATGTGTTAGTCAACTCTCCCCTGGAGTAACTTTCCCCTGGCTTTCCTTCAGCTGCTTGCAGAATTGTTTTGTCTTTGGTTTTCAGGAGTTTAATCGTGATAATGGCTGGATGGGTCGGGATTTATCTCATTTAGGGTGTGGTCCAGCTCTGGGGCTGCAGGTTTGTCTCTTACCACATTTGGGTTTTCAGCCATTATTTATTTGAGAATTTTCTCAGCCCCACCCTTTCCCCCTCTCCTTCTGGTACTCTGACGACATGAATATTGATCTTTTCTAATCTCATAGGTCTCTGGGGTTCATCAGTTTGGGTGATTTCTCTTGTTCTGTCCTCCAGTTTATAGACTCTCTCTTCTGTCTCCTCCATGCTACTTTGAGGCCATTGGTCATTGACTGAAGTTGGTTTTTTGTTTGTTTGTTTGCTAAGGTTCTGCATTTTTCCATTTGGTTCAGATGTATTTATAATTACTTGTAGAAGCATGTTCATCATGGAGGCTTTAGAATCTTGGGGTTGGCCTCTGTTGATTGTACTTTGCAGGATTTCCACATTGTGCTGGTTCTTGAAGGACAGATGTCTCTGACTGTGACCTGAGGCTTCCCATCACGTCAGAGGACCCCAGTCTTATAGAATCCTCCATCTTAGCCGGGTGCAGTGGCGCACGCCTATAATCCCAGCACTTTGGGAAGCTGAGACAGGAGAATCAAGAGTTCAAAGCCAGCCTCAGCAATGGTGAGGCACTGAACAACTCAGTGAGACCCTGTCTCTAAATAAAACACAAAATGGGGCTGGGGATGTGGCTCAGTGGTCGAGTACCCCTGAGTTCAATACTCGGTACCAAAAAAAAAACCAAAAAGAATCTTCCATCTTATTGACTTCAACTCATGATGGAAGTAGAAGTGGAAGCTGCACTTGTTCCTGCAGAGGTGGGGGACGCCCGAGGTGGGGTGGGGTGCCTCTGTCACTGGGAGATGGGGTCCATGTTACTGCGGGAGATGACGGAAGCCCTGGCTCTCCACCAGGCTGCCCCTGGCACTGCAGCACAGAGCGGGAAGGGCCTTGCTGCCTCCCACAGGGAGGGGTGGACGTCAGTCTCCCCCAAACCTGATAAAACTGTGGTAGGTGTGGGTCTTCATCACAGGCTGGCAGGAGAGAAGGTCCGGGCTCCGCTCGTCCTTTGGGATCACAGTGGAGGAGGTGTCAGGCGGGGGCTGCGTTGTGGCCTTGCCGAGGTGGTTGCTGGCATGGTGGGTGGCGACAGCTTTCTTCTCTGATGTTTGGCTGAAGTGTGGTAATTATTGTTTTCTGTGCTGTTAGGTGGCCCTTTCCTGGTCCTTAGGCCAGAGAGAGCAGGCATATGTTGGTCCTTTCTTTGCACTTGCTGGGATTTTGGGGCTGTTGGCTTCATCAGCTCCACACCCGTGGAGACCTAGGAATGCTTGTGTTGTTGTATTTCAGGTCCTGAGGCCCTGGCCTGTCCAGCCTCCCCATGGGCTTTGCACATGGGCTTTATATGTGACAAGCAGGGCTTCCGTTGGACTAGGCGGAGTCTTCCCCGAGGCAGAGGTCCGGCTGCAGGTGCCCTGGTGCCGTCTCTCACCCTGCATGAGTCTCAGTGCTGTCTTTTGCTGCGTCCTGGTCTCCTCACTCTTTTTTAAGCTTCTGTTTGTTTGCTTGCTTATTTATGGGCTGGAGATCGAACCTGGGGCCTTGTGCACACTAGGCAAGTGCTCTACCACCGAGCTGCACCCCCAGCCCTCTTCCATTTTTTGATTATCAAAAGTTCTTAATTTTGATGACTTTTTCCCTTTCTGCTTAGTATTTTTGATGTTCTGGCTTGACAACTCCTGGCCATAGGAACACCGCTCTGCAGTCGTTGGAGGCCCATAGTTCATTGCGGCTTCCTCGGGCCTGCTGTTCTCCTGGGCCTGCCTTTCTGGGTGGGAGTCAGCTTTCCCGCTCTGTCACGTGCATGTCTGAGCAGCCAGCACCATCTGTCGAAAGGAGGGTCCTTGCCTCACCACTCTGCAGTGTCAGTTGGGGGAAGTCAAGTGTCTACACGGGCCTGTGTTTGTGGAACTTCCTGTCTGTTTCCGTGGTCCAGCTTCAGCATGTGTCTTGATGCTCAGCAACAAGGGTCATCCGAAGTCCTGCCTAGGGATGTCTTGGGACTCTGCATTTCCACGTACATTTTATAGTTTGCTCACTAACTTACAAAGCAGCTGACTGGATTTTGATTGGAATTGCATCAAATCAGTAGATCAATTTTGAGAGAACTGGCATCTTTATGATCCATAACCCGGAATACCCTCCTAGTGAGAACTTTCACTTCAAAATCCAATGTGATTTTGGACCTGAGGAAGGTGCCCTGTACATGGAACATGTAGCACACGATACTGTGGTGGGTTGAGGGAGCTGCCGTGTACTTCTGCGGTGAAACATGAACACTACCACTAGAACTCGTGTGCAGTAGGTAGATTACCATGTCTGTACATACGCTCGTGTATGTGCCTGTATGTGTATGTGTGACGTTTCTGCACATACACTTATGTGCATGTATGTACCAGTGTACATGCATGTGTATATATCTGTGTATATACATGTTCATACACATGGGTATGCATATATGTGTGTTTGCATGTGCATGTACATGCATTTAAACATATATTTTATAGATGCAGGTCTGTGCACATGTGTGTATCATGTATGTGTATATGTGTGTACAAGATGTCAAGTGGGTGGGTATGTGTGTGTGTATGGGAGGTCGTGTGGGTGTGTGTGTACGGGAGGTCGTGTGGGTGGCTGTGTGTGTGTACAGGAGGTCGTGTGAGTGGCTGTGTACGGGAGGTCGTGTGGGTGGCTGTGTGTGTGTACGGGAGGTCGTGTGGGTGTGTGTGTACGGGAGGTCGTGTGGGTGTGTGTGTGTGTACGGGAGGTCGTGTGGGTGTGTGTGTGTGTACGGGAGGTCGTGTGGGTGTGTGTGTACGGGAGCTCGTGTGGGTGTGTGTGTACGGGAGCTCGTGTGGGTGTGTGTGTGTACACAGCACACACAATGCATCCCACAGACAACCTCACTTCAGCACTGCGTGTCTGTGGCCCAGTGAATTCCTTGACCATGTTTGACTCTCAAATCCTTGAGCTTCTTATGGGGAGAGGTGTGGGCCCGTGGGCAGAGGCTCTGCTCCTGCCTGCGTTCCACGACGACCAAGCCGCATGGTGCGATGCTGCAGCTGCAGTCCCCCTGCTGCAGCAGCTCCCCTGTGCCTGGCTGCCCGCGCACGCCTCCTGAGCACAGAAAGCCTGCAGCAGAGATGCCTGTGGCTGGTGGCCCAGAGTCCGCTCCGTGTGGGTGCTGGCTCTCGTGCTGCACCAGATCTCGCGCAGTTCACACTGCGCTTCGCTCATCTCACGTAACAGGAGGGCAGCGTGGTGGCCGATAACCCCGGCAGGAAGCCTGGCGACTTAATTAACAGCAGCTCTTGAGGCCCTAAGTATTTTATTTTTCATGGTGACAATTCTGAAAGCCAATAACCTAGCACCAAGGGAGAGACAGGCAGCTGGTTTATTTTTAGAAGGACTTTTCTGGGAAAATACCAAAATTGTGCAGGATAATTTGATTTGTATCAATAACCTCAGTAGCTTTCAGCGATAAATTAGTATAATCATTTATTTTGTAGATCTGTGCTCCCTGTCAAGAGACGTAAGCCACAGTGAGGTCTGTGATGGAAGTGCCACTTTCCCTCCCCAGCTCCAGTCCAGCCTTTGGAATCCCAGGTTTGTGTCTGCCCACGCCACACATCTCTTCATCCTGTCTCTGCTCCTGCAAATGGCCATTTATGTCTTCTGTAGTGTTAAGCTGGGAGCTGACCAAGGCCTCCTCATACCTCCAGACTCCTCTTAGTAAACTATTTAATGATGTTTAGACTATTCTAAACTCTCACTCAATGACCACATCCTAGCGTTGGCCTCTGGAGATTCTTTGCACAAGGTTGTCCTAGATTCTCTGGGTGCACTTGTGTCTGTACCTCCTTTCTGGTCCAGCCAGCTGTCTTGGGTTGAAATCCCCAGCCAGAGTCTGGACAAGGTCTTCCATCCATGGTCTTCTTGGGGCAGAAAACCAAGGTAGCTGGGAACAGGGGACAGCAGAGCAGAAACACACAAGATGGCCCCTGCTCTGGTCAGACACTGCTGTGGTGTTGTCATTCAGTGCCATGGGGATTCTGAGAAACCTCAGGAAGGACACCAGAGAGCTGTCCATTAGGGCAGCTGGAAGAACAGTCTCTCCACTGGCTCTCGTTCCTTGATGGGCACAGATCACCTGTGGAGCATGCACTCCACAGCCAGCTCCTTCCAGACCCTCATGCGTAAGCACCTAGGCTCCCACAGACACCTCACAGTGAGACGAGCTGCTTCCCCAAGGCTGTGGACAGGGCTGCAGCATGGCGAGTGGGAGCTGACCAAGGCCTCCTCATACCTGTGCCCTCTCCCAGCTGATGCTGGAAGGGGCTGGAGACGACTGCAGCCCTGCCATGGAAAGAGAACCTGGAGGAAAAGAGGAAGGAGGCCTCCTGCCTTCCAGAGCTCAGGGTGAGGGCCCTGCGGGCAGCTGGCTCAGATGACATGGATGCTCAGCACATGCAGTGGAGGCAGGGCGGGTCTGCTGGAGCGGCGACTGGGCCAGAGGGAGTGGCAGCAGGAGCTCCAAGAAGAGCCTCCATATAGCCCCGGTTGGCCAGCCGGCAGAAGCATGCTCACCAGATGGAAACGGGATGGTGGTGGGCTGCCGATGCTTAACGTCTATGTCCCCTGGACTGTGGAAGAATGTCTAGCTGTCGTGGGGTCTTACCCCAGGAGTATTGTGAAGGCATTTCTGGGTGAGATTGACATGTGACTGGAGGGACTAAGAACAGCTGCTGTCCCTTCCCAGAGAGAAACCTAGGGTCAGGTGGAGGCCAAGAGAATATAAGGTTGACCTCCTGGGAGAGGGACATGTCCAACCTGACTACAGATCTGGGGCATTGGCTCTCCTGCTCTCAGGTCTGAGCTGGAACATCAGGTCTCCTGGGTCTCTGTGGTCCATGAGCTTTTCAGCCACCATGACCATGTGAGTGACTACATAATAAAATCTCTCTCTCTCTCTCCATCATCTACATCCATAGCTGCTCCTTCTACTTCTGTGTCTAGTTAGATGCACATACTTTCCTCCCCTGGAATCATGGGGAATTGGTTCCAGGCCTCTTTCTAATTCTTCAGTCCTCATGTAAAAAGATGCAGTATCTTTAAGAGCGCACATCCTTCCAAACTAATGCAAATGCTGTGTGAAAAGTTGATACCCTGTGTGGTTTAGGTGCCAATGGCAAGATAAAAATATGAATATGCTCAATTAGACACAAAAATGATTTTGATGTATAGTTGGTTGGGTCGCCTGATGTGGGAGCCTGGTCACTGAGGGCTGACTGCACACACACAGACACACACACACGCCTCATGCACACCCACATGTGTATACACATCCTGGTGGGTCTGTTCCTCTGGAGAACCCCGATTAATGCAAGGGATTTGGGAGATTTGACTCATCTATCTGTATATCTGTCATATAGTCTATCGATCTAATCTGTATCTACCATTTGATGGATGTATCTTTTAGACAGACTCCTTAACAAACAAATAACTATTGTAAAAAAGACTTTATCGTTGTTGAGTGGGATGAAACTGAGCGGGAGCGCAGGGGCCTTTCCAGTTCTGCCTGGGGATTCCACAGTGCGCATCACAAACTCATTCGGTCTTTCTGTGCGTCTGTTTTCTACTGGGCTATGACTCCCTGAGTGCAAGGACCGAGGTGTCTTCAAGGAAGGATGCGAAGCCCTGCTGAGGGGTGGGGGTAGGTCTGGGGAGGGTCCCCTGTGGACACTTCGACCCGGCCGAGGTGATGCCGTGCTGCCTTGTTGCAGCGTCACTGGGCTGTGAGGGGCTGGAGCTCCCACCCTCAAGGGACCATGTCCACTGCAGGGCAGTGTCCTCTGGGCTCCCTGCAGCTGAGGTGCTGCACACCCGCATTGCAGGCACCGTCCTCACTTGGTCCCACCTCGGTCCCCTTTCTTCACATGGGTTGCATCTCAAATTGTGCCTGTGCTTTGCTCCTGAGAACCCAGTCTGCAACATTCCATTTCTCTAAGAGTTGGATTGGAGAGGAGAGCATTGTGACCATTACGCTGGGGATCCCCAGCCACCCTCAAGTTTCAGGAGCTTGTCGGGTGTGTGGGCTTTAGAGAAGGCTGTTACGGTGTGGTTATAGCACTTTACAGCTAAAAGGTGCAGCTCAGAACCAGTGAAGCCAAAGGTGCATGGGCACAGCCCAGGGGGCATGGCTGGTCCCCAGTCAGTGTTCCCTCTCATGGGGCTGCGTGGACTGTGCTGAGCTATCAAAATGACATAGCAGTGCCTGCTGGCGTGGCCCTGCAGCTTCCCTCTGACCGTAGTGCAGTGTTTCGTAGGGTCTGCCCTGTAGGCATGGAACACCACATACTGACCTTGGTCCCCGAGGTCAGACTTAAGGCACACAAGCAGATGCTCTCCTCAGCTGACGCTGCGTGCACAAGCAGATGCCTCAGCCACAGGTGCACAGGGACACTATCACGTCATGTGTGGCTCTGAGGGCTCAGAGCCCATATTGCAGGTCCACCAAAGCTGGCCCTGGAGACTCCGGGAGTGAGGGAGACTTGGGCAGCCCAGCCCTGGTACTGGCTTCTTCTGTATATTCTTTTCTGTGCATTTATTTGTTTCTTGGCTATTCCTGTTCATGGTCTCCAGAGGCCATTGACAGATGGCTCTTGAGTTCAGGGTAGAACATGGCATCACCAAGTCACTAATTTCCAGGGAATCAGCTTCTTCAGCAATGCCTGGGACATGTTCTGAGGAAGGGTCTCTGCCCACTGACCCCAGATCTGTCCAGCTGGAATACACCAGCTCCCTTCCTACAACTGCAGCCTCCTCGGTGGTGGCTCTGGACTTCCCTGAGCAGGGACCCCGAGCAGGCACGGGGCTGGAGAGCTAGGTGAGGGGCGGTCTGGGCTGTGCAGCGATGTCCCACTCCTCCAGGACCATCTGTTCACTGGGAGGACTGTGGCTGAGGAAGCCCTGCCCTCGGTGTCCCTCCCATTCTGAGCCAGGACTCCGGGTTGACCTGGAGCCCCACCTTCCTGAAGTCCTGGTGAGGCTTCCTCTCTAGTGCCTTCTCCAGGGCCACAGGTTTGAGCCTAAGATGAAACAGTGCCGGTCAAGGGAAGCCAGGAGGGACTGGAGGATGGACAGCAGAGCCGAGTCCCCCGTCACGCTCCGGAGTGCACTCATCTCTGTGCTGCCCAGAGCTGGTGGACCTGCCGAATGTGCAGTTGCACCTGTTACGCGGCCTGTGAGGGCCAGGCCGCCCAGCCAGCCCCACCCTGGCGAGCTCCCTCCCATGGGCCCTGTGCCTGGCCTGGCGTGGGGGCAAAGGCAGCACTGCTGACGTTTCCGTGCTGTGCTGTAGCCTGGGGACCTGGAGAGCACGCTGGCTTTTCGCTGATGCCTCCCGACAGCCCTGTCACTCAGAGGAAAACTCCAGGGCAGCCTTCACACCGACCTCGGCTTTGCGGCAGAGCAGGGAACAGAGTGTCTCTCCGCAGACACGTGGGCACACACAGCCTGACTGCCAGCGTGCCTCGGCGTCACAGGCTGTGTGTTCGCTGTTCTAACGGTGCCTGTGCCATGGCGATGACCACGTGGCGAATCCGTCAGCCACTCGGTGCCTGTGGGTAGAGGGTAGAGCTGCAGGAAAACCTCTCGGCCGCTTTGCAGGGACGGAGGTTCGGCTCTGCAGGGTCCTCCCGTTGCTCACTCTGGTGTGTGCAGAGCCACGTGCGAGATCTGTGGCATACCTCTGTGCGTTCTGTTTTGGAAAGTGATGTTCTTTCATTTTTAAAAAAATAATGCAAAATTTACATAACGTAAAAAGAACCATTTTAAGTGTCTTGAAGTGGCATTTAGCACATGCACAGCATGGTGCTACCACCATCTGTATCAAGTTCTGAAGTATTTACATCACTCCAGGGCACGCCCTGCACCCCTCAGGGCACTGCCCTTCCCCTTCCTCCCAGCCACTACCGACCACCAACCTCTGTCGCTAGGGAGTGGCTGGTTGTGGGCCCGCATAGCACTGGCGTCCTAACGCAGGGCCTCGTCTCTCCGTCCTGCGCGTGGCAAGGTGTTCTTGACGAGCATCCACGTTGCAGCGTGTACTCATTTTTTTTATGGCTGAATGATATCCAATGTGGGGATGGACACATGTTTTTAGCCACTTATCAGTAGGTAATTTGGGTCGTTGTACCTTTCGGCTACCGTGAATAGTTCTGCTTTGAACATTTCTCTAAGAGCCTGTGTGTGGGTACCTGTGCCCAGTGTTTCACAACGCTACCTGGCGAGGAGTTGGCAGACCATGAGGTACTTGTGTGTCCCGCTTTTCGTTGCCTGATGCTGTTTTCCACAGGCTCCTCTAAAGCACCTGTGGAGACTTCGCTAGCCCTGCGGCAGTGTTAAGAGGCAGGGTCTTTAAGAGGTGATGGGTCCCAAGGCTAGCGCAGTGGACCTGTGCGAGGAGAGGGGTGCAGTTATGGGGTTCTTGACAACACGTGTGGGGTCCAGTGCCCTCTTCTGTGTCCACCTGTGTGCCCTCCCATCAGGGCGAGGAGCAGCACAAAGGCCCTCACAACCTGCTGGTGCTGGGGTCTGGCCTTCCCTGCCTCCAGAGCTGTGAGCTAAGTAAACCTCTGGTGTCTCAAAGTTACGCAGTCTGGGGATCCTGTCATAGCCACAGGAGATGGATGGAGACACGCGGTGGCTCTGCCCTGTGTCATGCCCTGGCCCTGGGTGGCCTTCTAACCCCAGTATAGATGCCCACCTGCACAGAACTCTCCTGCCAGCCCTGGCCCCAGACTTCAGCCCCTCTGTTGTTTGTCTCCAGGTCAATCTGCTCCAAGTGGCAGCAGGTTCCTCGCTGGCCTTCTAGTGTTTTCTGGGAAGGCTCTATGTGTAGCCATTCCTGGGCCCTGAGAGAACTCGGTGTCCACAGCCAGGGCTGGCCACAGAACTCCTTGCAAATAAATTCTGCTGGGCTCCCTCTGGGACCAGGGAGCAGTCTCCCCTGGACACACTGGCTGCTCTGTTCAATATCTCATTGTGCTGGGACAGGTCAGAAGTGCAAATGGCAGAAGACGTTCCTACCCTTTTTTTTTTTTTGGTACCAGGGATTGAACTCAGGGGCACTTGACCACTGAGCCACATCCCCAGCCCTATTTTGTGTTTTATGTAGAGACAGGGTCTCACTGAGTTGCTTAGCACCTTGCTGTTGCTGAGGCTGGCTTTGAACTCGGGATCCACCGGGGTTCAGGCTGGCCGCCTTCACCGTACACTTGCGCCGCTGGCCGGCTGCAGGCTCGCCGGATCCTGTCCTAACCTCGCAGTGTCGGCCACTCTCTTCATGTCCCTTGGAACACAACTTACTTTGTGAACAGCTTCACTTATTTCTGTGGAGAACACAGGTTGATGGGCAGCTGATCCAGTCAGGCTAGGGGACCCTGCAAATGCGCTGTCCATTGCACCTTGGGGGCCGGGGACATGGCTCTGGCTCCGAGGAGCGGAGGTTCCTCCACGGGGGGCAGAACACTCCCCTGCCCGCCCCTTTCCCCAGCCTGGCTCTGTGCAGCCCCCTCCCAGAGGAGGAACCTGCAGGGCTGTGAATTTGACTGACAGGTGAGGTTGGGCCTCATGATTTCTACAGTCACCAGAATTCAGACGCAGCTCATCTTTGGGCACAGACTTTTCTTAATAGCAATGAGAGCAACAGGGAGAAGCGCTTTCTAAACAGGCACACTATTGGAAATGCTTCCCGCTTCAGCCAGCTGTCGGGTCCCATTTCTTTTCCTTACAAACCAAATTGATTCAGCATAAAAAGTCATCCACTTGAGAAGAATTTTCCATCACTGTCATTCAGAGAAGGTGGGTTAGGCAAAGACAATTGTGAGAAATACTCTAATGCTGTTATTATATCAGTTTTAGCCAATCTAGCCACAATGTTAAGGTGACTGCATTGTTTTTGTTGTGTTTTATTTTCTACGTTATGTTTCATGACAGAAAATCAAAAGGAGAAAATGGGCCTGAAGACAGCCTAGGCTCATGTGTTGGAGAAGAGCCACACGCCTGTGCGTTGGCTCAGCTGCTTGGATGTGAGGCTTGCATCTTCCCAGCTAATAAAAGTCAGAGTTGACTTTTTAGAAAACCAAACATTTGAGAATGTTACAAATACTTATTTACTCATTTTCAAGTGGGTTGCATCTCTCCACAAGATGAAGGCATTTTTGGAGTCAGATTGAGTTCCTGATGGGAGATAATTTTCAAAGGATTTCTCATGTTGAGTGAGGCACTGAATGCTCTTCATTGAGACCATCTTTTCAAGTATGTCTCTCTGGCAAATGGCCTTGAGGATGAAGCTAGTGTCTCCCTCAAAAGCAATGGGCAGATTTTCTGGTATTAGTGGAAGGCAGAGATCATGTCTTCCCCTTGGGAGTAGAGGGAAGGCCATGTGCTATCCACTATAAAAGATGTGGGTGCCCTAAGCTCAGGGTTCTCCATGCTGTGTGACCTGGCCCTGCTTGGAAATTAGGGATTGGAGAACTTGTACAAAATGCTAAGACTCTGCTACTGCGACTGGTGTGAATAATAAACTGTTTTTCATCTCTGACCCAGGATCCATAACTCATGCAGACTAACCTGTTAGCTGTCATAAAGCAAAATCTCAGATCTTTCCAAGTTCTTAATATTTCCTACTACCTTCTGGACATAAAATAATGCTTTAACCTGCAGAATATCTGGATGTTTATAATAGTATATATGTAGGGATTCAGTTTGACCTGACCACAGCCATCCTGAGTCACAACCTCCATGACTGCCTCTGAGCCATCTGGGTTGGTTTCCCAGAATACCATAAACAGACTAAACCATTAGAGCAGTGTGTGACATCCTTCAGTGGGACCCTGGTGCCAGGGGTGTGCCTAACTCTGCTATTAGCTTAAGACAAACCAAGTACATTTTGGATTGGATGAGGTCACTTTTGTCCGAATCAATATGAGTTTTTCTGGCAAAATCATGGGGATTCCTTTGTTTGTGCCATCTCCCATGACCACACTTCCTATGTAGGCACCCCCCCCCCAAATAAATTACACTCTGTGCGATCCTGGATGTGTCTGCATGTTGTTTCACTCTCATGGTACTGTGAGACCAATCTGCAGTCACTGGGACTAGTCTGTTCCAGAATAACATGGGAAAAGAGTAACAGTGATCACTCCCCGTACACATGTGGCAACAGGTCCAGGAAGAGCAGGAGACTTCTGGTGGCCACAGAGAGATTCTTCCGCCTCTCCAAAGGTTAGAACTGAGTTCCCTCAACTCCAAATGACCTCTGAATGTCAGATAAGCAGGAGGGTCTGCTTCACAGAGGATTTGAAGGAAATGTAAGTGTGCATAAAACAGGAAGAGACATGAAGGATTCATCTGAGGTGGACAGGTGTTGGGACTCTGTGGTCAGCTTAGAGAGGACAATGGCAAGTCTCACCTGGGTTGGTTCTCTCATGCCTACCTTGTGCCTGGGGATGTGTGCGGCAGTTGCCCAGGGCCAGGAGCCTCTCCTGTGCTAAGCCAGGAGGGTGTGGGGCCCTGGCTGCCTGATCAGCCTTGTCCTGGCTCTCTGGTTGTGTCATGTGCCCCAGATGGAAACGCCAACACTGAGGGGAGCTCGTAGCTTCTGGCTCGGAGGTCAGCTCTTCAGAACCCATATTGAGGGTGGGGATTCAGTCAGTGCAGAGCTTGCCCAGCACGCACAAAGCCCTGAGCTCAGTCCTTGGCCTGCAAAAAAAAAAAGCGAGGAAAACCCTAGATTGGTTTGACAAATGTCTACACTGTTGGTAAATACAACACAAGCATGTAAATCAAACAATGGAACCCAAGTGCAGGGTGAATATCTTGCCAGTTTTTTAACCCTAGCTACTGCCAGGAGAGCTGTAGACGGTGTGGTTTTGCAACTTACGATGGGCCAGTGCGACTTCTGCAGTCGGAAACACCTAGAAGGAGTCTTGGCCTGGAGGTCACACTGCCAGTCCAGAGCGGTCACCAACCCCTGACCTGGAGAGGCAGAGCTCACGCCGCAGACCACACTTGCTTGTATCTGTGCAGTAGGAAATGGGAACTGAAAAAGCCAGAGCTCTTGACGTGATAGTAACATTGATTCCGTGCCCAAAGCAGGGTTGCAGACACACCTGGCCGCAGAGCAGGCTGGGTATGAGAAAGGCTCCTTATGCAAAAGCCACAGCCCAGGCATAATGATGCAAGGCAGCGGCACGGCTCTCGGCTTCTTCAGGCTGCGGCTGTAGTACACCTCCGTGTTCTGGGAACCTCGCACACAGCACCAGTGTGTTTCTCTCGCTCTGGATGCCGGAGGTCCAAGGTCCAGGTGCCGATCGATGTGCCATCTCGCAAGGCCTGTTCTGGGTGGGGCAGGGTCTCTTACGCAGCCCTAATTCCACTCATAAGGTGACTCATCTCCTCTCAAAGGCTGACTTTTTAATATGACACATTGGGGGTTAGATTCCAAGGTAGGATTTTGGGGGACACAGCAGTGAGACCACGGCTTGCAGCTCTGGGGGTGTACTGCAAGTGGAGACATCTCCTGTGTCTAGAGGACACTGGCACCAGTTCACATGGGTGGCCACACAGGTCCGTAGGTCCAGATGTTCAGACCTGGTCCTCATAGAGCTACCAGCTGGGCTCCAGCAACAGCGATGAAACCCGCCGGGGCGCCCGTGAGCCGGGCTCTTTGGTTCTGCTCCCAGCCTGTCGTGATCCACCCCAGGAGACAGAGAGGGAGAAGCGCTGGTACCATCCCTGTCCCAGACTCCTCACCTGCCTCTGTGGCACACTGTGCCCTGGGAAACTGACCCCCGGGGTGCCCTGGGCTCCACCAGGTGTCTCTGTGCCTCTGGAGGTGAGGCTGGGGGATGGTCGTGGACACAGTTGAGTGGGTTTGGCCAACAGGACAGAAGGATCCAGGTGTTCAGCCCTCGTCTGCTCTCTGCAGGGCATGCGCTATGCAGGAGGGTCATGGCTCCCGAGGCCCACCTTCTCTCCAGGCCACAGCTCAGTGGGGTCCCAGGAACATGTGCCAACTCCCACGAGCTCCCGCAGCTCTGCCTGTGCTCGGAGCCTGTCCCTTCCAGCTGTGAGCCCTGGAAGTAACCCTAATATGAAGAAGGGGCTTGCAGTGGGTTTGACTGTGCCCCCCAAATATATGTTCCAGGGCTGACCTCCAGTCTCAGCCATGTGGCCTTATGTGAAGAGAGTGTTCTGTGCATGCACTTAGCCAACGTGAGGTCACACTGGGCTAGGTGTCCTCACACGAGGAGGACATGCTGGGGGAAGACAGGCTGTGAGGATCGAGGCAGACAGCAGCCCTGCAGTTACCAGCTGGAGAACACAAGGGACACCAGGACCACAGGGAACCGTGGAGTGAATGGAAGCCCCAGACGAGGGTGGCTGCAGGCATCTCCATCAGCACTCTGGCTTCAGGGCTGGGAGAGGATGACTTCTGCTGTCCTCAGCCCCCACAGGCGGCTGTGTCCTGCTGCAGCCCCAGGGCACTCCTCCATGCCGGTCGAGGGAGGTGGGAAGTGCACACACCAGGGTATGTGGGGGGAGCACAGGCAGGCTCTACCAGGTGTCCTTTGTCGCAGATGGTGAGGCGTGGGGGCTGGTTGTGGGCATTCCATCAACGCTGGTTGTGGCCAAAGCACTTGCCGACTCGAGTCCAGGGCTTCCTGGTCTTGGTTCTGTAGCCAGCACACTTGGGAAACCTGCTCCCTGGACTCCTGTCTTGGAGATCTGCAATGTCCATTAATACACTTAAGGCTCTGAGAAGTCCTGCAGCAGACCAGCCTCGCCCCTTCACGCAGTGTTTTCCTGAGCGATGACACTCCAAGGGCTCTGTCTGCAGCACAGCTGTTTCCTACATCACTGATACATTTCAAACAGTCGTCACTGTCACTTGTTAGGGAGCAGTTAGGGCAATAAATTCAGCAGGAGGTGGGGGCTGGGGTTGTGGCTCAGTGGTGGAGCGCTTGCCTAGCATGTGTGAGGCACTGGGTTTGATTCTCAGCACCACATATAAATAAATGAAAAAATAAAGGTCCACCAACAACTTAAAAAATATTAAAAAAGAAATTCAGCAGGAGGTTTTTCTCCAACGTCAAACAGTTTGGTAAAAAAAACTAAAACTTACTTAGGCCAATACCCATGCTCCAAGCTAGTAGAGGAACGTCTTGGGAAATACCATGCTGTTGATTCTGCACCACATCACAGGGGTGTCCTAGCACCCTGGAACCCTGCCTTCAACAAGGCAGGGAGCTTCAGACTGATCCTGAAGAAGGCCCTCACAGCAGGGGGCACCCAGTGTGGCCTTGGCCAAGTTCATGACCAAGAGAGCCTGAGGGCTCCCTGAGATTTCCCCAGCAACCAGCCTGATGGCCACAGATAACTTGGGAAGTAACTGGGGGTCCAGCGTGCCCTGCCTACAGAGTGCTTGGTTGGCAGCTTCCCAGGGGAAGCAGTTAGTGGTGCCTGTGCAGTGGTTAGGGAGACAGCGTCCTGGCAGTCCATCCTGGCCTGACTGCCCGGCATGGCTGGCTGGTGCTGCGAGTGGCTGGCTGGTGGCAATCCTCATCCACTGCAGGGAGGCCTGTCCCTTTGCCCAGACCCTTTCCTCCAGTGAAGTCCCAGGTTCCTGCACCAGATCCCAGAGCCTGGTGGATGAGACGCAGTGGTGTGCCTTCAGAGTTTGATGAAAAGCTTCCTTGGAGAAGGAGGTCCTGGTCCTGCGTCTCAGCCGTCCACCACACCTGAACGTTCAGCTGGACAGGCACTTACGAGACCACTGCACCCTTGGCGCCGCTGCCCCGCAGCTGTGTGGAAGACCAGCGACCTACGTGGCCGTGGGGGACAGTGTGCCCAGCGTGCCCACACGCTGTCTGTGCAGGCACCCACCTCCAGGCCCCGTGCAGTGTGGCCTCCATGTGGGCAACGGAAGCGTGAAAGGCGCGCTGGCAGAAGCAGCTGGGCTGCGTCTCTGTGGGGCAGGCCGCTCTCTTCCGCATCTTCCATTCGTGGCTCTTTGTCGCTGAGTCATGCTGCCTCCCCTTCCACTGTCCAGAGACCTGACTTCAGAAACGACGGCGTCATGTGCCAGGACAGGCACTGGCCTGCTGGTGACCATCGCCTCGTCCCAGCCCTCTGGCCGCCTTGAAGCTCCAGAAGTAGGGTCCATAAGGTCCAGATGGTCTTACCTACTCGAAGTTTAAGCCTTCCTACCGCACGGGCCGTGGAGATAAGTCCTCCCGCTCCTTCCAGCTTTCCTGAGGTCTGTGCTCCCTCCTCCCTCCCTCCCTCACGTCGTCTTTTTGTAGAATCATGTCTTCAGTAGCTTTATTCATAATAGCAAAAAACCTAGAAGCAACTTCAATTTAAGCAACAGAATAGGCAATGGAATGGTGTGATTTCATGTGCTCTTGTCATCTTTAAGTGGATTTTGTTTTGGGGCAGTTTAGCTTTGCGGAAGTGGGAAGATAGTGGAGACAGGCTGCAGTGTGGTTCACGCCTGCAGCCAGCTCTGGGTGGACAGTTGCAGGCTCTGCTTTTGTTTTTCCTTGGTTCAGGGCTAGCCTACTCCTAGTTCCCTATGTGAATCACAGATGATTCTCCAGAACCTCAAGGAAAGGCCCTCTTGTTCATTCTGACAAGTGTCTCACCCTGGAAATGGCTCATTTCATCGTCCTGTTCCCAGGTGGCTTAGGCTCCTTCCCCATTCCCATCCATGGTCCAAAGCCAGTGCTGCAGAGCTCCTCGTCACACCGGTGACACAATTCCACACTGGAGTCTGCTCCGATATGTTTAAACTCAAATGAGAATGATGCGCTTTAGCAGCATGAAACTCTTGTCTCAGGAACTGCACATTTTTATACGAATGCATAAAGAGTTCTAAACTGGAGGGAGATGAACCGTCACCAGAAACCAAGGCCTAAACAGGAAACGTGGATCAAAGGAGGCATGATTTAGGGCGGAGCAGACAGTTAAGGATAACAGTGATGATGAAGCAGGCCACGTGGTGCCCGGGGAGCAGGCCCCCAGAGCCGACCAGCAGTCACGGCTGCTATCCCAGCGTCCTTGCTGTGAGCTGATCCCCGTCTCGCCTTCCCGTGTACACAGCACATGCAGCGCTCACACACGGCCCGGAGCAGCTTCCAGGATGCCCATTTCACAGTTGAGAAAGCGGAGACACAGAGGTTCAATGACTCGCTGGGCTCACACAGCTAGCGAATAAGAGTCCACAGCTGAATCTTGGCAGCCTGGCTTTGGATGATATCCCTTAGCCTTTGATTCCTACCAAGTAAACTTACGACCCAAGCAAAGTGAAATAAAAGAAGAAAAGAAAGAGGGCACGTGGAGAACCCACCACTAGAGCAAGGACTCCAGCTTTCCAGCCAGAGCCCACTTCACATGGTGACCCGTCTGCAGGTGCAAACGGGTGCAGAGAGGGCTCACCAGTCAACCTGCCAAGCTGCACCACACACTCTGTCTCCTTTTTTTCAAATTTATTTATTCTACTTAGATACACATGACAGCAGAATGCATTTCGATTCATTGCACACAAATGGAGCTCAGCTTTTCACTTCTCTGGTTGTACACAGTGTAGAGTCGCACCACATGTGCAGTCACACGTGTACAGAGGGTAATGATGTCCACTCACTCCACCACCTTCCCTGCCCCATGTCCCCTTCTCTCCCCACCCTCCCCTTTGACCAAAGTTCCTCCATTCTTCCCCTGTCCTCTCCCTCATTATGGATCAGCATCTACTTATCAGAGGAACATTTGGCCTTTGGTTTTGGGGGATTGGCTTGCTTCACTTAGCATGATATTCTCCAACTCCATCCATTTACCTGCAAATGCCATAATTTTATTCTCTTTTATTGCTGAGTAATATTCCATTGTGTACATGTACCACAGTTTCTTTATCCATTTATCTACTGAAGGGCATCTAGGTTGGTTCCACAGTTTAGCTATTGTGAATTGAGCTGCTATAAACATTGAAGTGGCTGTGTCACTGTAGTGTGCTGTTTTTAAGTCCTTTGGGTATAGACCCAGGAGTGGGATGGCTGGGTCAAATGGTGGTTCCATTCCAAGTTTTCTAAGGAATCTCCATACTGCTTTCCAGACTGGTTGTACTAATTTGCAGTCCCAGCAGCAATGTATGAGTGTGCCTTTTCCCCACAACCTCGCCAACACTTATTGTTGCTTGTGTTCTTGATAACTGCCATTCTGATGGGCATGAGAGTAGTTTTTGATTTGCATTTCTCTAATTACTAGAGATGTTAAACATTTTTTCATGTTTGTTGATCGATTGTATGTCTTCTTCTGAGAAGTGTCAGTTCAGCATTTTATCCCATTTATTGACTGAGTTGTTTGTTTTTTTAGTGTTAAGTTTTTTGAGTTTTTTGTATATCCCAGAGATCAGTGCTCTATCTTATGTGCGTGTGGCAAAAATTTGCTCCCCAAATGTAAGCTCTCTCTTCAACTTATTGATTGTTTCTTTTGCTGAGAAGAAGCTTTTCAGTTTGAATCCATCCCATTTATTGATTCTTGATTTTATTTCTTGTGCTTTAGGAGTCTTGTTAAGGAAGTTGGGGCCTAATCTAATGCGATGAAGATTTGGACCTACTTTTTCTTCTATTAGGTGCAGGGTCTCTGTTCTAATTCCTAGGTCCTTGATCCACTTTGAGTTGAGTTTTGTGCATGGTGAGAGACTGGAGTTTAGTTTTGGGGCAGTTTACCATTCAATCTGCCAAACAGTATCACATGTTCCATCTTCTCAAAAAAAGCGCTAATTTACAGCCACTAAATTGACTTCATGATCCACAAATGGCTCATGACATGTTTTGAAAACTGCTCCCCTTTGCAGACCTATACTCTCTGTCCACCCAGCAGTGACAGAGTGAGCAGTTTGAGAGAACCATCTGTACCCTGAGCATGCGGAGCTTTTAGGGCAATTGGCATGAAGTGGAGGCCTGGATATTGTTTCCATGGTGTTCTGACAGAGTCCTAAGTAACCAAACAATGCCTGATATTTTAAATGGGCAACAAAGACATTTTAAAAATTCAAACCCATAAGTCAGAATTTGTAATTATTCCTCAAGTTACTGCGAGCATAAGCTGTGAGCGACATGGCCTTCTGGCTCACCCATATTGTCTCAGAAGATTTGGAGGCAGTAAGCCAGGCACGGGGCACCTTGAGTCCCAGCTACCTGGAAGTTGCAGCCCAGGAGTTCAAGTGCAGCCTGGACACAGACTGAGAATCTGTTTCAAAAAAACAAAACCCAAAACCAAACCAAACCAAACCAAAAACACAAACACTCCTAGAACATAGAGATCATATTTTACAAACAATTTTTTTTTTTGCAGAAGACAAATAACTTCACATGATCTGCTTGGGAATAAAATTATATTTAAGAATAGTTAGCACGTCCTCACACTCGCTCCACAATGTGACATAAGTGCAGAGGGAACGCCTAGACTCAAGAGCGGTAACGACTCCCCAGGGCGACAACCTAAGGCCGTCAAGGCAGACCATCGTCAGACCAGGCCACAGCAGCGTACGACACGGTTGCTCACGAAGTGAACGGTACTCGTGCAGCTCAGAGTTTGCGAAGTTCATTACCAGAGAGCCTTTTGGACATTTTATATGTGGCTCTAATCGCAACAGGGGTTAGGTTCGAACTTGACGCTAAGACGTAAACCCAAGAATGGCCGGGCTGTAAGCCATGACCTGGGAATGGCTTCAGGAACAGAGTGCATGCACCTCAAACTCCAGCTTTGGGTCTGTAGGAAAGCGGTCGGGACACTGCAGTCCACACGGGGGCCACAGGCAGAGGTCTAGAATCTGGTTCTCTTGGCAGCCGGATTGCAGCACCCGTCAGAAGGCGTGTGGACCTTGGCTCCATGGAGCGAGTGTTCTGAGAGGAGCAGCCATGTGCTGCGCTCGCAGCGGGGGCAAGACAGGCGGGGGCTCAGTAAGGGAAACGCACCCTCTGCGTGGGGCTACTTCTTCATTCCAGGACCAAAACAGCTGCTGAAATTTCTGAGTTTCTAATTTAGAAAATCTTAAATCGGGAGAGAATGGCTGGGACAGGCCTGGCTAACAGTTCTCAGAAACTCATCAGCCCTGGCAAACTTCAATTTACCCCCCACACCCGCAAGGCTTCGCGCGCACTTGCCAATAATGCCCTTTTCTTCTCACGTCACCCTCACCTCCACCTGCAGTTCCCCAAGTCATCAAGCTGACACGGGGATGTGACTGCAGCAACGCCACCCAGTGCCCCAGGGCCCCCACCAATAGCCACCATTAGAACATAAACGGAGAAGCAGAAAATACTAACGTTCTTGGGAGACTGGCCTCCCCGGGGCCACCCACACTTCTCTGCGGTCCTGACAATGTTTCTGCACGCACAGGCTAATCTCAGCTCGCCACGCATGTTTGTTGATGCCCATGGTGTGCAAGTCCTGGAGCTAGCTCCGTGCTGGACTGCCCAGGTCCTGCTGCAGGCCATGAGCTCCCACAGAATCCGTCAACCACAGTAGGCCTGTGGCCTAAGCATTGTGCAGGTCTCAACACCGCCATGGCTCTGGTGGTGCTCATGGAATTGTCAGCCGCGGCCACGAGTGTCAGTGCCGCTCTGAGATGTCAGCCCAGGCTGGAAGGCCACAGGAGCAGAAGAGGTGGCCCGCGGCCTGTGGCAGCCCCCTGCCCCTGCCCCCTCCCAGGAGGCACCAGGGCCCAGTGATGTCCTTCCTGGCCTTGGCAGGGAGCTGGGCTGTGCCCTGCACCCCACTTAGTTCTCCAGTGTAACCCAACTCCAGTGTTCCCATCCCCTTGTGAGGCTGAACCCCACCACCTAGTCCAGATATGCAGACCCCTGAGGGTGGGCACTGAGCTGTGGCCCCTCCTGTCTCCTCCTTCTAGCTGCCCTCACCCTCAGCCAGCTCTGCTAGAAGTCACTAGTGAACCACTGTTGACTGCCTGGACTGCTGCAGTACCCGGCCACTGGGCTTCCAGCCACGGCTTCCACAGGCCACAGCGATGCTCCCAGACCACACATCCGGTCTCGTCCTGCTCTGCTTATAAATGGGCAAGGTCCCCTGGGTCCCATCTTACAGATGTCAGCTTCAGGGAGCATAGTGCTGGCCTGTGGCTCCTCAGG
The DNA here is from genome assembly GCA_028644305.1 of Xerus rutilus. NCBI lineage: Eukaryota > Metazoa > Chordata > Mammalia > Rodentia > Sciuridae > Xerus > Xerus rutilus. Next base: position 892,403 of record CM053412.1, read on the forward strand.
GACCTGTGTGAGAGCTGGAATCCACACTGAGGTCTTCCTGGTCGGATAGCCCCCGGTGCCAGTGCTCAGCGTGGTGAGCTAACCTGCTTAGGCCTCAGGCAGAGGGGAGCTGGCCAGAGATCCTGCCGGCCAGGTACTCGAGGGGCCTGGAGCAGCAGGCAGAGGGCCGTGCAAGGCCCTGTTGGCTGGCTGACTCTTTTCCCACCCATGTCTATTCTGCCCTGTCTCTTTCTAGCCAGGGTTAGCCCCGTGACAGTGCTGGTCTAGGACAGCAGCAAAAGGCTGAAAAGGTTTCGCTTCCATTTCAGAAGATGGGGTTGGTGTCCAGCTTTGTGCTCCTTCTCTTCTTTCTTCATCCTCAGTGGAACACCAACGCAATACCTGGGAATGCAGCAGCCATCTTGTGGTCATGAGGGAACAGCATGAGGACAAACCAGCACATTACTGCCTCTGGTGCCATCAGCAAGCCACTGAATAATCCCCACAACTCCAGAGCTCCGCGCTTTGGGTCATGCAAGAAAAATAAACTCATGCTGAAGCTGTCAAATGGGGTTTCTGTTACTGCAGCCAAAAGCAAACTTACTGATCTTATTCTTTTTTTGAGAGGGGGTAGCGGGGACTGAACTCAGGGGCAATTGAACACTGGGCCACATCCCAGCCCTATTCTGCATTTTATTCAAAGACAGGGTCTCAATGAGTTGCTTAGTGCCTTGCTTTTGCTGAGGCTGGTTTTCAAAGTTCACCTCAGTATCCTCCTGTCTCAGCCTCCCAAGTCACTGGGATTACAGGTGTGCGCCAGCACGCCCGACCTGATCTATCTTATTCTAATAAGAGCTTTGGGGAAAAAACATGAGGATGCTGGGTTCTTAGAGCAGAAAGCCGAACCTGCCGACCTTCCCCACAGTGAGGCCGGTTCTGCCTTCTGTCTGCCTCTGCCTAGTGTGTACTCAGACCAGCAGCCGCAGCACTGGCTCCTGCAAGACAGGACCCCCGCCCTGTGCTGCGAGAGCCCTCTGTGCGCTGGTCCGGAGGCTGCAGGCTTGCAGAGCCTGGGTGGGTTATAGCCCAGCCCCTGGCTGCAAGCTGACCCACTCATGGTGGGAGCGGGAAGTGCTGCTGTGGTCCTGAGCAGCCCAGGGTGGGAGCTCGTGGGGCGGGTACCAGCCAGCCCAGGCTAGGTGGGACATGCAGTTCCCAAGTGCCAGCCCAGACTTGCTGCTCTGGGTCCTGGGGTGGGGCCGGGAACCTGTGCTTCAGCCCCGAGTGGTTCTTATGCCTGCTCAGGAGGAGAGGCGGCCAGGGAAGAGGGCGGCTGGCGTGAGTCACGGGCCGAAGTTCCTGGGCCCCACTGCCATCTCGCACACCCAGTCTCCTGCCAGCGTGGCTTCCTCAAGGGCAGGTGCTGAACTCACTGTCCCCTTGGCTCCGGTGGCACTGGACAGAGAGCAGGCGGAGCAGCCTGTGGACATGCCTCAGTCGCTCCTCTACTATCTACCGCCACTGGTTGGACAGTCAGGGAGGGAGCAGATGGACCAAACAAACACTTCTGGTCCTCTCTTGTCCTGATTCTCAGCTGCAGGCCTCTCTCGTGGGCACCGTCTCCTCCACACGGCGGGGAGGAGCACCCTGAGTTCACAGGTTACCCGGGACTAAGCCCTGTAGTCACGTTAGTGGTCAGAGCTGGCCCAGGAGCCCCCCTGCAGAGCCATCTCCTAGGGTGCTGCTCAGGTCACCAGCCCTCCGCAGACTGTGTGTGCCGGATCCTGAAGGAAGGCGGGACCCAGTGTCAGCAGCCCAGCCACTTAAGATAGCATAGCGGGACCCAACCTGTCAGTGCCTGTGGCCAAGCAGGAAGCCACGCAGAGGCTCCCATCATGGTGTGACATCCCAGAAAGCGGGTGGCCTTGGTGGCATGCAGGTGTGAGCTGGAGGTGTCCTATGGGTGGAGTAGAGATCTGGGACCCCACCTAGGAGCCCGCAGCCCCAGACACTTCTTCCATGGGCTATCTCGAGGGGCCACAACAGATGGCTTGTGGTAAGCTGCCTCCACAACCAGGAGGGCCCACTGTGACAGCCCTAGGGACGCACCTGCAAGGGATAGAGACCTTCCTGTGCAGCACCTCCCTGGAGCCACAGCACAAGCACTCCCCTGCAGGAAGGTGAGACCTCCCTCACAGGGCCGCAGCTCTGCCCTCTCCCGGTCATTCCCAGACCTAGCGCAGGGCCCGCCTGGGGCAAGCCCCGTAGCGCGTGCGGCCCACACCGCCCTGTGTAGCCCCAACAGGCTGAGGGCCGTTTCCAGGTTGCAGGCCTTCCTGGTGCCAGGACAGACATGGAGCCTAGTGTCCAGCCCCCCTGCCGCACACTGCACACCTCTGAGGGCTAGTGCTGCCTGCCCACCTGCCCTCCACCACCGGAGCCTGGCGTTGTGAAGGCTGCGTCATGTCCACTGGACTGTGTGCTCAGCTGGTGTCATTTCCAGGAGCTGGTGAAGCTGAGGACCCTGGGTGAAGAACACTGCTGTGGCACGCATCTGCCCCGAAGGGACTGGACACGCAGGGCCCCGGCCCCATGTAGCCCAGCTGCATCCAAGCTCCTAACACCCTCTACTCTCAGCTGCTTTCTGACCCCAGAGTTTGTGAGCTGGTCCTGGGACCTGCCTCCACTGGCTGAGTGCACCCAGCTCTATGGTCCAGGCCCCAGGGCTCTGTGTGTGGGCTGAGGCACTGGGGCCCCTCACCCAAGGAGACTCGTAGTCACTGCCAAGGGTGCCAGGGCCAGGAGACCTGTCATTGCCTGGTGCAGGGCCAGGACTTGGAGCACACATGTCCTGGTCCACCTGCCTCAGGTACATGCAGGCGAGGGCTGTGGGCAGTGCAGTTCCTGACAGAAGTCCACTCCCATCTGGCCCCCAGCTCAGAGGGTGGACCTCAGGTCCTGTGCAGGCCTAGGGGCTGGGGCAGGACCCTCAAGTCCACAGCGGCTTCTGCTCCTCACCTGTGGCTTCTGGAGCCTGTGGAGGGAGTCCTCCTGTTTGTGTTCCCTGAGGATTTGTTTGGCCACATTTTAATTTTAATTTTAAAAAGTATTGAAAACTTTTGGAAAGGTTGAGACATCTAACAGTTGATTTCATGTTTCTAATGAAGCTAACGCTAGCTTGAAACTCAATCTACACTGAGAGGCTGCAGCAGGAGAGCTGTGCCCTGGTGGTGGCCCATGCTGCCAGCTCTCTGCACCCAGAGGGCCACGTGACTGGCCAGTCCCCTTGCCCCATGCAAGCCTTCTGCAAACAGGCTTTCGGTACAGGAGAGGACAAGCTCCGACCTCCTGGACTGCAAAAACATGGAAAATACAGCTCATCGCAAACACAAGCTATTTGTGAAATACCAGGTATCTTCCGATGTAGCACTGAAGCCAGCTCTGTGAACACAGGCCCTGCTGCCCCTGTCCACAAAGCTCAGAAGAGCTAGCGTCTTCTTTTGTCACAGAGCATGCCTTAATAAAATAACTAAGCTCAGCATTATTTCTCCGCAAACAGTGCAGCTGCTTTGCTGGACAGACGGTGCTGCCCGAGGCAGGACTCCTCTGCTTGGAAAGTTGATCCACGTGGAGTACAGAAATTCCTACTCCACACTGAAGTACAGGCTAAGACCATGTAAATTAGTTCTTAACCATTAAATTACAAGATGAAGACTGGGGTTTAATATTTTTAAAAGTGGGGCTGGAGTTGTGGCTCGGTGGCAGAGCACTTGCCTAGCAACTGTGGATCACTGAGTTCGATTCTCAGCACTGCATATACTTAAAAAAAATACTTAAAAAAAAGGGTTTTTAAAAGTGGGATTTTCCCAAAGGCCTTTTTTGCAAAGATGCTATTTTTCCGCACTTTTACTTATGTTCTCTCCGCACTTCTTTCCCGAACACATCTGGGTGTGGTGACCCTTTTTTTCTTGTGATTACATGAACTACTTTAATGCATTTTAGTTTTACATAGCCTGTAATTACTCATTTAGCGCACTCAGAGCCAATCAGCATGAACTCCATCAACCACACACTACGGGCAAATTGGGCTTTGACTTGGCCAATCCTTGACCGTCTTTACGATCTGATCAATCCTGGAGCAGTGGCGTGGATCTCCAGGCAGAAGCCCAGTTCACACACAGGTGAGGCGACACTCTGAGTTTGCTGTGCCTGTCTGCGTGTTGGCCTGAGCCCAGCAGGGACCATCTGCACAGGACGGTTGGGACATGAGTCTCAGAGTTCTCCTTTTCAGGGCTTGTAACAAAAGCTTGAGCTTGTCTTCCACTGAACACCAAGACCAGCCACAATTTTAATTTCTCCTAAGACCACTGAGTGTTTCTAAAACTGAGAATCTAATTCAGGCCAGAAGGAAGAAAAGACGACCGGGTTAGAGCTCAGCCTCAGGGCCGCTGTGAACGTGGCCAGGCTGTTCCTGTAATTTCAACCTGGTCTCCCACATTCTCCAGCAAACAGCTGACAAAGACTGGAAAGGCTGTGGTGGAAACAAAAAATCAGAAAAACAGAAAGACGAGCTAGAAGACTTCTGGGTGGGAAGTGGCAATGCCCAGGATCAAGGGCTTTCAATCAGGGAGGAGCTGAGTGTGAAGGGGCGGGGGCCTTTACCCTGCGGACCACGTCCAGGCCTGTATTCAGAGCAGGACAAACAGGGGTAGAATGTTGTTTAGGAAAACCTACAAATATTGGCAAATTCATTTCCCCAAATTGCCTGCATCCCCTAATTGAACCCTGTGAGGCTCACGGGCTCGCTTCTCAGTAAGGAATGAAGGTCCAGGGGTTTCTTGGGTGAACTAGAGGCTGGGACTTGGGGTCCAGCGTGACGGCAGCAGGGAGTGCTTACTGGTGTCCACTGCTTCTTAATCGAGAGTGCAGCTAAACTCCCAAGTGTGCGATGCCTGGTTACATCTTCTCATGCCAAATTCAGACCTCATGCTGCAAAGAGCACCGAAGGCACGTCTGGCAGAGAAGGTGACCTCCTGGAGCAGCAGGTGGCTTCCTGATCCAGAGCCACGGGGGCACAAGAGTGGTAGCAGTAAGGGCACAGTGGGCTCACCTCAGGAACAGCTCTTCCTGGTGCGCCTGAGCAGGGAGTCGCTCCTTTCTCACTATGCATTCCCGAGCTTCGCCATCTGAAGGGGAAACCGTCTTTCCTGGGGCTCTTCTCCTCCCGCAGAGCAGAGGGGAGGGCAGGACCCCTTCTCTTGGTAGTTAAGGTCACAGAGCTGCTCTTGATACACCAAATAGGAAAAGTTAAAACAGGAGCGTCCTGCGTCTTACCTATAAGCAAAAGATCTGCCCGTTCTAAACACTGTGGTGACTTTTGCCACTTAGATATTTTTATCCCTACTTGAACAAGGCTATTGGTATTAAAAGTCAAATGTCCTTTAAGTTAAGCTAGAAATAACACAAATAAATAAAATTAGTGAGCACTGGAAAGGCCACGGACGAGGAGTGAAGCAATGACTCATACTTTTCTGTAAAAATCCTCATTTATAGATCATTCCAGAATTTAAGAATGTGTGTGTGGGTGACAGAATTCCTATGTTCACAAATAATCACATTTGGAACTACTGTAATTAAGCGTTTATTTCCACATTTAATCATATACAGCAATTAACTCATACCAACAGGAACAGGACCTCACGTCCCACTACAGGCACGGCCTGAGGGCTGTCCGCTTTCCATCCTTGGTGATGAAACAGACACTGGCACCAGCGACACCTCCTCCTCCAGCCTCACCAGGCTGCTCCCGTGTCGGCCGACTGCCCAGCGAGACACGAGTGGATGGCATGGAGGCAGCCGGTCTGCAGTGCAGGCTGATACGGCCGAGGAGCAGGCCCAGGCGTGCAGGCAGCAGCCAGCGCGTAACCCCGCGGGACTGCTGAGGCTCGCATAAGGGACAGCAGGAAACAACCGTCACCGTCAGCTGCGGACTCTGTGCACAATCCCTACCAGAGGCTGGGTGTGGCGCGTGTGCAAAACAGGAGGAAGTCAGATCGCTTTTAAAAGTCTCGTTTCTAATAAAAATGCAGCAGGCATAATGTTTACAGAGCTTGATTTTATTTTACTTTAAGTGCAACTGCACTTGAAAAAATCAGTAAGTTCAGTTTTTTTAAAATCAAAGGTACAAACACATTTTTCATGGTCCCAAAATGATTCCATGTAGTTTCTAGAGCAGTTTTTATAATAGACTTTTCATTTCATGAAATAATATTCTTAGGTAACCATCTGTTCTCTCTATATATAAATACTGTCAATTACTCTGTCTAGAGTATTTTTTAGGGAAAAAAAGTGTACATTAGTGTAGTTATTTTTAAAAAGCAAGGGGTTTTAAAAGTGGAAAGGATGTGAGTATCATCAAACTCTGCCGTCTTTTTATAGGTAAGGAAGCAGAAGGGGACCATGCCGTCCACCCCAGTGCCCTGCCCGGACCATCTGTGGGGCATGTCAATGGAGCAACACGGGGAGGCCAGGTCCACCTAAGCTGCTCACCTAGCACAAAACACTGGAAAACGCCTCTACTGTGATTTTGTTTTTAAAAGTTTACCATTTGTAAAGAAAGTTAAGAACATCCAATATTTCCCTTTTAAATGAAAAGTAAAAGCATGTTTTTCCTAGTATCACGTAGGATATTCTATAGATCAATTTTAACACTGCCAACCATCAGCAAACAGACCTCAGACACACCCTCCTCTTCCAGGAAGTGCTGGGCTGTGAGACCTTCCAGGGGACCTATGGATGCTCGCTGAGGACCTCAGGGCCAGGAAGAGCAAGCCGGCACAGGCTCCCCATGAAGGGCTGAATGCGGGCAAAGTCAGGGTGTGTGGCAGGGACAGGCTGGAAGAAGGGTCACGGGGCAAGCATCAGCTCTGCTGTGTGTCAGGATCTGGACGTTCATGGCCCGAGACAGCCAGGATGCATGTGGGAGCTGGGGCGGCTGGCTGCAGACGACACGCAGCCCGGTGATGCAGCGATGCCCCTGAGGTCTGCTGCGGTTTTGCGGAACAGATGGGAACCACCATGTCTGCCACGCAGGGCAGGCACAGCCACTCGCCTCCACACTGCTGTGTGGGACGGAAGGGCCCAGGGTCTAAGCGCAGCTGCTGAGCAGCTCTTTGACGCTGCTTTTGACTTCATTTTAAATGTTGCAAGATCCTGTAGTGAACTTAGAAATATACTTAAGTAATTTTTATGGTTTGTTGCCATTTATGATTCTTTGACAAGAGTTTAAATGACTAGAATCGGCGTTAGAGACGGGTCCCCAGTTGTGCCAAGCCCACATACCCGACTTACATCTGAGGGTATTTTTAAATACAAGAAGTAAATCCCCTTTCTCCTGCATTTTATTGTACTTTAATTCTTCTAAATGCCTATAGGATCTTTGCCATTTTCTTATTTTAAAATTTAATTTACTATCTGATTTAGTTAGTTTACATTGATAATTTCTACTCCTGCACTGAAAATCAACATTGGTTAATTTCTAAGGCTTACGTCTGCCAAAATGGGTCTGGGTCAGTTAAGTCAGCAGTTGACACCGTTTTTGTTCCTAAAGGAACTGCCCAGCACACCCCAGGCAGAAAGCACTGTAGCTTCCAGCTATGAGCAGTTACTTAGAAAAAATTTTTTAAAGAAAAAATGGATCACATAGCATAAAACCCAGAATCTATTAAATTATTTAAAAATGTGAATCTGACCAACTGTTACCTGTGATAAAAAGCTTACTTTAAAATAAAGGACGTGGAGCGAGCTGATGTGGGGCCCGCCAGCAGACTCACGGCCTCCGGGCTCCCTGAGGCACGCTGCCCCTGCTCCTGCCACACACCTCCCGTAACGTAATTCAACGTGCATCTACCGACTCGGTCAAGCGACCTGCAAGCTGGTGTTTCATGAATGCTGTGACGGGAGGCAATTCCAGGTGCAGTCATCTTTGGACAGTGCTGAGTCCTAACAGGTTGTCATTTTCTACTAAGTCTTCTTCCACAATAGATTTGAAAAAAGATCCAATTAGGATAAGTACTTTTATTTGGGAAAACAAAACAAAATCTAAGCCAGTCAAAATATGCTTGGATACTGCTTTAATCTAAGCGGTCAACTCTTGCTGACTTTCCTTGCAGAGAACACCAGGGCAGTACACGAGCCCCCATCACCTCAAACGCCACTTTTTCATTAGAAGAATCAAGGAACATGATTCAGAAATAATGTTACATCCTGCATTTTATTCAGTTCCATATGACAAAAATAGTAACCTAGACTAAGACATCCATTTCAATCAGGAGATGTGTCAAGCCACATGATTTAATCATAAAAAATATCAGATCTAGGTCATGATCCCAGCTGGTCCCGGGAGGCCCTGGCCCTGCGTGGTGCTGCAATACAAAAATAGGGTCTCTGCACCATGCAGGGCCAGCCCGCCCGGACGCGGGGCTCGGGCTCGCGGCACCTTCAGAGCCATCCGCGGTCACATTTCTCTTAAGTTATATACACATCTTTTTTGGGCGGAAAGGACACGGACATGGTACCAAGTCGACTGGAAGGACACCAAACATCGCACACTCAGCAGCCCCAAGCCACCTCTGCTTCCCTGCCCGAGGAGGAGACACCGCCACACATCCCCACGGAGACGGCAGGAGGGGCCCACACCGCGCCCGTGGAAAGGAGTCCTAAAGTCCAATGTTCATTTCCAGGAGAAGCAGACAACTAATGAGCTTTTGCAACGCGGCGCCAGGCGACGCGCGGCAGGGGCCGCCCGTCTTCCCGTGGTGCCTTCTGCTGCTGTGGCAGTCTCAGAGACTCTGCTGTTTTTCCTGTTCAACTGAGAAGATTCCCTGCCTGGTTTGTCCCTTGGAGGCAGACAGCTGCTCGCACGGCTCCCCAGCTACCCTCAACCCTCCTGAGCGCTCCTGTCCTTGGAAGTCATTGTCAGATCCCAGCATGCTTGCAACACACAAAAATGAGGTAGTACACACAACGTGGGCGCTTGGGCTACGGCCCGCCACCCTTCCTCACTTGGTGCAGCCCCGGCAGTGACCAGCTTCGGCTGCGTCCTCCATCTGCAGAGGAACTGTGCTCTGCTTTCGTTTGAGAACTCAGAGAATGAGCAAATCAGGAACTCAGAAGATCTCAGTCATGCCTGCTGATACTGCCAGACACTTGCCATCTCTCTCGATTACTGTACCCAATAGCCAGTGCCACCAGGCAGGGGAGACAGAGGCTCACAGCAAAGCCACGTGGGCGCAATGCTCTCCCGCTTATCTCCTGGGTGGACTTCACAGTCCTAAGACTAATTTGCCAGCTTCCTTAGGGTGGTCACAGTTCTTCAGGGGCTTCGCAGAGAAGTTAAATGAGCCAGGTTAATGTAGGAAACGGCAGGCCCGGGTTACTGTGGACTGCACAGGTCTTGGCGATGTCCCGCCTAAGAGCATGGATTTCTCACACTGCTTGACCTTGAGACAAAATGAGAAACCATAGCAACTGTTTTCATTTTTCTTAAACTGCAGTACTATTTATAAAATACTTTACAGCTTTTTAAATTTTCAAATTTTAGACAAACCTCCCTAATACAAAATACTAAAAGTGCAATTGTATAAATTAAGAGTTTGCAACCACATTATACAAACATTACCTTTTATTGTACAGCTTTGATAACGTGAAATATTTACTCACAACTATTTATAATGTTGTGAATAATTTATGGTGATGTTTGTCTGTAACCTTTTCCCCAATCACGGGGCTACAGACCGCACTAGAGAACAACTGTCCACATAGCAGCTACAAACATTTAAATTAAGAAACAAAACAAAACAAAACAAAAAGGCTTGTTACCAACAGGTACTTGCACACAGAAAGCATGCTATCTTCCCCAGGAGAACGCCACAAGTTTGCCTGCATTGAAATAATCCACTTATTTATAGTAAAACAAATTTTGCTTAAAAAAAAAATCACACAGCCAGATGTATTCTGCAGTACAAAAGCTTCATTTAAGGTTGGGGCTATTTATTGTCTGTTACCCGCATAATCTTAACATTATAAATACTACGGACAAAGATACTGTCATCATACACGGCATTGGGAATACTGAACCACCTCTGCAAGACGAAGAGCTCCTAAAACAGTTCAAATTTCTTCTAATTCGAACAAAACCATTGCACGGGGTTTGCTGGAATACTGCAGGGGACCCCATTCTCCCTCGCAAGGTTTTAGGTTTCAAGAGAACCAAGTGGATATGGTCTGAGCTCTTCCTGTTTCTAAGGTGGTTTTCCAAGCACTTCTGTTTTTCAACTGAATTTAGAAGTTTATTTAAAAGGTTGCGGAGTTCTTAAGAACCGTCAACGCCACGTGGAAGGGGCGCCACGCAGCGCTTACCACACCACCTCCTGGCAGCGCGTGGGCAAGTGCGTTCTGCCACTGGCATGATTTTAGTGAGGACCTAGGCAGGAAGGTCCAAGGACTGATGCTCAGGCTGCAAGGCGTGGGCGTGGAGGGCAGCGGGCCTTCTCGATGTCCTCCACTAGTTTATACCAATCTCCTTGCCATCCTCAATGAACCTGGTGAATGGGCGGCTGGCACCCGTCTCAGAGCTGGCCTTGTCCAAACTGACGGCAGGCGGGCTACTGCCGGTGCGTGTCTTGTCCATGCCGCCAGCCATGGCGCCCAGAGGCGGGATGGCACTGCCACCGAGACTTACAGGGAGCTGGGGGATGCCTCCGTTCTGAATGACGGAGATCTCGTTGTTCTTCATGGCCAGCCCGTTGGTGATGGCTGCGGCGTACTGGTTCCAAAAGCTGGGGTCCACGTTCATCGCCCGGGCTGCCAGGTCCTTCTGGAACATTTCTGAGAACTTCAGGGCATCGCCACCGAGCAGGGCCATGGGGTTCTCCACCGACAGGCGGCGGCCGCGCCTCGCAGGGGCGTTGTTCCACATGTGGGTCCCCATGTGTACCTGCGTGGGACACGGAGACAAGCACATGAGCAAGTCCAGGGTGGTGAGTGGCATGTCCTGCCTCACTGCTCCCACACGACACCCGTCCCACACATCGGCCGGGGACAGCAAGCAGGCCAGCTTTCCTGAACGTCTCACACGGGCCTCCAAGTACAAGGTTGCCACGAGAAGCCAGAACTGCAGCGTGATCATGTGCTCTTTCAGTTAACAAACCCGACAGACATCTCTTGCCCGACTTGTGAACCCACAAGGCCACAGAGAATGTTCCAGAGCTGTAAAGATAAGAGGTTTCACCCACCCCCACTCAAACCACCTTGTACTTGAACCCTTAGTGTGGCCTCTCTCCTCTGGAACAAGGAAGCATTGGATTCTAAAGCCTTCTGGGGCCATCCGTCCTGGGCAGCTCTTGCCTGCCAATGCTTGCCCAGGGTAGAGGCCACACCTACTGACCTGTCTCTGGGGAGACTTCCAGACCTAGTCTCTGTGGACACACCTTACGAATGGAAACCAGCACCCTGAGCTGAGGGGGCACAGAGGCAGGGCCCAGGAATCGGCAGCACCTGGTCGACAGCTATCTCTCAAAGGAGATGCATGCCTGCAGTTTTTTTTTTTTCTTTTTTGGCACTAGGGACTGAACCCAGGGGCACTTTACTGAGCTGTATCTCTAGCCCTTTTTACTTTTTGAGACAGGGTCAAAGTTGCCCAGGCTGGCCTGGAACTTGTGATCCTCCTGCCTCAGCCTCCTGAGTTGCTGGGGTTAAAGGGATGTGCCCCCCACACCCACCTACTGCAGTCTTATGCAGTGACACAAAATGGCCTTCACATGCCAGAGCCTTCTCACCCAGTACTCCTCCCACAGGCCCTCTGCAGTCACAGGGACACAGAACCTTCTAGAAGTTGTACAGAAAACCTCATGTTTTATTTGTATGATATGCAAGTGCCTAAAACTCAAGTTTATTTTGTTATCAAATTCAAGAGAGCATTGAGCCCTGGCCCGGCCCTCCAGGTAGCAAAGTGCACATGATCTCCTAAGCCCCAGAACAGGCTGAGCTTTAGAGCCAGGTGCACACGCTGCTGGGCGGATCCAAACTCCTGTTAGTCCCAAAGCTGCTAACAGTGTGCACCTGTGTGTGCGTGTGGACACACACACACCCCACAAACAGGCACACAGCACATGCACACCCTTGGCACCTCATCCTCAGGGCCAGGGTGAGGAGAATCTTTGCCATTGTTCTAGGGTAGGTGGTGCAGGGAGCTGCCCACAGGTGCCCTTGTGGCCCTGAGCACCTCCCACCTGTGGCCCTCTTACCTTGAGGTTGCCCTTGGTGGTGAAGGCCCTGCCACAGATGGTGCAGCCGAAGGGCTTCTCCCCAGTGTGGGTGCGCTCGTGGATCTGCAGGGCGCTGGCCGAGGAGAAGGTCTTCCCACATGACTGGCAGTTGTGCTGCTTAGGCGTCCGGCGTGGCGGGGGTGCCAGCATGGGTGCCAGGCCTGGGCTCATCACTGTCTGCGGCCCGGTGGGGACCTGGACCCCGGCCGGCAGTGGCGGGCCCTCACCCAGCGCGATGGCTTTGCTGTGACCGTTTACTTCCATTTTGATCATGGTGGGTGCGGGGCTGGAGGCCAGGCGAGGAGAGCTGTGGCTGGGACCTAGAGCAAAGTCGGGGTCAAACGCCTGAGAAGGCAGCCCTCGCAATTCGTGCGTCAGTAAGTGCTGTTTTAAATTACCCATGGTGGAACAGCCCCGCCTGCAGACCGTACAGACAAACGGCCGCTCCTTGGTATGGCTGCGGTGGTGGATTTCCAACGCACTCTTGCAAGCAAAGGGCTTGCCACAGACACCACACGCAGTGCTCGCACACTTACCCCGCTCCCTGCTCAGGAGCAGCAGGCCGAAGGGAGCCTCCTCCTTGATGGCTGGCCGACTGGGGGGGCCAGCTGTCAGGTCTAGTGCGCCTCCACTTCCTGGCCCGGGGGGCGGGCTGTCTGGCCTCTCGGTCTTTAGCGGGATCTCCTGTGGGTCCTCCTGGTGGCTGAGGCCTGGGGACTTAGAGCGGAAGCTCTCCCCATTGCTATGGGTGGGTGACAGCGCCTGGGAGGAGGAGGACTCAGACAGAGCAGGGCTGCCTGCACTGCGGCTCTCCAGGTCGCCCACAGCGGACGACGAGTCGTTGCTCAGGTGGTCACTCTCCCCAGACCCGTTTTCCACTGACTTCAAGGCAGTCAGCTGCTGACAGTTCATGACAGAGTCCATCATCTTCATCTGGTTCTCCAAGGCAGCGATGCTGGAGATGACAGAGGGTGGTGAGGGTGGGCAGGACCCCGCATAGGCCAGGAGTGGTTTGGAGTCGCTGGCTGTGTCCTTCAGCTCGGAGTCTTCCTCCATGGAGTTCTCGTCGATGTCATCATCATAGCTGCTCAGGGTCTCCACGTTCTTGTCCTCAAAGGGCAGCTCAGCGTCCATGGCATCCTGGAAACCCTCTGGCAGTGGCGTGTTGGGGATCTGCCCTCCCATGTGCATGCGAATGTGCTGTTGGAGCACCACAGCGTTCGTGAACTTCTTCTGACAGATGGGGCAGGAGTGCTGGACCCGCAGAGGTGGCTTCGCCCGGTGGACCCCGAAGTGCGTCTTCAGGTTGCCTTTGGTGGTGAAGGCGCGCCCGCAGATCTTGCACTTGAAGGGCCGCTCCCCCGTGTGCGTCCTGTAGTGCATCTTTAGGGCGCTCTGGCAGCTCAGCACGCGGTGGCAGATGACACACTGGTTAGGGTCTGTCATCTTCTTATCGATGTTCTCCACCAACTGCTGCAGTTTCGAGGTCTCTGATGTTTGCATAGAGTCGAGCAGTCCCCCAAAGGGAAACTGGGCCTTGAACTGGTCAGAGACTGCTGGAAGACTGGGACTGCCAAGGCTCGTGGAGGCGCTGTCTGTGACTGCCGTGGCCACCGAGGTGGGCACTGCACCACCCTGCCCACCAACCGGGGTTTCCCCTGTCCTTGCATTTGTGCACGGCAGACTGATGGGCTCGGTTTTAGTCAGAGAAGACCCGCTGAGGAGTGGCTGTGGGGACTCAGACGTCACTGGGATGCTGGACTCTGCACTGTTGAGGCCTGGGGACAGGGAGGTGCATTCACTGGATGCAGGAGAGGGCCTCTGTGGGGAGCGGCTGACAGGGGTGACGCTGGGGGAATCAGTGTAGCTATGAGCACTGGGGACCGTGGGGGGAAGCTGCAGCCCCACTGATGTGGGCACCGTGGGCAGCACAGGCTTGCTATCAAGCCAGGTGGTCACTGGCTTCTCCGGGGGCAGCGACATGCCATAGGGAATCCCCGAGCAGGTGGGCACATTGTCCAGGTACTCTGGAACTGGGTAGGGGTTCATCTGGATGTGGGGATACTTCTCCTTATGCCTCTGGAAGTGCACCTTCAGGTTGCCTTTGGTGGAGAAGCGGTTCCCACAGATGTTACACTTGAAGGGCCGCTCCCCGGTGTGAGAGCGCAGGTGGATCTGCAGCGCACTGTCGCTGCCAAAGACCTTGGCACAGAACCTGCACTTGTGCTTGAAGAAGGGGTCCTCCGCGCTGGCCTTGGGCTCGAACACCGACACGTTGGGGGGTTTCCCCTTGCGGTGCTTCATGAGGGCTGACAGTGGGTCCAGGGCGTTGGCGGTGGCGGCGATGCTGACCAGCGGGTTGGGGAAGATGACACTGCTGGAGGAGGTCTGAGGTAGCAGAGGGTTCGGCAGGCTGGAGGCCGAGGTGAGGAGGGGCCCGGGGCCCAGGGCAGGGGGCGTGGATGCATTCTGCGGCTGTGTCGCGCTGCCCGCTGTGCTGGGCGCTGCGGACCCCAGGGCAGAGGCTGTGCTGGCGGCTGCGGACACCACGGACTCCGTGGGCCCAGTGCCACCTGGCGTGCTGGCGCCGGACGCTGGCTGCGACAGGTGCTGGGGGCCCTCGAAGGCCGCTGGGGCGGCCGGGCCAGAGCCCGCGGGGACAGGGGCAGGCCCGGCTGCTGACAGCTGTAGGGCCGGGTGTGGGGCCAGGCCCTGGAGCTGGCCGGAGGCCGGGGCGGGCGTGCCAGGGGTGGTGGGGTTCAGCGGGGGCCGCGCAGGCTGGCGGCTCATCAGGGCCACCTGGCTGCGGATCTGCTCGATGAGCTGCAGCTGGTGGATCTGCTGCTGCTGCAGAGCCACCAGCTGCTCCAAGATCATGGGGATGGCCACGGCGCCCAC
The DNA here is from genome assembly GCA_028644305.1 of Xerus rutilus. Taxonomy (NCBI): domain Eukaryota; kingdom Metazoa; phylum Chordata; class Mammalia; order Rodentia; family Sciuridae; genus Xerus; species Xerus rutilus. The sequence continues at coordinate 907,606 of CM053412.1, forward strand.
GCTGCCGCCGGCCGTGCCCGCCGCGCGCGCGCCCTGCGAGAACTGCGCCACCGCCACCTTGGTGCTCAGCAGCGTCTCCAGCGTCACGTTGGTGCTGGGCATGCTGAAGGCGGCGGGCGAGCCTGGGGGCAGCGCTGGGGGCGCGGCGGGCGTGCCCGGGCCTTGCAGGCCCTTGTCCCCCGGTGCCTCCACGTCCATGGGCTCGTCCTCCTGCTCCGGGGCCTTCACCTCGCCACCCTCGCCGCCCTCCGCGGGGGCGGCCTCCTCGGCCGCCTCACTCTCCGTGCGGTCGCTGGGCGAGCTGGCGGGAGAAGGTTCTGGAAACTCCTCGGAGGGCGGCGCCGGCTCATCCTCATTCACGATGAGCACCAGCGGGTTTTTAGTGCAGCTCTTCTTGTGCTGCAGGAAGTCGGTCCACTTGAAGAACTCCGCGCAGCAGGTCTCGCACACGCTGGCCTCCTCGCCGCCGCTCCTGCTCTCCGTCCCGCTGTCCACGTCCTCGGCACCTTCCCCGGGGACGCCTAGGAAACCGAGAGATTACATCAGCGGGCTCGCCGGACAGCCCTCCATTTCAAAATTTTGCAGACAAGTAAAATCAATATTTTTTATTTTGTACAAATTACCCCACTTCAACATTTCTGACGGCCCAGCGTGTGTGTTCTATGACTCTTTCTAGCTAGCTAATCATTTTCTTAGCACAATCCATCAAATTATGAGGCTCTATCAATTGTGGATACTGCTTCTTAATGAAATTCCATAGAAGCCATTGATTTCCAATATTTTCATACAATCTGCAGCTACCCTGTCTGTTGGGTACAAAGCCAGCTTGCGATGGGCTCATTAGGATTCCCCTTTACCACTGTGCTTCCTCATTCCCAGCAAAATTAGAGATGCCTTTGCCAGTTCACTAAATGCTGCTAAACTCACCCACAACCTTTCCTGCACATCAGCCTGTCAGCGGAGCCCAGGCACGCTGGTGTGGTCTGGCTGCGTGGATTTATCATCTTTATGCAGGGCTGAGACATACAGACTTAATGTAATTCTATACAACCTTCTGAATCAATAGGCATTTATTTCATGTAGGAAACGTCACCTAAATACTTTCATTTGTAAATGTAACAAAGAAAATATAAGCATTTCTTACATTTCTGCTCAGAAAAACAGTCTCCCCTGGCTCAAGATTTGGAACAGCCAGTCCGCCGGCATCATCTGCCCCTGGTACTTCCCTTACAGAAGGGGCACATTTCTATATTTTAGGATTTGCCAAATGAGTATCAATATAGGCTAGCCCTAAAATGAATCATGTTTAATACAATTAATTGGCTCTGTCAGATGCAATATTTCTTGGCAAAATGAACTAAAATTACATGTTATTGTGATTAGCCAATAGAGTTTAGCCATTTGTTAACAAACTAGGAATTATGTATTTAAAGTTCATTTACATTGACATGTTCAACATGAGAATGCTGTAGTCAGACGCACTTTTTGTACCTATTTTCATCTATTCTCATAGAAAGACTTAGCAAATTATATGCTTGTGCGATGGTGGAAAGCCCCCTAATTGGTTACACATGTTTAATTACTGTTGTAGGCAGCTACTTCCTCTGTCTCCCCTTACCCTCTTGTGCCGAATAACAACTGTGTTTAATGAACAACTCTAATTCACACCTGATCAAATAAAGGCCTTACAGGACTCAGGAATCGACACACACTCTCGCTCCTGCCTCTGGGTTTCTGAGTGGGAAGTGATGCCCAGTCATTGCTTGGTTCTGTGGATCCGCCTGGGTATCACTGATTCCTAGCTGCTTTTTGTCAACTTAGATGGAGCGATGGCTGCAAATCAGCTTTGTTAAAGGCACACACTTGAGTGTGAGAACAAAACACCCTCATGTCTGTCCCCAGAAATAATTTACAGTTCCAACATCACACGTGGATTTGCTAAAACCTCTCTAAATTATTTCCTTTAGGTGTTTGGACAAATAACTCAGCACTGAGTTCAGCAGAAAGATATGATTTTAAAAAAAATATGCTTTAAGAACATATTGTTTCTCTCCTGCAGAAAAAGATAAAAATATATTTTGAGATTGGTCTGCTGCTCTGTGAGGCCATTATTTCTAGGTAATTTATACATGCCTTTAAAAAATTATTAGCAGCATTCAATTAGCATTTTCTTAACTGGCTAAGCCATTTGGAGGGGAAAAGAAGTTAGAGCTGGCAGCCCATAAAGCCTGCTAGACTTTTAAACTAAACTCAGCGCAGAAGATCAGGCTGCAGCAAGAAGCCTCATTACAGGCGAGGAAGGAATGTAATAGGTATCTGTAATGAGGCCGAGGGCAGCTCCGGCGAAGGCTCCACGATTTATGCTGCAGATAGCGCAGCAACAAAATAAACACCCAGAGCACTCAGCTTCGCTCAATGTACACGAAGATCTAATTGTGAGCCTGCTAAGGTTACGGAGTGGGGCAACGACCACAATCTTCAAGTGAATGATTTCTTAATGAGTGATAAGAAATGAGGTCCATTTCAAATTCTAGTGATGTCTTTTAAACATTTTCCACAAAATGCCAAGAATTTCTGCTTTGAAATTTCTCTTTAGTTAATTGTGGAAATGTTCTTCCTCAGACCACATATTAAAAAATTAATTACTGAAGCAAACATTTAAAAAAGTTCATCTGCATTAAGCAATCAAATATATAACCAGAACTAACTAAACAAGGGACAGACTTTTAAAAAGTTGCTTTCCAATATTTTAAATCTATCAAATAAAAAGTACTAACATTTTTTAAAAAGGAAAATCCCAACAAATTAAAAAGTGCTAATTCCTTGAAATAGTTTCTGCATGTAACTCCTTAGAGATAAAATGAATAACTTGTATGATGCACAAAAACATTCACATGGTATGTAAATGTAAATTTTACAAAATTAAACTCCATAGTAAAATAATAATTTTCTTTTTATGGCATATGTAATAAGGGGTAGTTTACTGAGAAGAAACTTAAGAATTAGGTTGACTTCTGGATCATTTAATGTGAGTTCAGTGTGGAAAGAATTAATTTACTAAAGCATCTCTACAAATGAACATGTCCCAGATTTTCTTGGTAACCAACTCTAGCATGTAATACAGAGATACACTTAGTTTTGCTTTTCTCAAAAGTCTAGACTAATCTACCTTATAGATTTGCATTTTTATATACACATTAGCTTTTTAAGTGTTAAATATTTGGGGGGCTCACTTCCAAACGCACAGAAGTTAGGAAGTGTTCCTGCAGGTGATTTCGTCTTCTCCCCCACCGGCAGGGTGCTAAATTACAACCGTTTCTCAAGTTGCTGCAACTGCATGGAACAGTTAAGCACTTTCTGTCAAATAATAAGTCATTTTGTTTCATGTAATTTTAAGTGACAGCCACCTCAACACAATGAAGATATTCTTGACAAAGTGAAATAATCTTCCACCTACATTTCTTCAAAATTGAAGAAGGAGATTGTGAAAATGGCATTCTGACCCTGTGGACCTGTCATCAGCTCTGGACTTACTGAGCCCAAGGAGCTGGAAAACTGGCCGAAAGCAAAGCTTTCTGAGAAATGTGACTTCTGACTAAAAGATACCGGGAAAACTACAATTGGGAGGGAGAAGAATTTCAATACAATTCAGATTTCTTATTTTGGGCAAAAAAATTAGAATCACCACTTGGGATCTCTGCTGCAGTTTGTATAAAATACCAATAACAGGATCACCTCCATTGTTCTTCCTTTAAGCTTAAGCTACAATTGTGTGATCCAGGTTTGAATGTGAGCAGCACTCCATAAAGGTACAGAGAAGTGGGAATGTCTTAAGATAGTCCTGCATACAAGTAAAAACTAGTCCTTTACACATGGGGTTGAAATTTTGTTTGCATATTTTAAGAACTGTTATTAAACAACAACAAACACTTTAATCGACTGGCATGAAATACTCAAAATGAGTATGTTTTCCTAAGGACAGAGCTCTCTAGAAATAGCCGGACATTTTACAGATGTACAGAGCACATGCGCTGACCTCTGATACATTCTGAAGAGTGAGGGAAATAAGTTCTACAACTTGCTTCCATGGCTTTCCTCATTATAATGATTAAAAGCCCACACTACAGTGTGTATGTACTAATCTGGCATTCTTTCTTTATTTTTAAATGCTTTCCATAATAAGAAAACCCAGATGGGAGGACTCTGAATGCAGTTCACAATTTATTTTATCATGGAACTGTTAAAGCCCTTTAATCCTGCATCGTTTAAAGCAATATTATGTCGGATTCAAATGTATTTAACCATCTTTTAATTAAACTTACATTTTGAACTAGATGTTCTTCTCTAAAAATAGAAGTTATTTCGCCCATTAGTTAATATGGCTTAAAAGTTTTATTCCAAGGTAAAGCCTTGACAGGGAGGCATTCTGCAGCAGGACCACAGGGATGAGTCTGGGAAATTCATCACCCAATGCAGTTTTCATTTTCTTTCTCTCTTTCTTTAAGGGGGGATTTAAAAACAAGCATCGTAAACATCATTAGTGTCAAGGCAATTTATTTTTTGCATACTGATTGTTCTACAACTAAGAGATTTGAAACTGTAAATCGGGAGAGGATTAAGCGGGCGTTTTATAGCACGTATGGGTTATATTAGAAAGGCAAGAAAAGGCCGACCAGTTCCCTAGTATTTCAGCCCAGCCAACACTCTTCCCTTCCTGGCAGATGGAACAGCTGGTCAAGGTTACTCTGAGGATGGCTGGTGGAAGGGCTGGGGGCCGGGAGTGGCTCTGCTGTGCCTCAGACCCTTGCGGTGCCACCTGCCACCTGCGCTGCCCAGGCTGAACATGCAGTCACTCCGGCTTGGTTGACAGCGTGCCAGCATATGCTATTTATACTTAACATCTTCAGGGTTTCTAACTCCATCACCACCCATGTGTTCTTCCTTGGGGGATCGGCAGCTTCTTCCTTGTGTATGGGGCAGAGCCAGCCTTTCAGAGAAAACCTTGAACGGAAGGGCAGCTTCAAAGGCAGTGGTTTTAAAATACACGTGTTCTTCTACATGCTGAAGAAACAGAGAGAATGCTCCACACAACGCCGCACTTGGAGGCTCAGCCCCAGCTGAGGAAGGAGCCCCGCCCGCGAGTCTGACTCCTGGTCTGTGGCAGAATACCCCAGCTTCTAGCTCCTGCAGTCCCCTAGAGGCACTGAGGACAGGCAGAGGTTTATGCCATGGCGAACTTTTTAAAGCCACAAGTGGAAAACGTTGCTGTGATATGTAAGAATATTTGAGCCATGTTTTTTTTTTTAGTTTCTAACTACAGTTCTCAGCAAGGTTTCTAGGAGTGCAGTTCCTTGTGAACAAGCTCGGCAATCACCACGCAGTAGTAAAACAGGTGCCTCACAATTTCGTTTGTTTACCTTTGCTCTGCTGCACTTTTACTACATATTTTAAATTCACTACAATTAGTAAAGGAAGCAGCAAAGCTTAGTTAGTCCAGGAGAAGGCATGGTAAGTGCTTCACTTCAAGTAGCAACTTGAAAATGCCGTGGATCCTCAGGAAATGAAACACACTTTCTCCTTGGCCCTTCCAGCTCTTAAAAATCTAGCAAGCATTTTTCAAGTTTTCCTAAATTGTTAGGAGACACTTATTTTCTTGCAAATTAATTCTTTTTAACTCCTTATGATAGCTTTGAATCCCATAAAGAAAGATGAATTATCACATACTGAGCCCAAGCTGTGACACAGGAGGAGACAAATAGAGACCCCCACTGTGTTTAACAATGTAGAAGAAATTCCAGGCGCAATAGAAAAATTTTCTGTCCTTTTTCCCCCAGACCTCTAAGCATGTGCTCACGGAGGCGAACGGTGGAGGGCACTCTTGCTATGCTCAACACGCACTGACCCGAACACTCCCTCGCTCAGTGGCCCACGTCTCAAATTTGTTAAGTCATGACCACCTGTGGCACAGGCTCCAGACGTCTTCTGTTAAAAACCTTTGCAGTTTTGGTCTGTGTGGTGGAGCTCCGGGACAGAAACAGCTCCTTCCTGGCTGGGGTGGCCGGAGGGGCACAGCCAGGCCTCCACACTGCTCCTGGGACACAGGTCAGGGCTGTGCAGTGGTCTCGCCTCCAGGGTTGCTGTTGCACGCCCACTTACAGCGCCCGCCCACTTACAGCGCCCGCACACACCATCTGCCCCAGCAGAAACGCCTGGACCACGGTGGCCCAGGTGAACGATTTCAGTCACAGTCTGGTGAGAGAGGGAAAGCAAGGTTTTCAGCAGTCACCTGTGGTCAAGGTGAGACCTCAACATGTGTTCCATGACATGTGTCCTTGAAAGTGCGCACAACACCCCACACTGGCCATTTTCAAATTCACTACGCACAGAAATCAACAAACAGCAAGACCAGTTAGATGTGAACCCTGCATCTAAACAGCCCTAGAAGGGTAGCAGCTTTGCTGTGTCCAGGAAGAAGGCTGCAAATGGCTGTGACCATGAGGCCCCCTGCACCGGAGTCAGGGGAGGAAGCTGTGCCCATTACTGGCCACACTGTTTCATTTCCATAGAAGTTTGCACATACACAGAAAAGCGTCCTCCAAAGCCCTGCCCCAGGTTGCAGCCAGTAACTCTGCATGCACACAAAGCACACGACAGAATCATCAAACAGCTCGGCTAAGGCCACTCTCAAGAAGAGGGCCAGGCACGCCGAGGATCAAGGAAGACAAAGTGCTGCAGCACCTGCAGGGTTAACTAAACAGTTCAAGACGCAACAGTCACACAAAGAAAGCCAGTCTCTCTTCTTCCAAGAACTATAAACACTTGTGCTGGACTAGATGGCATTTGATAAGCTGTGCTGCACGGAACAAGCTCTCGGGATCTCTAGTTAACACTCGGATTCAGTGTTCACACTTAACAGAACAGTGGTGAGTCCTGTTGCCAAGGTCAACAGCACAGATGCACTAATTGCATTATGAGCTTGACATCTAGTGGCCACCCCTGGCAGGGCAGAGCATGCAAAGGCCAAGTCGGCAAGGTCTGTCAAAGCACTCCTCACTGCCCACCTTCAGGAGAGTCCCGGGGGCGGCCAGCACTCCGCACCCACCTTTCCACAGGCAGCAGACAAAAGGGCTTTGCACGCCTCACCGCGTGGCTGCTGCACTCAGAGAAGGCAAAGGGGACGGGGTCCCCCACAGCACGCAGAACTGATCTGGGACAGACAGAGGGAAATGCTCAGACACTGGCATCAGCAGGTCCCTTTGGTGGACACTGCTTCAGCCTCGAGAACTCTTCCCTTTAATTAAGAAGCAAATCAATCTCAATGGCCAAGACAGAGACATTACATTATTTTGTTAAAATTAATATTTCACACTTTTGCAACATGACTTGCCTTATTTATTTTCCTGGCAATCACATAGTTAATTGTACTTTAAATGATAATCTTGAAATTACAAGAGAAAATTTTAAGAGTTTTTTTAAAAGTTTACTTAAAGTAAAATTAAAACATTTGATTTTCACATAGGTTTTACTTATGTTTAATTTTACATGAAATGTGTAGCAACTTAATATATGCAGTAATTACAGAGCTGCCCCCACAGTAGCAGAATTAGCTCACATCTTCACGAAACCAAGATATGTTGGTCTTATTCTGGCAACGAGTCAAGAAATCATGTAGGAAAAGTCAATAAAACAGTAAAAAATAAAATAGTAACAACAACCCCCCCAAACTTCCTGTTATCATAGTATTCAGAAATCACGCTTGTTGAAACTATCTTGCAGCATTCAGAGATGGTGAATAACCTCAGCAGCAGTTAAAAAGGTTTTTAATTCACTTAAGTAAAAGCCTGTGCCCACGCTTACATCTAAGGATGCTAACTTCCCTCTGGAGGTCAGGTTACAGAATGCAAACCATGGCTGTGCCCGTGCTGCACCCCAGAGCAGTACGTTCTCAAGGCTACCTGGAGACAAACACAGAGCTCCTCAGGGACTGCAGCAGAAGATGAAATCTGGCCCATTTTTGCCTGCTTCCCCCATCTCTTGTATACAAAAGCAATATAATAATAATAGCTTGCTAAATAATTCTGGTTGTTATTCCACACCATTCCTTTTTCTGGTTCCCAACACATCTAAAAATACTGGATTATGTATATGTTGTGAAAGTTTTCAGTGCATTGAACATAAGAACTGCCTAACCCTGTCCCATAACCAGCTTTCTGTGAGGGAAAATTAACTGACACCCTTTTTTGTTGATCACTGGAATATTCATTTAAAAATAAGTTCAGTTTTTAAATGTTATTTTATAAAGAAATGTTTGGAAGTTCTTTCCCTCCTTCCCTTGGTTACTTACTTCCCACCTTTTATGTTTCAGATAAAAACAATCTGCCTGTGGATGTTAGAAAGTGGCTTCAGTATTGTCCCCTTTGGTATGCTGAATTGTAAATGTGTGTGCTGTGCTGGGGAGCTGCAGACAGACCCTGCATCTACAGATAAAAGAAAAGGACCTCTTCACCCAGCGCGGTGGCCTTCCTTCCCTGAATTTAACCACACTCTGTGAATTCCACTGGCAAATTCTTAGGTCCTATGCTCACCACATTGGAAAGGATTTTTAAAGATAGCCATATTCTGTAGGTTGGCAGAAAACAGATACTTGGAAGCATTAAGTGCCAAGAGACAAAATGCAGGATAGCAAACTTCAAACTGTAATCTCCTTTTGTTCTTCCTTAAATACATACTTTCCAGGGGCAGTAATATGCATCTTTCTTAAATTGCATTTTATGGGACACAGAACAGCAATATTACACCTTTAAAGTTCTCAGTGGCAGTTCAGTGCTGTACTGTCACTGAAGTTTTAATGAGTCTTTCCTAGAACAAAAATCTTCAGCTGGTTCAAAGGATGTCATTATTGGTGGTGTGGATTTCACTGAACCCCACAACGCATCACATTTAGTTCTAAAACAAGAATGAAATAACTAGCAAAATAAGAAAATGTAAGAGACAGTTTCTATTGGGAATGTAAATCTCAATGATTGTAAAATGGGTTTTCACAAAAGGATAACTAGAGCTTTCCACAAATCACCCTCACTTTTTCTCATTCCAGGTTCATCCTCATTTCATTCCTTCAGGGACACAGCACCAAAACTATTTTTGCATAATGATTTTCATTGCTTGGTTAAAAACCAAATTCTGAAAAATAAGTCATAAAAACAGACATTCTTATTGTGAATTAATGTGATCATGCATTTCCCCCCATTATACTAAAATATTTTGCATCTTGTGCTTGTTCTCCACGGCATTAGCAAAGCCTTCGATTTTGCTGCACGGTAGATGGACCTATTGATATTAATTAATATGTCATGCCTAAAGTGATACAAAGAAATTATTTACTTTGCTTCTAAAACACTGTAACTAACTTAGCTCACTTATAACATCATATACAACATGTTTATTTTCACTGCGTTTAACAAAATTAAAATTCTGAGATCTGATTCATATTGGAGTGATTTTGTTTGCACAACCATTTATCTCTTAAAAAGCCCTTTACTTGGTTATCTTAGAGTAACACACACGAGTATTCCCTGACTTTACAGGCAAGAGTATCTTTTATGCTTCATGAACAATCTGCTTCAGAACAATTAAATCAGAAAGAACTTGCTATAATAGTTTGCCTGAACTACCCTTCAAACAGGCAGGGAAGCTGCTGCTTTACTGCAGCTCGACCCAGACAGGCTATTTTTGGCCTATTGCAAAATATGATCAGGAACTGTGGCAACTCGATGATCAGAACCCGGAAAGCCTGGAAAACACAGGCCCGACAGAATCGCCAGTCCTGCCGGTGGAAAACCTGGATGTGGTGAACCTCTAAAAAAATTCAAGCCCAGCAACGAGAATTCAAAATAGAACTCGTAAATAATTGCTTCATCCGAGGTTTTCAACCACAAGCAGGCTGTATATCCTCCAACATGTTTACACTATTAAGTTCACCACGCTCACATTTCTGAAGTGAAATTAAAAATGAACAGCGGTGCCTTGCCTGTTAATTGTTAAATACAAGAGGTTTTACTCTCTTAATTAAAATATGCTTTAATAAAAGGAGACATTGCACATTTTGATAACGACCCTACAAAGCTGAGAAGTATTTACATTGTTGCATTTTGGGGCGGCTGTGAAAGCCGATTTTAAGCCATTCAGGAGCCACAATAATAAAGCTTTAAAATTCCTCACTGGGATGCAATGTAGTTCTTTTGAAGGAAAGACTGTCTTTCTCATTCGGCAGAAATAAATCCATTCATTTGATCATGTAGTCATTGAGGGCAATACAAAACAAACCAAGTGTGAGAAATTCTATGTGAAGAAGTAAACAAAACAAAAAAATCCATTTCCATGACAAAAAGATTCTTTGTCCTTAATCTACCCAACATATGCAAGCGTTTCTTTTTAGCATATCGCCTGTTCCCATCTCGGCTGACTTGCGACGCAGACACAGCTCCCTCACCTCCACAGCAACAAAAAGACCCTGGAGTCCCAAGTTTTATTTAATCCACTCCTTCCCTGGCCTGTTTTGGCGTTCTCCCACTTTCTCCTTTCGATGAGGATGTACGCCTGCTTTGCCAAACTTTGCACCATAAACTCTCAAACTCCTTCAATTTTTTCGCAGATGGTCTAATTCTCACAGTAAAAAAAAAAAAAAAATTATCTGCCTTAAACAACTTACAATAGATGCATCATAAGAGTGAGACAGCCACTTAAAAAATACATGAACAAATTACTTCACGCTCGCAGTGGCTGAGGGATCGGGGTCGCCGCGGCCGCACCTCCACGTCCTCCTGCCCGGCGCCCCGGGGACCCCGCAGGGCGCGCCGAAGCCTGAGGCCGGGTTTTTAACGTGATGAAGCGGATTCGGGGTGCCCTGAACTTTGTCGTGCCAGAGTTCAGCTACCGTATATTCGGTATATTCGAATCTTCACCAGTCTCCGACTTCCGCGGCGCCCGCCCTTCACTTTTGGATGTTTCGAGGAGGAAGTTCCACCCAGAGAAATCACTAAGAGGTGCCTCCAGCACCCGACTTCGGCGCATCCATAAAAACCACGAGAAGGCCTGAGGAAAAACTTGAAATCCACCAAAGCGTGCTGGGGTCCTACCGCGTGCAAGGGCCAGCCCCAAACTCCACAGCTGTGCTCACCCCAGCTTAATTCCCAGGTCGGCCATTAAGGAAAGGCCAAGAGACATTTACTTTCTACTCGCTTCCGAATGGGATCATTGGATTTGTCAACGTGCTGAGACCTCGCGGGTTTCGCGGCCCGAGGTCACCCGAGGAGGCCTGCTGGCGGTACAGGGAGCACAGCCTGGGTTCGGGGAGGTCGCGCGGGCCCTGGGTCGTCCCCGGGCGCGCGGCGCCGAACAAAGCTGGCCTGGCGGCGGCCTCTCCAGCCCGCGTCCGGCGGTAGGTCAGCCCGGATGCGTTCGCCTGCCCGGGAGTCTACCCTGAACGAGGCCTGGGTCCGGGTGTGTTTTGGAGGCGCCGTGGCTGCCGAGGCCGGCTCCACAGTCCGGCGCACAGAGACCGGCGGCGGGGGGTGAGGGGGAGGCGGGGAGCGCGAAGCAGCGACACTGACCCCTCCCGCGCCCGCCCGGCGCACCGGCCTCCGCCTCCAGTCGCACTGGCTCTCAGCTGTCCCCAAGCCGGCCGGGCCGCGCCGCCCTCCGCGCGCAGGTCCCCAACTCCGAGGAACCAAGCCAAGTTTACTTGGCCCACAACTCTTACTCGGCCGCGCGCGTTCCGGTGCAGGACCAGATCTCCTCGGCCCACCTGGCCCGGGGGCCGGGCGCAGCGCGGACACTTGCTCGCGGGAACGAGGGAACTTTCTCCCACTCCAAGACGCGCGCAGCCGCTCCCGCCGTCCACGCTTCCCAGCCCGGGTGGACGTCCCGGATTCCCCGGCCACCCCGAGGTCCCCGGCCCTCACCGTGCTCGGGAGCCCCGTCCGGCGGCAGCAGCTCCTCGTCCGACTTGAGGTGTTGGGGCTTGGCCTGCTTGCGCCGAGACATGCTGCTAGCGGCGCTCGGGCTCCGCGCGGGGCAGCGGCATCAGCGGGGTGGCCGGCGGGGACGGTGCGGGGCGGGCGCGGGGCGGCCGGGCGGGAGCGGGGAGCGGGGCGCGGGGCGGCGGCGGCGGCGGCTGCGCGGGCCGCGCATGGGGCTGAGCAATTAGGCTGGTGAATAATGCATGGCCATTAGCGGAGGGCCGCGCCGATTGGCCGGCCTCCAGCGGACTCCGGCGGCCTATGCAAATGAGGCCGCGCTCGCAATTAGCGGTCGCGCGGGCGAGGAGGGGCCGCGGCGCCTGCGGACCTGGGCGCGCGCTGCCCGGCGCCGCTCACATCGCGGGCTCTGCCGCCCGCGCTCCGGCGCCGCGCTCGCTGCCGCCCCAGGTGCGGCTCCGGCGGGCCCGGGTGCGGCGCGGGCCGCGGCGGCCGCCCCTCGGCGGGGCGCAAGCAGCAAACTTTGGAGGCGTCCGCGCGGCGCCGTCTCCGCCGGCGTGCCGGGCTCGCCCCTTTATAGAGTGTCTGCGCCGCCGCCCGCGCACCGCGCCGCGCCCCCCCGCAGCCGCCGCCGCCGGGCGGCCCCTCCCGGAGCGAGCGGCCGCGGGCAGGGCTCCGGCCCGGCGCCTTTGTCTCGCCGGGTCGCTCGGGCGCCGCGCCGCCTGCGCTCCGGGCTGGCCGCCGCCTGCTTTCCTCCGCGGCGGGTCGCGGCACCGCTCGGCACGCCGGCCCGCTCTGGCTCAGGTGCCCCTCGCTCCGGACCTTCTCTCCCGGCTCGTGTCCCCTCCGCGGGCTCTCCCGGCGGCGGCCAGGCTCGTAGGCTCGCGGCCGGAGCGGAGCGGAGTGCGCACGCCGGGGTGGCGGGACTTCGGCAAGACCAACTTTCCGGTTCGGAAGCAGCGCGGGCCGCGCGGCTCCTCCCTCCCTGCGTCCCCCTCCCCTCCGCCACCCCCCGCCTCTCCGCCCCCCCTCCCCGGGCCCCACCGACTCCGAAGCGCCCGCCCCGCCCGCCGCAGCCACCAGGGCCTCCTCGGCCCCCACGCCCGCCCGCAGGGGCCTCCCCGCCGCGGCGGCTTCTTAAGCCCAGGGAAGGGAGGGGACGGCGGAGTCCCCGCCGTCCCCTCCCCCGCCCCCGTTCCCGTTCACGACGGGCGCTGTGGCCCCGGCGCCTACTGCCGGGGGCCTGTGGAGTGGGCAGAGAGCGCGACTGAAAGTTCCAAGTCCACCAAAGTCCTGCGCGCGGCCCACCGTGTTCTCGGGATTTCGGGGGTGACGTGGGGGGGCTAGGTGAGGGGGTCGCGCGCGTCCGGGGCATCTGGCACAACGCGCTCCTCGTACCCACCCCCGCTCGTGGTCACACGAACGCGCCCTCGCAACCGCGCTTTCTCACCCGCAGCCGAGCACGCGCGCAGGACCGCGCGTGTCCTCTGTCCCCGAGCGGCCGCCAGGATGTGCCCCAGGCCTCGTCCCCGCCGCGCTAGCACCAGTGCCCCTGGCCCAGTACGTCTTTTTCATTTACTGAATTTCTTATTTTTGTCCTTGCAAGCGGTCCTGTGTTATACGAAGCTTCAGCACAGATGGCCTCCCAGCGCCTCCCCCAGTGTCCTTCGTGGCTGGGGTGGGGAGCAGGCGGCGACTAGCCAGACCTGGACACCCGGCTCCCAGGCCGGGCGCCTGTGAGCGTACTCCTGTCTGGTGGAATCCCCGGCCCGCTTCAAAGGACCCCGGCCAGGGCGCCGTTCGCCAGGCTCTCCGCCGGCTGCTTTACGGTTCTAGACTGCGGTTCCCAGCCTGCGTTTTCCCGCCCGCCTCTAGTAGTGTAAGTTCCCGAAGCAACAGATTTGGGCTCCGGGAAAAGCGCACAGTGTCATGCAGAGGAAGGAAGCGGACAGGTTGGAGTCGTCTCCAAACAGCCCCAAGAGCCGTTTATGAAAAAAAAAAAATTGTTAAGGTTGGTTTTGTTTTGCCTTTTGGTGGAGAGCATACTCACGTAGGTGATTTTTTTCCCAAAAGAAAGGCAATTAAATAAAAGATGTTTGAAATCTAGAATTTTCCCTTTAAACACATACATCGATTGCGCTTTTATAGTTAAGCTCTGGGGCGAAATGTCTTTGTACATCAATCGTGCGGTGAAGTTTTGCGAAGGCTGCAAGCATTTGGGGGACGCTCTTGCATCTGGCGCAAAGGCGCTCTCGGTGGTGAAAAGTTTGCAGCCCGGGTATCTGGGGTGAGCAAGGGCAGGAATTATTCCTGGGAAAAGAGGGGCAGAGAAAGTTACAGGAGTGGGAAGAGAAAAAGTGAAAGTGTGTATTGGTGGTGGGGATAGAGGTTGTGAAGAGTGAGAATTTTTTCAGAATTTACAGGATCGGCAAGAGTTTGGGCAGTCGCCGCGCCTCGGCAGGAAGGCAGATGTTGTCATTTCTAGAAGAGAAATCATAGGACCTTCATCAGTCGCTACCACCCCTGGCAAAAGGTGCGCTGTCTTCTGTGACCTGATTAATCCCCTCTTTTTTCACTTTCTTTTTTAATCTACACCCTTGAGGAGCAGAAGCAAATGCAGGTTCCCATCGCTCCGAATACTCTCAGGGAATATCTGATCCGCTCTCTCCACAGCTTCCTAGCCCCTGGCACGGCTCCTCATTGGGTCATATCACCTGTCTCTCCCCACCATTTTGTGGCTTGAGGTCCTCTCCAACTCCCACCCCTGGTTCATCAGTCTCTCCAAAACAACGGCACGATTTTCCCACGTCTTTCTGGTGCTTCCAAATGCAGCTGTTTAATTTCGTGGACTTTGCTTTGCATTTTCTATGAGGTGTGGTCAGCGGGAGGATCTTTTAAGTACCTCCAGTGAAGGTGAATCTGAGCCGAGTTCTTCATATGTCAAGAAGCAAGCCTTCAGATTGCAGAGGTGCCCAGCAAGTCCTAAGTGGAAAGGTAAAGCAGGCGGGCGCGGGCTCCAGTGGTCATTGTGGAAGAGAGCCGGTTTGGGTGCAGGGTGCGGAGCTCTCACTTTGGACCAGCCTGGGGTGGGCTGCTGTCCCAGGGTCAGGGCAGCATAGGGCCCAGTAGCCTGGATGAAGGTGCAGACTCCACATCTCTCTCAGCACAGGCTGCCCTGGGATTTCGTTGAGAAGATGGAGCAGAGACTTGGAAGAAAGGGCCAGAAGGCTGTGTACAACGGGAACCTGCACAAATTCCCTCTACTGCCCAAATAGTGCACTGGAGTAAATCTCAGGGTGCACCCTTCTGATGCTTGTCTAGGATGGAAAGCTGAATTGTTTTAAAAGGTGGAAAACAAGAGGCATACAACTTCCTGATTTACCTTTCTGTTTATCACCTCCCCACACTCAGACCAGAAACCTGTATTCAGTTATTCAATGTGGCAAGTTTTAATGAAAGCATTTGCACCTTAAGCCTTAGTGGCAAAAATGTATTTATTGCGAAGTGTCAATGGAATATTTTCACAGATTAGAGGCAGCATGTTTGCTCTGGTTCCTCCCAGATTAATATACAGAATTATGGAGCAGAAGTGCAGGCGCTGACTCAGTTAGCACAAGGCATATGCATGCTTATCATCACATGACCACTGTCTATTAAAATATTGCAATACCTAAACACTATTGCAAAAACAAAAGTTGCTTTTCTTTCCTATAATTAAATCTAATTTGTTAATTGTCTTTTGTCTTGCCATGTTGTTTTCATCTTAAGAGGTGACACGTTATTATTTTCTCTGCTTAATAATATTATTTACAAATTAATACTGTATATTTTACATTAGTGGAACATATAATTAGGTGTTTGATTTAATTTGTATCATTTGTTCAGTTAAAACAGAAAGCCTATCTAAGGTTGATTTGTCAAGGGGAGGTTGAATAGTCCTGATTTAACATCACAGTCACAGTTCATGGAAGCTACCTGGCCCCAAATGCACAAAAGACAGCTTTTCATAAGGTGCATTTGACATTTTGTTTATCATGTGTGTATTTCCCCAGCCATTTAATACAAAATGGACATTCACATATTAGAGATTTCATTTTTTTTGTCACCTTGTGTTCTTTTTTTCCTTCCAAAGTTCCTTTTTTTCTACTCACTGGACATCTCTCTCCCTCACTTCAGTCCTTCCCCACCCCCAACATTTGTTCTAGGTTCTTAGGGTTAAATTCAGCATGATTTTGTGTCTTTAATGCTGTGACAAGTGACCGCTAATTGGTTCTCACTTGAGCAAAGATATTACCATACTAATATTATTATTGGTAAGAAGAGGTAATTGATAACACCACCTGCCACTCTGGGGCAATCACGATGATAAATGTTTCCATCAACAGGAAATCTGTGCTTGGTGTACCACAGCCCAACGCAAACAGCATGTCAAGTGCCAATTATAAAGATGTTGCTTTTCCATTACATTGGGGGGGGCACCAGAAAATGTGGCAAAAAATTAGATTTGTGTTTTTTTGAAAATGTTTTATACAAGCTTCTGTTCACCAACTTGAAGTTACCTTTCCCCAGAAAAATAAAAGGCTGTGCCTAAATAACCTGGAACAAGACAACTGCCCTCTCACACTGCTGCAAGGGCTCTGCCTCCTGTGTGTGCAAATCCATTGAGATAAATATGCCCACGTGTCGTTAATAGGTGGGAGAAGTGTGCAGAGCATATAAATCCACCTTGGGCCGAGTGCTCTGAAGCTTCCTGTATGCTCGTCACAGGACACTGTGCCAGTTCACTGGAGGCATGGCAGGCAAGCATCCCACAGTTTTTTATGGCATGCACAGGAAAACCTCACATGGTTATCATCTTCACACGGAGGGGTGCAAACGTTGTTGAAGTACTTCTTGCTTGATGGTTGGACTTTGTACGCAGCTGCGCATGGCCAGGGAGGGGCGCTTCAGCAAGTATGATCATATAAATAATGCTGGGGAGTTACAACTTTGACTCCCTTGCCTACAGGGAGGCTCAAACGATTATTATTAGCTTGCATTAATAGATGCAGGCCTCAAAAGGCGAAATCAGCTATTGATAATTGCAAGAAGTATACAGCAGCTACTGTATCGATCGGCTTGTCCCTTATTCCCCTGGTATGGGAGAGATAAGAAGACTCACTCTTTAGTGCAATATAATTTCTTTTGACCTATCTGCTTGCTACAGACTTATGATGAATAGCCAGAGTGGTTAAAGTCCTTTATCACGAAAGTTACCCCTTGATATAATATTGATTCTTTATAACTAGCTCCAAACACAAAAATCAAACTGTCCACTTGACCATCATCATCATCAATATCATCACAAAGCCTCTGGAATAAAGATCAGCTGCAGCCCGAAAATGCTTTCTATAATCTTCCCAGCTAATCTTTATTTGCTGATGATGAAAAGAAAAAGAAAGCGGGAGGGGGGAGTGGAATGTCATTTGGACGAACACGGTATTTATACGTGTACGTATATTAGGTCAAGACATGCGGCCTCTGGGGTGAGAAAACGCGGGCCGTACGGTCAGGCCTCTGGATCTGCCCCGGGTGTCCAGGGCTGGGGGAGACAAAAAGGACCCACGCGGGCTGTCTTGCGTCGCAGTTAGGACGAGCCCACAGCCTCCGCCGGGTGGAAATCCGTGCCAGGCGTCTCGGTGCTCCAGCCCGAGAGGGGCGCTCGCAGGGTGGGCTCGCCGGCTTGGAGGGGCTGGCCGCCCCGAGGCGCACATCAAAGGCCGCCCGTGCAATTCGTGTGCATTTCCCTCAATTAACGGCATTTCCTGCCCTCGCCGCCTCTCCGCCCGCCCCGCCCCCGCGCCAGCTGGGGCCTCCCGAGCTCCCGAGCGCCGGCGAGGGCTCTGAGCGTACGTGAGTGCGCGCGTGTCCGCGCGTGGGCGCCTGCGGGGCCGCGGCCGGGGCTTTGCCCTGTGGAGACCGCGCGGGTGGGTGGACCGTAGGCTCCACCGAGGGCCGGTGGAGGCAGAATTGCGGGTGCAGTTTGTGGGGACATGGGGCTTGGGTTGGGGGACGCAGGGAGGATCCCAACTCCTCCAGCCTTGAGGCTGCTGGGTTCGCGTGCTGGACAGGCTCGGCTCTGGCCTCCGCCCGCCCGCAGCGGTCTCCAGAGGCCCCTCCCTGGAACACTCTCCTGGCCCGGTGCCTTCTCTCCTGGACCCTCAGAAGTCAATCAGCAAATGCAGGGTGGATACGTACAAAAGGGTCAAGACTCGCGGCTCCTGCCCCTGCGGTCTGCTAATTAGCGGATCCGGACAGCACGAGGGCTCCCCTCTTTCGCCTGGATTCTGCCCGAGCACTGAGGACTCTGGATCCCCGCCTCGCCTCAGTCTCGCTCCTGGGGTCTCCAGTGTCTGGTCTCAGAGCCCGTCGCTGGGGACATGGGGCATTCTCTCTGGCACCCCTGGGTGGGCGGGGGGGGGGGCGGGGACCTTGGGCTTCAGGCTGGAAGCCAGGTGTGGGGCACTCTCCCTACTGTGTCCCTCCCCCATTCCTTTTGGTCAAGGACTGCCTCTCTTGGACTGGGTTCCAATTCGTTAGAGGACACCGGGTCCCACTGTAATCCACTACCAGGGACTCACTGGATTTATACCAGCCGGGGACAGCCTGGGATGAAGTCCCAGGACTGATTTCATACCTTTGAGCCGTGTCTAGGCTCTCCCAGAGGCCAGCAATTCCATGGGGCGATCCAAGGCCCTTGGACATTACCTTTAACTGCTTCCGGTCAGTAGGGTGGGGGATGTGCCCGCGGGTTGAGGACAGGAAGCTCAGTATATTTAGGCCTTTGCTCACAAGGCTCTGTCTCTGGCTCAGACCTGGGCAGCTCTGCCCTCTGGCACTGTGACCCAGCACGCAGAGCTACCCACTCTTCACACAGTGTGCGCAGAAGTCCTGGAGAGCAGGCACAGCTCTGATGTGACTGTGTGGAGCGTTCTTGGCTTTCTCATGGTCACAGTGCCATTTCTTGGCTCCAAGCCTTGCCTGAGCATAGAGGTGGAGTTCTGCAGAAAGCTGGGCTGGTGGAGGAGGAACTCGCCAGAAGGTCTTGAGTGCCAGAAGTGGGACGAAGGGGCCAGGTAGGTTGGGGGTTCTGCTGTCACTCAAGGGTGAGCTTTTCACCATAACCAGGGATGGGCTCTGAGGGGACAGACCCTATTCCCCGTCCTAGAAGGCCAGGCGATAGGAGAGGAGGACTGAAGTCCAGCTATGTTAGAATCTGTTTACAACCCCCAGGACATCAAGATGGCAGAAGAAACATCTGGAAGTGGGCAATATGATTTGCTTTGCTAAATGAGTGAGCAACGTGCCCCATGTGGGGACTTGCTGATGACCACGTGGCTATGCAGAGGGGTCTGCAAGCAAGGAAGCGTTTCTTTCTGCCCAGAGGAACCAGGCTCAGAAAGAAGGACCATTTCAGAACTCAAGAGCTTGCACCTGCTGTCACAAGAAATGAAAATTTAAGTGGTCAGTTCTGCAGTGTGTTGTAAAACCAGCCAGCATGGTCAAGTGGGCTAGCAATTTCATAAAACCAGGCTCACCCACATTACTGGCAGGTGCTTGTGCATGGTTCCTGATGAGTGCTGAGGTCTTCAGTGTCCTTCAGTGAGCCACTGAAAGCCTGTAATTTTGTTACACTCATCTTACCAGGGACAGCTCCACTCTTGCTGCTGGCTCAGTGACCCGGGCAGGCAGTGAGGCCTTATGGGGCACATGTAGGGAAAGGCGTCCTCAGAGGCTAAGATGTGGGGAACACAAGTGATTGCAGCAGTGTTAGTGACAGTGACAGCCAAGGAGGTCACCACGACGGAGAACAGTGGCAGGGGGCAACAGCCTGGGGACGGCTGGGGACAAGGGGGTCATGACGGGCAAGAGAGGAGAGGACGGGGCCACCAACCCGTGGAGCTCAGCAGTCACGGGTACTGCGGAGAGGACGGGCTGCTGGGGAAAGCAGGGGCCTGCAGACAGCGTGGCCCTGCGAGCCACACCTGGAATGGGCATCTCTGCCGCCTGCATTCTGCACCTGGGGTGAGGCCAGCACTCCTCCAGCAGAGTCTGGCTCAACTCTACCACTGGCCGCTCTGCACAGTTCTCCCCATGGCTGGCTCCCAGCTCAGCTCCAACTTGACGTCACCTCTGACCAGCTGAACTCCACATCACTGCTAAACCCACGGCTAACAAACCCATTAAAGGCCCAGGGCAGCCTCCTCTGGCAGCATGGGGTGACTGATTCTGAGGGAAGTTGCTCTCTTGTGTGAGCTGGAGGTAAGCTGACGTCCTTGCTCAGTGCTCCAAGAATGCCACTGCCTTGCTTCTTCAACACGCTGCTCTGTAGCTCCCAAAGTCCCCCCGCAGCCCCTGCTTGTGAGGTGCTGCTGGTTGGGACCCTGCACTGCGGCTCAGCCGTGCCGAGCCCAGGCCTTGCACACCTGGCTCGGTGCACACGTGCACATCTTCTGCAGCCTTCAGCGTTGGGGAGGGGGTTTCCAGAACATGTCCCTGGGCATCTGCTGTGCATGGCTGAGCAGACGCTGCTGTGGGGTAGGAGCTATTCCTATAATGACACACACGATACACATGCCTGTGGTTGAATTCTGGCCGCAGGCCCCTTTGGGTTTTGAACTATTCCAAGGGCAGTGCTCTTGACGCGACGGCGCCCGTGGACCTTGGGCCTCTCATCTCTGTATGCTCAGTTCCTGTGTGCTGAGCACCAGTCACGGCTGTCGGGCCCTCGCAGCGGTGTTGTTCGTGTCTCCGACTTCTCCAGTGGCTTGGCTTGCCCGTCTGGCTCACAGTTGCATGAAACAGTGTCGTCAGAGCTGTTGGCAAGGCCCCCTTGGTCTTTCCTGGGGAGCGAGGCTGGAATCTCTGCCCGCTGGCTGGCGGAGCTGGGACTCTCTCTGAGGGTGAGCTCTGCCCAAGGCTGCTCTGTGCTCCGCACGCCCAGGGCTTCCCGCACGGCACCTCCTTGCTCTCTCCAGAAGCTCTAAGCAAGAGAGGGGCACTTTGCCCTTCCTGATGCAGTTGCTGTTGTTGGGTGGGATTCCTGGGGCAGAGGGTGCTTGCCTGCAGATGGACCTGTGAATGTGGCATTGGCACTCTCTCGTCTGCCCTCTGTACCATCCAGCCCCTCTCCCTGGCTGCCTCGCACCTCTTCCTCTCTCAGCATCTGCTCTACCTGAGAGAATCTCTGCTTTCACTCCCCTGACGGATTTTGATCCAGTCTACAATCTTCTTGGAGGAAGCATTATGAGATTGTGTTTACTCCATCCTTATGGTTCCTCTATTCTTAGTATTTTTTAGAGCTTGTGAGTGAAATTAAAAACAATTTAGAAAGAGAATCTTCTGTTTTCTGAGTGTCACAGGACGACCATTCCGTAGGTCCATGGGGGAAGCCCTGCTCGTCCCCAGGTGAGTACCATGGCCTCTCAGGGCCAGCTCTGCAGACCCCACAGGCTCTGAGCCTTGCCTTTATCAGACCAGTCTCGGGAGCTCCTGTGACTTGTGCACGGCCACATCGCTGAAGCGACGGATAGCATGGGTGCCAGAAAAGGTGTCTGCGCCTAGAAGCAGAGGCTCAGCCAGGTCTGGGATGCCTGCCTGGCCATTTGAACATTCTGTCTCTATCTGCTTTATTTTCCTTCTTTCTTTCTTCCGTTCTGGAGTTGAACCAGGGCTTGCACATACCAAGCACAAGCTTCAGCCACCCCTAGTGCGGCTGCTTCTCTGGGCTGATCTAAGAGGAAAATTTCAAAGTAAGGGATGGTGCAGATGATGTGTGGAGCTTTGGAAGGTGGCAGAGTCCCACGGAAACGATCCATGCTCTGATCCATACCCTGGGCCCAGCCCCACGTTGGGACAGGGTTCAGTTATAGAAGAGGCACCAAGGGAGACCGGTGGGAGAGCAGGTGCTCAGCAAAGGTCTGAGTGAGTGGCACAGAAACAAGTGAGCCGTCAGAGGCCAGGATGCCTGCTGCAGAAGCTGCACCCTGAGGACGGCGGCCTGTGAGGGCCAGGCCGCCCAGCCAGCCCCACCCTGGCGAGCTCCCTCCCATGGGCCCTGTGCCTGGCCTGGCGTGGGGGCAAAGGCAGCACTGCTGACGTTTCCGTGCTGTGCTGTAGCCTGGGGACCTGGAGAGCACGCTGGCTTTTCGCTGATGCCTCCTGACAGCCCTGTCACTCAGAGGAAAACTCCAGGGCAGCCTTCACACCGACCTCGGCTTTGCGGCAGAGCAGGGAACAGAGTGTCTCTCCGCAGACACGTGGGCACACACAGCCTGACTGCCAGCGTGCCTCGGCGTCACAGGCTGTGTGTTCGCTGTTCTAGCAGTGCCTGTGCCATGGCAATGACCACGTGGCGAATCCGTCAGTCACTCCGTGCCTGTGGGTAGAGGGTAGAGCTGCAGGAAAACCTCTCGGCCGCTTTGCAGGGACGGAGGTTCGGCTCTGCAGGGTCCTCCTGTTGCTCACTCTGGTGTGTGCAGAGCCACGTGCGAGATCTGTGGCATACCTCTGTGCGTTCTGTTTTGGAAAGTGCATCTTCTCCTGTGTGTTTAACACATGGTTATGTATGTGTGCAGCCACTCGCTCATGCTGTGATGTTGTCATGCTATTGTGGTGTTTGTGACTGCGGGGTACAGTTTTATTAATGCACTTGCAGGTTTCAGGAAGCCAGGGGACTAGTATCTCTTGACCACATCTTCTGAAATTGAATTACTTCATCTCAGAAGAAAGATGTCATGGCAGATGTAGCACTAAAATGGCGAGGTGAGCAGGCATTAGGAAAGTGATGTTGTGCTGGAGAATGCTGGGAGCATACTCCTGAGACCCCTGGTCAAGGCCACTCTCTTTGCCAGGTGCAGTGGTGCACGCCTGTAATCCCTGCAACTTGGGAGGCTGAGACAGGAGGATTGCAAGTTCAAATTCAGCCTCAGGAACTTAGTGAGGCTCTCAGCAATGTAGTGAGACCCTGTTTCAAAATTAGAAATAATAAATAAATACATAGTACATACATAAAGGGGCTGGAGTTGCAGTTCAGTGGTAAAGAAACCCTGGGTTCATCCTAGGTACCAACAAAAAAAAAACAAAGGTCACTGTCTTTGTGGTGTCAGTCTCCGTGGAGGCCCGGAGCGCTGGAGGTGGTCTCCTTTCTTGGCATCATTGTAGAGGGAGCCAGCTTTCCCTTTTCTTCAGTGTTGAGGTGAAATTCACAAAGCAAGATTTAACCACACTACAGAGAATATGCTGATATTCACTACATTTATCTTCTTAGGCACCTACCACATCAATCTAGTTCCCAAGCATTTTACTTTCCTGAAAAGGAAATCCCAATCCACCCCAGCCCTGGATCCACCAATCTGCTTTCTCTCTCAGCCAATGCTTTTTAAAAATTTTGTTATCATTCTTATTTTGAGATAGAGTTTTGCTATATTGCTCAGGCAGGCCTCCGGCCTCAGCCTCCCGAGCACTTGGCACTACAGGTGTGCACTGCACTGGGCTAACCGGGGGTTTTTACCAGAATGGTTTGAGTGACCAGCTTGGATGATTTGGGCGTTGAACTGGCTCCCGGGTGTGACTTACCTCGTACAGCCTTGGTGATTCCCTGAAGAATGGACTCCATCCGTCAGGTCGTGGGAAGCGATGGGGGTGCATCTGGGGCCAGTGTGCTCCCTGCTGTCACCCTGCGGTCACCCTGGTGTCAGTGGGCCCAGGCGTGCCTCTTGCTTCTGTCCACACAGGAAGGCTTGTGACCCAGGTTGTTAGTAAGTGTGTCCCCTGTATTTCTGGAGAGAGATCCTCCAGACTTTGGCCGCCTGTAACGTGGGGCCTGACTGTCCAGTCTGGTCTTTACCTTTGTGGTAGCATGTTTGAGGACATTGCTGAGACGAAGTGTTCACAGTGAAACTTCAGACAGGATGAGTGTCCTGGGAGCAGAACGTGGTGGTCACCTCACCACGGGGATCTGCTGCAGGCACAGGAACACAGTGCGCTCCTTGACTGGCACCTGTCTGTCAAACATCAAAGGCCCTGAAGTCCCCCGCGGTGAAGGATCTGACAGTCCAGTTATCCAGCATTTTCCAAAGATGGTAGCCATAAGAAAGGCTTTCAGGGGCTCACATTCTGCCAGAAGAGCTGGCTGCTTGAACATGGGGAGGAAACTGGTGTGGAGTCTTCCCTGGGGCAGAGGAAGCGGCCTGGCATTTGTCTACAGAAAACCCTCCCTCCCTGCAGGCTCCTGCTGGAAACCATCCCTATGTAGACCCTACAGAGCCTGCTTGCAGGTTTCTTGCTGGCTGCACACTTTGGGGGCTGCTCACTGCTTGAGGTGGGGTCTGCGCTGTGTCTGTCTCTGCCCACTGGATGCCAGAGCACCCTGAGCTGGTGTGGGGGTGGAGTCCCCTGCCCTGGGTGCAGTTATGGCATAAGGGTGGCTGGGCATGAGGAAGAGAGGAAGCTGCTTGCTTGCAGGATGGCAGGCAAAAGGCACCTGCTGGCTGCCACCAAGAGGAAGCCAGGAGTCAGGGAGGTGGCTTTGAGGGGTCAGGTAGCGAGCATCCTGGCCTTCTGGCTCTGGATGTGTGAGCTGCCCCCAGCAGAGCCCCAGCCTGAGGGAGGTTGGTGAGGGGGCCTGGCTGCAGCAGGAGCTGGGCAGGGGTATGGCCAGCAGAGCCATGGCCTGCCCAGTGGGAAGGGCTGGGGGCCTGCTCCTGAGGATGCCAAGGCAGGCCAGCAGGAAGCACATCCAGCCCATGGCCCTAAGGTGGCCTGGCCCCAGGTGGCTCCCCTCTGCCGTGGGCGACACATTGTCTCTTGAATTGAGCAGCAAGGACTGTGACGGAAGCTGGTGCAGCGCTGCTGGGCAAGGGGCAGGCAGCGGGGCTCCTGTGAGAGGTGAGGCCACTCCTCAGTTGGGCACCTTTAGGGAAGGCGTGAGCAGGCGTTGGGCCCGCGTGTCTGTAGGTCCTGGGGAGCTGTGTGGAAGGTTGCCGCCTCTGGCAGGTGGAGGAGGGTGCTCTGGAGGGTGTCCTCGGGTGGCGGTGACCATGTGGTGGCCCCAGTGTGGAGGAGGGTGCTCTGGAGGGTGTCTTCAGGTGGCAGTGACCCGTGTGGTAGCCCCAGCATGGAGGACCTTGGATCAGCTTCTTTGAAGTTATTAAAAACGACTTATTAAGCCGGGCGCGGTGGCTCAAGCCTGTAATCCCAGCACTTAGGGAGGCTGAGACAGGAGAATCGTGAGTTCAAAGCCAGCCTCAGCAATGGTGAGGTGGTAAGCAACTCAGTGAGACCCTGTCTCTACATAAAACACAAAATGGGGCTGGGGGTGTGGCTCAGTGGTCGAGTGCCCCTGAGTTCAATCCCCAGTACAAAAAAAAAAAAAAAAAAAAAAAACGACTTATTAAGAAAGCATGCTGTCATTTGACAACAGCTCAAGCTCGGTCACAGGTAGACTAAGGCAGCAGGCTCTCAGCAGATGAAGTCAGCTTTGCAGTGAGGTCGTGCTTTCCATGTCTCTGGATGCTTTCATGCTGTGGTGTGATGGAGGGTTAGCTCAGCACTTTGTTGCTTTAAGAATCAATGGGAGACTTACAGGAGACAATTAGGCAAGTGATTCTGTTCTCAAAAGCCAACTGCCTGACGACATGATCGGACTAGCCACAGACGACAGTCCTTGCCTCAGTGATGCAGAGGTGTGTGTGAGTGTGAGCATGTATGTGTGCACAGGAGCCCGTGTGAGCCCGTGTGAGTGAAGTGTGTGAGCACACGTGTGTGCATGTGTGTGTGCATGTGAGCACGTGTGAGCAAAGTGTGTGATCACGTGTGTGTGCGTGGGAGCCCACGTGAGTGAAGTGTGTGAGCACGTGTGTGTGCACAGGAGCCCGTGTGAGCCCGTGTGAGTGAGGTGTGCATGTACGCTGTGCATGTGAGCACATGTATGTGAGCACGTGAGCATGTGTGCACGTGAGCACATGTGTGTGAGCAGGTAAACATGCGCATGGGCATGTGAGTACATGTATGAGCCCGTGTGAGTGAGGTGTGCATGTATGGTATGCATGTGAGCACAGGTGTGTGGGCATGTGAACATGTGTGTGCGTGTGAGTGCATGTATGAGCCTGTGTGTGAAGTGTGTGAGCATGTGCGTATACATATGAGCACAGGTATGAGCCCTGTGAGTGAGGTGTGTATGCATGGCGTGCATGTGAGCACGTGTGTGGGCATGTGAGCATGTGTGAGCATGTGTGAGCCCATGTGTGTGAGGACGTGTGTGCACATGGGTGAGTGTGTGCATGTGTGTGCACATGGGTGAGTGTGTGTGCGCGTGTTGGCCAAAGTGAAGACAGTACATGAGTAAGATCTTCAGAGTTGAAGATGGAGTCCACCGGGTGGAAGCTCAGTTACAAAGCAGCTCAAGGAGAGCCTGAGTTAATCGGCACTTTTCAGAAACAGCTGTTCCAGGAAGGGAGCTCTGCTTGCATAGGCTTTAACTGTGACCTTCAAAAGCACATCCCTGACGTCAGTTCCTAGAGGTCACTCCCTGTGACACTGAGGCTACTCAAGGTTGACAGAGAGTTTCTCTAGAATTCAGTTTTGGGCGAATGAGGTGAAGTCGAAGGCGTTAATCTTCTCTTGCTGTGGAGCTTCCCTGCCCCCGAAGCCGCACTGAACCTCAGGTTGTCTGTCCCCTGCAGCTCTGCCCCTTCCCTCCCGAAGGCAGGAGGTTGAGTGTGGGTGTCTGGGATTTGCTTGCTGAGTCTGTGGCCAGCGTCTGTGTGAAGACGAGGGACTGTTGTCCATCCTCCGCTGGTTGTTGGCCTGGAGAGACGCCTCGTGCTGGGCGGCGGTGTTCCCAGCACAGCCGCTCCTCTCCGCTGAGTGCGGCTGGAGCCTGGCAGCTGGCGGCACCTTCGAGGCCCAGAGCTGAAGGGCTCTGTGCTGAGTCGTCACCAGTGCTGGTGACCATGTGTTTTCTGTGAGCGTGGAAGGAATCGGAGGCCCAGAGTCAGGGCAGGCTGCAGGCTGTCGTGTGGACAACTGGTGTTTGGAAAAGCACCAATCTTGGCTGTTCAATAGGCAGTGCGCGAGTGTGGTGGGCCTGTGGCAGCAGCAGCCCCTGTCCGGGCCCACGTGCTGGCAAGGCCCCTTCCCGTAGTGGGCTTTTGGCTCCCACGCAGCTGGAGCTGCAGCGTAGGGTTTTCGACATTAAGGCTTGGCAGTGGGAAGCCATCTTCTGTCGGGCTGAGCTGTTTTCCCATTTGTTTTTGTTTGGAAAGTAAGGTTCATGAGGTCTGACGTCCTCTGACCATTGTGTTCCTGGCGAAGCACACAGTTTTCACTTAAACTTACAGACAGGGCCTGCGTTACAGGGGAGTGCCCGACATGAGCCACAGCTGCCGTGTGGAGCCAACAAGCACAGGGCAGAAGCAGCCGTGTTCATGTGGCAGCGCACACAGACTGGCGGGTGTTGGTGCAGCAGGAGGACAGGTAACTGCAGATAGGTCAGGTCTTATCGAGCCCAGCAGATTTACCTGGTCCAACTGCTCTTTACCACACTGAAATCTGAAAAAAGGGCCAACTTGGGATTTTTTAAGAGAAGTGGATTTCATTAATTAATGTTTTCTGTAGGATATAGACCCCTGTTATTCACTTTTTGGTTGATGTCTTTAGTCTTCAAGCCTTTGAGAGGCATGCAATTACCTTTCACCCAAGGAAGACCGAGAGGAGGTGGACCGAGGAAGGTTCGTTAGCTGGCCTGCACCCCAATGAGCCTTCGCCCCAGTCCTTGCTTCCCACGTGATGTCACAGGTAGACATCACTTAGACCATGCCTGTGCGTGGAAGGACCACCCTAGCCCGTTCTCTGTGGGCTTGAAGCATAGTAAGAGCAGGGTTTGCTTTTCGGGAGTTTCTGCTTTATTGCCTAGTTTGTTCTTTCCTTTTGCTCACACTGTTGGTTCTGCTTGTTAAACATCAGCACTTGGATGGAAGATCTATCTGTAGAATGACCCTGGGACGTCCAGGTACATCCACTGGACGAAGCCTAGGCATGCCTGTTGCAGGCTGTTCCTTTCCCAGGTTGACTAAGGGCTGAGCTGCCACGGGAATCTGGCATGTCTGGGTGATTTCTTCAGAAGTAACGAGTGATCCCTCATTGGGGGCCAGTGCTGGGCCCTCCGAGGCTGTGCCGTTTCCATCGTCACCTGCCAGGAGTGCCCACTGCTATCCAGTGTGCTCCTGGTGAGGACTGTCATTATCCTTCATGCTGGAATTAGCTGGAATTGTTTCCCTCCTAGTCACATGGTACTTGATTCTACAAGGACTTTATAAACACAAACATATTAACTACTCTTATTCTATGTTAGACACACATTTTAGTTATATCAATAGCGGAGGGATGATTTAGTTGCTATTATTTTGTCACAATGCACGATTTCAAAGAGAATTAAAATAATATCACATGGTGGTGTGTGTGTGTTTTAATCTCCCCAAATCTTAGGTGTGTTTGCTCTAAGAATCAGCCCCCAGAGTCTGCAGCCTCTGTATTTGCTCCTGTGTCTGTACGGCTGGCATGGCCTTCCCCTGGTTTTCTCTCTTCTCCCTGCTGACTCAGTCTCCACTGTCATTTTTAGGATGTTAATCAGCTGTCTTTATGTAATTTTAAAAATCAAATGCCAGTGGCTTTGGTGCATGTTGCAGTATTTGTGGGAGTGAGGAGGGATAGCCAGGGCCCCGGCCTCCCTGGAGGCTCTGGAAATGGCTCCTCGGACTCCCCCAAGCTGACTGGCATGTAGTCCCAGCAGAGACGTGTTTGGCATTAGCTGCGCCTACCTTGCCCTGAGAGTTGGGACCTGCAGTTGGTGCTGTGGGGACCTCAGCTGAGGAGACATTGGCGTGAAGGCGTGATGCCCTGAGGTTCTTCCCGTGTGCTCTGGCCTCCTGAATCTCCCAGAGCAGTGGCTGCCTGGCGCATTTCCCCTCCTCCTGCACCTCATGGTATCCTTTCTTTGGGGGAGAAGCTGTTTAAGTCATGAAAGGAAGGTACTGCTCACGCCAGGGAGCGCTTGCCTTCTGTTAAGGGCATCCTGGAAGATTGATTCCTAGTGTGACTCAGGCATAATGAGGGAGGCTGGTGCAGGCTGTGGCTCTGTCCTGGCCTTAGACATGGAGGTCGGGGCAGCTCCTCTGGTAGTTGAGGCCACTGGAGCCAAGTGAATGGAGAACAGTGTCCTCTCATACACTGAAATGATGGCATCTGAGTGGCTTTGGATGCACACTGTTGATTTGTGTGTGGACAATGGGACAAGCCTTTTCTATTCTGTGTCCTGTGCCTTTCCTTGGAGATCAGAGCATGTGTACTCCTGATCATCGTGAGGTGATGGGAAGAGCACTTTTGGTGTCATCAGAAGTTAGCAGATAAACTCTGCATTTGACACAATCTGACGCGAGAAGAAAAGAATCCTGGCTACTTAATCCTGGGCTGGAGGCAAGTGCGGCTAGGGCTCAGTCACCAGCAAGGGAAGACCTTCCCATTCCACTGGGCCTGCGGTTAAGGGACGGGTGCGTCCTGCTTATGCTAAGGGTCATCTCCGTCATCTGCGTGCCTACTGGGTGTCTGGAGGTGAGCAGTGCAGGGCATGGTATGTTGGGCAGAAATTTTGGGAGAAACTGCCCAGTTGGTAGGACGTCTCTGAAGCAACAGTTACATTTATTTAAACATATTTTCTTCTTAACCTTTTTCCTTTCTTGTAAGCTTCCCTTTCCTTGTGCCTGTTGGGTTATTTCCCTGGATATAGATTCTGGAATACTGAATGTAATACTGACTACCAATTATTACTGCAGTTTGGATGTTGAATTTGGGGCCAAGTTATTTATTTATTTATTTTTAAATATAAATAATACACTTTAGGTGCTACCAATTGCCACCTGGTTGCAAGTGCTCAGAGGCATCTTTGTTATTAGCCAAGTTCCTCTGTTTCATGGTGATGTGACCTGAGCCACCTGGGGCTCTGAAGTGAGGAACCCAGATGGCGTGGGGGAGAGCAAGGAGATCAGACACCAGGACGCGTCCAAGGAAGCCACCTGCGCTGTGTCCCTCCTGCCACCCACTGCTGCCAGCCACGGTGGCCTAATGCCTCACTTGGAAGCCACAGGTGGGCCAGGAGGCCCGTAGGCTCTGTGAGGCAAGGCGGGTGGGTTGCAGGGCCTGGTTGCTCCAGAGGCGCTGCGGCGACACAGGGCGGCAGGGTCCTGGATGAGCTGCTGCTCTGTGGAGCGGGACCTCGTGTGGGATTTGGGGGCCGAGGGGTTTGAAATACCATCACTCAAGTTATTCTCACGTTGGTAGCAATTTTTCCTATTTTCTATCAGTCTGTTCACTGTTCATGAGGAAGCTTTCCTCTTCTGAAAGAGTCTCTGTGGGCCCTCGTCCTACAGGACTCTCCAAAGGCTCTGCTCTGCTCCCGAGTTTCCTTTCTCTGGACCTGGCCGTCTGGAAGCTTCCAGAAAATGCAGGACCAGATGTCGAGGCCAGTCTGCCCGTGGCCCTCCTGCAGGAGCAGTGACACCTGAGGGCCTCTGTCAGCTCTCTGACTGGTGGGCGTGTCTCACCTTCCTGTGGGCAATGGCTCGGGCAGGGGCAGGTCTGGGCAGCCTCACAAGAAACCTACCCAAGCAGTTTCCTCCTCTCAGGTGTGGACTAGGCTAGCATTTTGGAGGAGGGTTCTTAAAATGAGGACTGTTTTCATGGAAGGTCAGTGACATCTGACCACTAGATGTCCTAAAGAATTCTGCAGCTGTGCTGTGCAGTCACAGGGCAGGCCCCTGTGTGGGCAGAAGCGTGTCTGTCCTGTGGACATGGGCACGTATCGGGATGATTCGGTGATGTCTGTTGAATGCTGAGCCCTGAGTGCTCAGGGTGGGTGGCAGAGTGGGTGTCTGGAAGCAGTGGTGGCTGAGCGACAGTGAGGGCTGTTGGTTGTCCACCACAGTCCTGATGACCTGCACCCAAGTGCTTTACTCCTGGTGCGGCCCGCAGGATGTGTGTGATGTCACCGGGCAGATACGTGGAAGTCCACAGCCGGACGTGGCACAGGAGGCCATGCAGAGAAAGGACTGGAATTCAGTGATGAGCTCAGGCCAAGACAAGAAAGCCAAGGGTGCCTCTCAGGAAAGGAGACTGGGGCTGTGATGTGGCCACGCCCACAGGTGGGCACGGGGACGGAGCCTGGGACACTGCAGAGGAAGGTCAGCAGGTTGTATGACGTCTTCACTCAGAGGAAGGAAGGAGGGGACGGACGCCTTGCTGATGAACACCTGCTCACTAAAATTCCGTGCCTGTGCTGACCATGGGCAGCCCTCGGTGCTATGAGGGATGGTGCCAGAGCCTGAGCTGCGAGGGAGGAATTGGGGAAGGGCAGTTCCACGCAGGGTCTTCTATCTGAATTGGGAACATGGCCTGTGCAGTTCTTTGGGAATTCATGGGGTCTCATCTTTGGCACCTGATTTTTTAAAACCTAGCAAACATGGGGAACTGGAAAGCCAAGGCTCTCAGTGCAGCGCCAGCCAACACTGGAGCTCACTGCAGATGTGTGGGGGCCAGGGGGCCGCGCCCTCGGGGGTCTCGCTGGTGAGGCTGTTCCTGTGCCTTCGCTTGCTGGTCTTCCTTCCTTCCAGGTGCTCATTCCAGGCCGCATGCTGCTCACTGGGATGGCCACCAGGCAGGAAAGGAAGGGCGAGCCTGTCCCACATGTTCAGGTCGGTCTTGGCTTCTCAGTCTCGCAGTGGCTGACAGACACCAGACAAGAACAGCGACTGGAGGAAAGCTTATTTGGGGCGCACGATTTCAGAGATTCAGTCCGTGGTTGGCTGGCTTTGTGGCTTTGGGCCTGCGGTGAGGCAGAACACGATGGCGGGGAGGCCACAGCAGAGGGAAGCTGCTCAGTTCATGGCCGTGGGGAAGCAGAGAGGAGACCTTGGACAGCCATTGCGCTAGAGATACCCTCTCAGAAGGTCCCTGTGGGGCTAGGGAGGCCCCATCAGGGGCAGGCACTCTGCATCGGCAGTGCTGGTGGCTGGCAGTCCTCGGTGCCTCCTGGCCGGGGCTTGCCTGCCTCTTCGCAAGGCTGTCTGCCCTGCATGCCTTCTCCTCTCCTGCTGCCCTCACCTTGGGGGCAGGGCATCAACTGTGCATGTCGGGGGACACACATGTCAGCCCCGCTCAGCAGGGAAGGAACTGCCATCCATCCACCTGGCCTGCTGTGGCACAAAGCAGGAGGCCAGACTATGAGCCGGGAGGTCAGTTACTCCCCAAGACAGGAAAAACAGGGAAGTGTTGGTCAGGAGGGTGGGAAGTAGGCCCAGGAAGGAGAAAACGTGTCCCAAAGAGCACTCTGCAGATTTGCTGGAGGCCAGGGGTGCTGTGGCCCTGGAGGCCGGGGGGAGGCTGCTGCCTGCCTTTTCAGTATGGTAAAGGATTTCTGGCGGTGCACTCTGCAGTGCATCAGGAATCGGCCACAGCGGGCGTGTTCGGGCTGCCTGGGGTGCATCTTGATGCGCTCCGGGTCTCATAGAGCCGATGTTTTCCATATCTGTTTTAGAACAGGGGGGCTGGTTAAATGCATGGGTTTGATGTGAACATGTTAGATGACTTTGCAAGTGTGGAGAATAAATCACCGCGCGCCAGCAGGTCTTTTGGAAGAGCTCGCTTCCGGTGGAGCCTATTGTGAGAACCGGAACCGACAGGTGCCCTGGCTGAGGCAGCCCGGAGGACCTGGCAGCTGGAGCAGAGCCTCGGGTGGGCGTGCTGACCTTGCTGGCCCACTCCGGGTGCTGTCCTGAGCCCGCCCAGCCTTGGCCCCTCTGCCAGGCCCACTGATGCCTCCCCGTTTCCTGTGGCTCCTTGACCCGTTCCTCACACACTGATCTCCAGCAGTGGGGTGGGTTAGATTTGTGTGGGCGTCCCAGGGTACCTCGTCCTCATTTTGTGCCAAGTGAGAAATCAGGGAAAGCCACCAGACTTGATTTTAGGAAATTCAACTGTGAGTTTTTCCTGGACATAAGAGCAGGCAGCGGCATGCCCGCAGCTGGGCACCGGGAGCAGCTCCGTTCTGGAGGGTGCTCCCCTGGGGAGTCAGGCAGTAGGGAGGCGTGCTTTGCTTTGGGGGCCCTCGTCCAGCACAAAGCAAAAGCAGGCACCGGCTGAAGGCCGTGGAGCAGGCTGTGCTGCGCCCCTGCACCTTCGTCACCAGGCCCTGTGGGAAGGACGAGGAGGAGCCGTTTGTGACTCTTGCCTTTCATAATTCAACTTTCTGCAGCAAGGGACAGAAGCAGGATTTTTATAGGTAGGACTGAGTTTAGTGTTTTTCCTATAAAATAATTTCCACAAATTTAGCTTCAGGCCCTCCCTCTCTGTCTGATATAGGAGACCTGACTCAGAATTCATTTTTTTTGGACCTCCATAAAACGCACACTCCTATGACCCCAGAAAGCTCCTGGTGTTATTCCTATCATGGGAGCTGCTGTGGCTGCAGGCCTGTCGCCTCCTGGGCACCCTCCTGGTGCTCCTCCTGCCTGCTGCACCCCTGTGCCTCCTGCCAGCTCAGGCTCTTTCCTGGCAGGTGCCCCATTCTTGGGGCTGTCCCCAGGCTCAGAGCATCCTCAGGGTGGGGTGAGCTCTGCTCATCCCTGGACCTCTATTCTGTGAGAGGCTGTGACAGTCCCTGTTGCTGGGCATGCAGCAAGCGCTATCCTGATCTGGCAGAAAACGGCGCTGTGAGCACCGTTCCCTCCTCCTGCCCCTTCCCTCCCTTGAAGCCACTGCGGACCGAGGTATGGCAGCGAGATCGGCATGATGTATCTTCCCCAACTTGGTCTCCTCCCAAGATTCTCTTTGATTCTGTTTCTTAAAGTATATCTATTTTTTAAAGCTAAACTTTCAGTCAGTTAGATAAAAAGTGCAGGCTTCTTAAACATTTCAATTTAATGATAACAGAATATCCTAATTTTTTTCTTTAAAAAGTGTTCCTCTTCTTAACCCTCCCTGGATTCTTAAGTTCCTTGGTGTTTGTTATGACCCTTCAGCAGCCGGGAATGACCTGCCACGTGGACTTCTTGGCCAGCTGGGCAGAGCACACTGGCCTCTGTGATGGAAGGAGCGGCAGTGACGGGCGCAGGTGCGCTGTGGGCTCGGGTCTCTGAGCGCTGCTGTGCTGCTGGCTGGAGGGAGAGGCGCTTTCCCTTGCTGGAACGCCACGCGGCCTCCTACAGGATCTCTGCCTAGGCAAGCGCTCGCCAGTGCAGATTCAAAGGCAATAAATTATTTTGCATTTATTCCTATGCAGCAAAGAAGTGTGCATTCTATATTTTTGGTAAGAAATGATAAGTAGGGAGATGACATTTGGCATTCAATGAAATACTAAAGTAAATTTAATATCTCAGGACAAATATGTAAATAAATGGGAAGAAAATAAAATGAAAGGAATAGTTAGACTCATAATTCAAATGACTCCGAGTGCCTGTGTTTCTGCTAGTACTCTCGTCTAGAATTCGCCCGTGCAGGTATTTTCAGTGTCCCCTGTTCTTGGGAGAGTGCTGTCAACAACCCACATCCTAAGCCACTGGCCGTCTTCTCCCTGAGTGGGACATGTCCGTATGAAACCAGTGCATAAGGTCAGGTGTGTTCTTGAATGTGTGCATTTCTCTGTTTCTCCTCACGACTAGGTTTTCACCACTAAAATAGTGACTTCTGCAGGAAGAGAAAAGAGTAATTGACTAATGGTTACACATCAGGCCAGCCTGGACATTGTTCCAAGGTTTTGCTTCAATTCCAGTTGTTAAAGGAAAAAAATCCTCTGCGACAATGTTATTAATGTGATAAAAAGAAATACTTGTTAATAACTAGATAATGTTAAGCACTTGGGTTCGTCCATCTGTTAATCTTCGTTGTGATTAAGGAGGTGATCCTAATGCCTATTATTCCTAATGACAAGACCAAGCAGGCTTAACGCATTAGCTGGCCCAGGCCACAGAGAAGAGGCGATGAAGGATATCAGCAATCTCAGCCACAATTGAGGAATCGGCCCGTCCTCCACACAACAGAAGTGATACGAAAGAATTACACCCTCACTAAAGTCCATTTCCTCGTATAATCACACAAAATGATTTTTCTTAAATATGATAATAAATCACAGCAAAAAATCAATGTGGCAGGGCCCAACTGCTATGGCCTGATAACGCATCAATCAATATTTAGTATTTAGATTTTAATTAATACACAGCCGTGCGGAGGCTTTTTAGGAGAGAAATATTTTCTCAGATAAAAAATCCGGCACTGTTAGCATGCAAAGTTGTTGCTCATATCTGTCATTGATCAGTCTGCTGCCGTTGTGATTAAAACCCTTGAAAACATCAGACAAGAGGGAGAGGCGGATCACACCTAGGAGAGAGTGGGCTGCCTTCCTGGGCGAGTGTGAGCTGCAGCCTGCTGGTCGACATGGACATGGGCATTGGACATGGGCACACTCCTGGGCGCCGGCCGGGGAGTGTGGAGGGAGCTCTTGGGGATCAGAGTCGGAGGACGACGTGGGCTGTGGAGACTGACCGCCACGTGCTGGAAGGAACTGTCTGTCCCAGCCTGTGCTGCCGTGTTCTGCCTGCACGAGTGCTCGGTGTGGGTGATGGCAGCATGGCCCCCACAGTGCCACATGGGCTACAAGGCCACAGAAGCAACCCATGACGAAATGGCTGCTCTCTTGGCGACCTGTGACTTCTACCAGGCGCCTCATCAAGCAGAGGACGTTCAGTCCACTTGAGGCAGTCAAAGGCAGCAGGGCAGACGGGGCGTCGATTGTGAAGTTTTCTGGGCAGAACAGCAGAGGCCTGGTGCCGCGGCGTCTCCTCTCGGTCAGCACCACCCCCCGCCCCTGCCTACCTGAGGGCCTTCACCCCCGCATACACTGCCACGTGTGGCCCTTGCTGGGTGCTTTCCTGTATGGGGTGCCTTGGGGGACAGCAGGCTGCCTTGTGTCCCCGGGCCTCAGCAAATGCCTGCTGGTCGTCTGGGTCGGGTCCTCTTTTCCAGACCTCAGAGTGCCTGGGGTCTGAGTGAGGTGCCCACCAGCGACAGGCCACCTGAGAGAGACTCTTGGAGCAGCCCCGTGTCCCGACACATGGCTGCTCTGACCAAGAGCAGAAGTGCTCTGGAAGGTGGCCCTTGAAGGTGATGCAGGCCAACGGGAGGTGTCGAAGGGTTTTGATTTCTGGGATTCCAGTCACAGGATGTGGGTGACTTCAGCAGGATGGGGGCTCGGGAGCTGGGCACTGTGGCTCGTCCTCCCGGGTACAGAGCAGTTTCTACAGGGTGGGCGCGAACATCACGGTGCAGCAGAGTGCACAGGGACCCCATGGCCCTTGGGGAGCTGGTGCACACCTGGGCTTCAAGTCTCTCCTGACCATTGGCTTCCTCCTGGGAATTTCAGAGAGGTCCTTGGTCATAGTCCATAGCTGTGAAGGGTAACAACAAGTTATACTTTCAGGATAGTAAGTCAGTACAGGTGTGGCCTGATGGAGGGCTTGGTGTGGCGGGGGTCAGTGTGGCTCGCAGTGCCAGCCCCTCAGGCTTCCTCACCTCAGGAGGTTCCAGTGGAACATTGGTGCTAGGGAGCCTGGCCATGCCAGGGCCCAGAGGAGCCCAGCAGTGACTGAGGTCGTGTTAGGCCTCATGGTGTCTAAGGCCGAAACCTCCCCAGGGTTGGCCTCGTGTTCTCTCCCTAGGGCTCGATGCTAAGAAAGCAATCAGCCGAGCACAGGTATTTATGTGTGGAGACATTCCCTGCAGAAAAGCCAGAAGCCACCCTCGCCATGCAGCAGCTAACGGGGCAGAGGAGGGAGCGAAGGAGATGGAGGCCCTTCGCCAGCAGGTAGTTGCAGAGGACGGTCCTGCTTGGAGGACGGGTACCCTGGCAAAGCTGCTCTCAGCTGCTGTACAGGTGTAAGGACGAGATCGCCTGAAACAGCGACACCCTTCACGACCAGGTGCATTTTGGATGTGTTACAATGTTTTGAAGTAGGAAGGAAAATCCTTCCTGCAGGTTGGGGCCGGTTCTCTGCCATCTCCGAGCCCCACAGTGGAACTCTCAACTCTCTGCTCTCCCGGGGTTGGGACCAGGCTGCAGGGTCACAGCTGAAGCCTGGAAAGCAAAAGTGAGCCCGCGGTAGATCCCGCGCCCCTTGCCTCCTTCTGCAGGTGCTCCCCAATCTCAGGGTGCTCCCCAATCTCGGGGTGCTCCACAATCTCGGGCTGGTGAGTCCGAGCACTTTTACTGGTGTCCCCTGGTTGCCGTGTAATACCCTCCTGCCCAGGATCTTTAGGATCTGGTCTCCTTCCATCCTACTTATCATGAGCCAGAAATTTCTAGAGTCATGCATTTTCCCTGACAGCCCCGCGAACCCCAAGGAGTGCTAGGTTGGAGTTTGATAGAAAGTGTCACTCAGAGGATAAAGGTAGTAAGAATCGCCTTTAGCCGCACCCTGGAGTAGCGATAGATGGACTTCCCTTTCTCAACTGGGCTTTCTTGGTGCCGCAGACGTGGGTGAAGCAGTCCTCGAATCTGGAAAGCTGGCGTGGAAGGAAGGGCCTTTGCTTCAGAAGAGAGTTTATTGTTTTGCAATAATCAGGTTAGAATAATGCTCCTGCAGTCAGAATGAGATTCATCTTTCAAACGTAGAGCAACACAAAGATGTTTGTAAAAGGCCAAAACCAACCGTCTTGACTGAAGCTCCACATCTGTGCGGTGAGAGTCTGTG
The DNA here is from genome assembly GCA_028644305.1 of Xerus rutilus. NCBI lineage: Eukaryota > Metazoa > Chordata > Mammalia > Rodentia > Sciuridae > Xerus > Xerus rutilus. The sequence continues at coordinate 945,413 of CM053412.1, forward strand.
GTGTCGTCAGTGCCATGAGACCCGGCCTCTGCAGGGCAGGCTTCCTTCTTCCTCAGCCTTGGTCCTGCCAGTCCAGTCCCTGGGCCTGGCTTTGCGAGGAGGGAGTTGAAAGGGGCTCCTGGCAGTCAGCAGTCAGGAATTCGGAAACAACCACAGGGGAGATGTGGGTGCTGGCGTCACAGGGTCTTAGGTTCCAGAATGATTCCCGACGTCCTGCCGGGGAATTCCCGATGGCCCAGCAGGCCACACAGAGGCCCTTGGCGAATTCAACCACTCAGGTCACAGTCCCTCTGCGGCAAAGTCATAGGGTGACTGAAAGCAACCTGGGAGGGGACAAGACCAGCACTGCCAGGCCACTCCCCTCACCCGGCTCTGAGGCAGCTCTGTGGACCTGGGGAAGGGGTGGCTCGCCTTTCCTCCGGGGACAGCTGGGGAAACGTTCTCTCGCCTTTTCTTTGCTCCGTGGCCACTCTCTCTGTGACCGCAGAGACAGGAGCTGGGCTGAGCATGACCTTCCAAGCACAGATCACTCAAGAACGTTGCCCTGGCCTGACCCAGAGTCTGTGCTGTACTTCACAAGGGTCCTGAGCCACATGCGGGGACTCAGCAGCTGTCCTGGGGGGGCCCGGCTGGGCGATGTCACCAATACCTGTGCAAGTGCCTCTGTCAACGGGGCGCCACCCTCCACTAAGCAACCCAGCCAAATACATGTTTCAGCGTGGCACATTTTCACTCAAGTCCTTTTTTTCAAATATTTTTTTTAGTTGTAGATGGACATAATACCTTTATTTCATTTATTTTTATGTGGTGCTGAGAATCGAACCCAGGGCTTCACACATGCGAGGCGAGTGTTCTGCCACTGAGCCACAACCCACCCCTGACTCAAGTCCTTTTTCAAAATGTAAAATTTTTCCTAAAATTAGATGTTAGACAAAAAGATTAGAATTTTCTGAAGTTTTAATGAATTTCTAATAAAGTAACTTTACAAGACTTTCTGAGGAAGAGCCTCTACCCTGAATGGTAAAGGAGTGACCCTGAGCAGACTGGGCCCACACAGCCCTGGGGTCTGGGCATCTCTCGATGCTCTGGGTGGGGAACTGGTGGGCCTGGACCCCGGGAGCTCGGGGGCCATGAAGATGGCACAGGCTGGCAGACTGGCTGCGGTCCTCACCTTCCAGGATGTGACTGACAGGGACACTTGTATGGCAGCCAGATTTGGGAGATCTTGAGAAGGGGAAGAGCCCGGGGCTGTAGGTGGTGACAGACAGATGTCCGCCCAGCCTCAGTGCCTCTGGGAAGAGGGGCTCTGCAGGGAGATCCTGGCAGGACGGCCTTGAAGGAGACAGAAGGGCACTGCAAGCTGCTCTGAGGGCGCGAGGGAGGACAGCCCCCTTGCGTGGTGGTCTTTGCCCAGCAGCGAAGCCCGAGCCACTTCTGGTCTGCAGGGGATGTGCTGCTAGGACAGCCTCCCTGGACTCGCCTTCCAGTTCTGAAGCCCAGGCTGGAGTGGCTGTGACAACAGGCGGAGCTTCCTGGGAACAAGAGGAGCTTGGAGGGAAGCTCCACACAGAGCGCTGTCCCCAACGGTGGCAGGAAGAGACGTTCTGGTGACGGATGGGCCCTTGGAGCAAAGCCCAGGTCACTGTCTGAGCTACCACCTCTTTCACTTGGAAATCAGGCTCAATGCCGGTTTATGTCCCAGGTTTTGTCTGTTGAACGGGGTGGCAACGGTTCAGATAGATCAACTATAAGAAGATATTTATTAGACAATCAGGGATATTTGATAACATGAAAAACTATGAAGTATTTGAAGTGTAGGCGTGATACGGTTATGTTAAGAAAGGAGAGGTGTTTGCAGAGGAAGTGAATCATCAGGGATTTGCTTTAGAACAATACCGTGGGGGGAGCACTGGGGGGCAGACAGGGAACACGGTGGCGCTGCCAGCTAAGGCGGGTGGTGCTGGTGCGTGCGCTCCTGTGCTCGTCAGTCCAGTCTCACGCATGTTTGAGAATGCTCACAGGACACTTATTTCCAGGTAGGTCGGCTGTTATCCACAGAGGCCCTGCCTCAAGCCGGGCACCTGTTCTGGGTGACCACTTGCCCTGTTGCCCTGCAGGTTGGCATGGCCCACCCTGCTCCTCGGGAAGGTGCGTTGGGCAGGTTCACCGTCTCCAGCCCTCTTCAGCAGCTGTCGGCCTGCAGGGGCCACTTCAGACTGCCGAGGACCGCCTCCCTGGAGCCCGATGCCCCACCAGTGCCCTGCGCACGGCCACTGCATCTCACTGACAGCTCTCACAGTCAGCTTTGTCACCCTGATTTTACGAATGAGCACGTGAGGCCAAGAGGGTATCCTTAAAGTGCAGTACAGCCCTCTGGGAGCCACCCCTGACCTTGGCCGCCCCCTCCCCTGGCCCTGTGGCCTCCTGGGTGGCCTCCATGAGCAGGGCCACTGACCATGGCCACAGTTGTTGCTCCAGACTCAGTGGAATGGGGTCGTGCTAGAGCCAGCCTGCTGAGTGTCTCAGGTGGCTGGGGCTGTGGTCTGCGCTGATGTGTGCTGTGCTTTCAGGGACGGGTTGCCTGTGGCCTGTGCCTGTGCCCATTGCCGTCTGCTCTGCCTCGTGACTTCTCCACGCTGGCCTGGGAGTGCTACTGTGCTCTGGGCTTCTTTGTTTCTTTGGTGGCCGGTGGAAATGCCAGTTCATGTGTAGCACAGGCCAGTGTTGGGCACCTACCACACGTCAGGTTGGACAGGGAATCTGGCCAATGGTTGCCTGCCCCTGATGCCTGGTCATTGTGGACAGCAGAGATTCCACCTCCTACTGAAGGCTCCCGTGTGAGTTGTGCTCCGAGAAAACCAAGTGCTGGTTCTGTTAGTGAACCAGGCCAGAAGCTGCTGTTGACACTTTCTCTCAACTTGGCCTAGCAGGCATGTGTGCCCCTAGTGTCTGTGTGCCTAGATGGACGTTGTCTCCTGCTGAGAGGAGAAGCTGGCAGCGTTTCGGTTTCGTACGGTGTGCGTGTGGCCTGCCTGCTCACGAGAGGAGGAGGCTGCCTGTGAGTGTCCAAGGGTGCACTGTGGCCGCTGCTTCTGAACGCCCACCTCAGTTGCCGGCAATGTCTCTCCTTCCCGTGACTGACGGTGACTACCGTTCTGTGAGGAGGACTCTCGGTTGAGGTGCTCACTGAGAGCTTCACAGAGAGAGCAGGGGCAGCGCTGGGGCCTCCTGGCGAGCCCACCCCTGGCCCACATCCATCCTGCGCCTTTCTGCCCACACTCTGAGCTCAGCCCTGCAGTGTCCCCGCCGCAGCTTCCTAGAACGCCCTCCCTCTCCCCACGAGAGCGGTGCCTCCCCTTCCCCAGCTCCCCTCACGACCCTGCACAGCCACACTTATTCACCCACGGGCTGCGGATCCTGGCCAGGCAGGTGTGTGTTCATTCCCCAGACAATCAGAGGCCCAGGTGAAACAGAGCTTCCAGTTGATGGACACCGGGCAGACAGGCTGTTAGTTTATGTAGGCTACAGGCAGAGTCGACTGGAAAATTTTGATCACTTTAATTTACTATATCCAGCATGCCTGCTGTACTCGGCTGGCGCTTTTATCAAGCCCTGTGAGGCGGTATTGATTTTTTTATTTTCTATGTAGGATAAGAAGACAGAGAGTTAGGAGCAAGAGTGAATGAAGAACTTTCCCCGGATTGCGGCTATTCTCTGGCTTATTGCATCCTGTCGTTTGTGGTTTCAGATGATGTCCAGTATGTCAGGGTTGCTTGAAGCAATAAACAGGGCGAGTAACAATGGAAGGGCCAGATGAGAAAGATTGAAACAGGAGGAGGAGGCGACCCAGGAGTAGGAAAGTGCGTGTGAGGCACGGAAAAAGCCAGGTCAAGGGGCAGGGCTGGGCGGCCTGCACCCCCGCCCCAGGCAGCCACCCAGCAGGAGTGCAGAGACTTTGTGTTGCGGTCCTGCCCCCAGGGCCAGCCAGAGCCCACCAACCCCTCCCCACCCCACCCCACAGACCACACCACCCAGCTTCCTGTCTGTGTGGGCCGGCCCTGCCTCCTGGAAAACAAGGATGGGTCTCTGCAGCCCCGCGGGGAGGTCCTGGCTCTGGCTGGGGGTCCTGGCACTCCCTATTCTTGGAAAACCCTTTTGACTTTCAGGCCTCCCTTGACTGTAATGGAATTGGATGGAAACTAGTAGCCCGTGGGCATTTCAGCAAGAGTGTTCCCGTATATGGTGGAAAGAAGAGAACGGCCGTCAGCTTGCCTCTGTCCTGGCTGCTCCACCTCCCCTCCTTCATTGGCCTGTGTGCCTCGCTTCCTGGGGTCTCGGGTGGATCCTGTGACCACTCTAGGAGTGGCCTCAGACAGGGACACACGGGTGCTGGCCTGTTGGGAGCTTTGCCGGGGGCCATCTGCTGAGGCGTCTAGAAGTGTGTCTGAGGGCCGGACCACTGGCTCTGCACAGTCGCCCTCCCTGTCCGTGTGCCCGTGGGCTGCCAGGCACCGAGGTGCAGCGAGGCTGGACATGCCTTGGGAAAGGGCCCTGGGAACCACCCACAGGGCACAGCGGGCCTCTGGCTTCTCAGGTGCAGAGCAGAGGCCTGGCAAGAGGAGGGGCTGCCCACTGACCCGGGTCAAGAGTGGACCAAGAAGACTGTGTCTGGGCTCTTACTAAACTCACAGCCTCAGAAGAGGCTCCCAGGACACCTTGCCAGAGGTGACCCGAGCACAGCATGGCGTGCAGACAAGGGCCCTGGTTTGGGGGCGGCGGGGGGGGGGGGTAAAACAAGGAGCAGTAATGAGCCAGGGCTCGGCTCTGCTGCTGTGGGTGCTGCAGAGAAAGGTGAGGGTCCCGAAATGCAGGAGGACCCGGCAGTGGGGCGGGCGGAGAGGCTTCCAGAATGGGCGCAAGGGCACTTCCAAAACACGCGTGACTCTTGCTCCTAAATGTTCATTTGAGAGCAATCCAAATCCCTGTTGAAAGCTGGGGCTGCCAACATGGTGCTGGGTCTTTCTTCAGAAAACCCACGTCACATCTTCGTGTGCATGCCACCCCAGAAGATGCCCACGCTCTAGCTGCGACCGAGGGCCACGCTTGATCTTAGGCCATGAGCGTGGGCCGACTGTCAGCGAGGAGCAGCGGGGCAGCCGAGTGTCAAGAGAACAAAGGGTCATTCGGAGCCTGACATTTGCAACTTGCTTATTTCTGGCTCTGAAGCCCTGGCCTTGGATCACGTGGACGTCTGTGCCCAGGTTGTGCCTCAGCCTGTCCATCACGGAGAGGACGTGGCGGTGGCGGTGCCGGGAGAGCCTCTGCCTCGTGCCGCAGGGCCACCTCTGTGCCTGAGGCTGCAGCACACAGTCGCCACGTCTGGCCAGTCCTGGAGCTGCTCCTTGGCAGTCTTGGCATGAATGAATCAAGCGTAGTTGAGTGTGAAGGCTATTTGTGAAATTGTAATGTGAAATTCCCTTAGTAAAGTTCGAATGTGAATCAGAAAGTGTCCTAAATTAGACTTTAAATTAGGATCTATGTTAAAATTTTCAGGCTGATATTTAAGTACCAAGTAAAGATAGTTGTTAATGATGTTATCAATAAACATTTAAAATTTTAATCATATAATTTGATGCTCTGACTATTAAAAAAACACATCTTTAGTTTTAAAGCACCACCTTGTATTAAGGTTAACTACAGGGGTCTGTTATGGGAGGCAGCTCCTGGTGAGAATTCCCCAAAGGCACGAGTATGAGCATCAAGCCCTGAAGCTATGGGGCGACGTTGCAGTTAGATGGAGGCCATGCATGACTTGCCACTGTGGTTTGCCAGTTCTATTTGTTTATTGTCAACCGAGGTTAAGAGAAGCCCCACCCCAGCTCTACTGGAAGCACTCCTGAGAGGCCCAGAAGGCCCAACTCAGGCCTCCATGGGGGGACTCCCTCCTGCCCTCTGGAGCTGGGGAGCCCAGGTGGGAAGGCCCCCACCACCAGAAGCGCCTTCCCTGGGGAGCTCCTTTGCTGCCTGTCCTGGAGATGAGGAGCAGAAGAGATCCATCCGTGCGGCACTGTCGCGGCTGAGTTACTTGGAGGCTGCGGCTGGACTGGCCTCCCCAGGGTCCTCCATGTTCCTTCTCTCTGCTTTTTATCCAGGTTTCCTGGTGGGGCTGGGGCTCCCAGGAGTCTCACCCTGCGGAGTCAGGAGGACACACGTCCACTTCCAGCCATTGCATTTGTGGCTTTTCCTGGAAGAGTCCTTATGTGAAGCTTCAGGGCCGTGGTGAGGGCCACAGGGAGGGCGCAGGGAGAACACACGCGTTCACGTCCTACTGTGCACGTTGCTTAGGTGGCCGCGGCCGTCTCTCCTCACAGAGTTTGTTGGTTCGTGATATGTGACAGTGCTTTGGTCTTGTGTAGATACACATTTACAGTGTGAGCGGGGCTCGTGGGTGTGGCCCTGGCAGCGGAGAGCAGCCGGGCTGTGCCTGGTGCTGGCTTTCTCTCCCGTCGAAGGGCCGTGGTCACGGTGGAATAATCGCTTTGCCTACATGGTACAGGGTGGCCGGTTGAGTTGGAGAGACAGTGTCACTATTTGGGCAAGTAACCATCATGCAACCTGAGAAAAACTGAAGACTCAGAAATATTCTGGGGCCATATGGTGGGCTAACTTCTTGGTGCACTTATTCAGAAATCAATTTCATTTTAGAGCAGAAAAGCCTCATTAAGTGAATATATTAACTTTCCCTTTCCTCACATGTTCCCACCATATGAGGTGCTGTGAAGAAGCTCCCAAGGCAGGGAGCCTGGATCTGCGGCCGAGAGGCCTTGTCACCCCGGGAAGCTGAATCTAGGGGTGGGCAAGCCGCGGCACCTGGCGGCTGGCCAAGCAGGGCCACAGCAGAGCTGCCCTCTACAGCAGGACGCATGCTCCCTGGCCAGGCGGACCTGCCGAGGAGCTTGAAAACTAGAGAGGCCAGAGTCTCGCCTTGGCTTCTTTTCCTTTTTGATCCTCTGATGGAAATTCAGCATCTTTACATACTAATTGAGCCTCAGTAAGATGTACAATCAGCGTTATTTTTAAGAAGATTAATATGTAGTTGTAGATTCTGGAATCATTTAGAGTGCTGTTTGAAAATCTGACCCTATCTAAGAGTCAGATGTGCTCAGAAAATGATAACAATGAAAATAATAACAATAAATGTTAAAAATGGAAATAGACACATCGCAATTATAGCTTGGCATTAGCTGTTGTTAAAGGAGAGGAGACTTTTATAAAGGCATTTCTTTCCATTCAAGATACAACCTGAGCATTTAACCAGAAGAAAATGCAACTGAAAATGGAATAAATGGCTCCGGTTTGCCCAGGTTATTTCTAAACAGTAATGCAAAGATGTAATAGAAATAATTTAGACATATGGATGAGAACCTTCACAATCAACAGCGCTGGAAGTGTGCTGTGGAGCATATGTCGCAATCAGACAGAATTGAATCTCATACAAACGCTGGCAAATCCATATCAGATTATCACAGCAAAAACTTCATTTCCATTGATTTATAATGTATTATTATTGTTTCCACCAAACTGCCATAGACAGCCGTTTAGCAGCTGCCGAGTGCCTTAAGGGTAAATAAAGGACATGGCTGACGGGTGGGTGATAGACGCTTGAGAGCCCATAACTCACCGGGCGGCAGGTGTGACGCTCGCCGTCTTTCCTTATCCTCTTAATCGTGTTAGGTAATTCTTGAGACTTTGGTGAGCGTGGGGGTGTTTGCTGCTCACTCGGGAATCGAGGAAGAAGGTAGGGAAACACTGTCTAACGTGCACACTGAGCAGAACTGCAGTGTGGCAGGCGTCACGCCCGCCGACGTGTGTCCTGTCTGCCCCTGCTCACCAGCTCGCACACCTATCTCCTCTGTCTGCATCGTGCGGAAAGTTCATTTCCACCAAGACGGCTCCCGGCCCGACCCTGGGCCTCCCGGGGCCGAGGCTTGGGGCTCTGTGCACACAGCTTCCTGAGTGTCAGTCCCTCTTCCTTCTGTCAGGACACAGGTGCTTTTCCTCCAGTTGCAGCTTTCTTGTAATGACACTGTCATTGCAGGGGACGATTTCCTAGCATCGTCTGAGTAGTTGGGATCTGCTCTTTTGGGAAGGGATTAGATGAGCCATTATGCTACCCATGAAATTATTAATAATGAATTGAAACAAAGTTAGTAATAATGAATTAGCATATTATTTTGAGTTTCAGCTCATGGCTGTAAGAAATAAACTAGAAACGTGGGTGTCGATTGTATTCTTTTACTCAAAGTAAGTTTTTAGCTAACAGTAAAACAAAGTCATCGTGCCGACAAGTCTCAGAGGGTGGCCTCATTTCCGCATGACCTCTCTTGCATGGCTGGCTCTGCCTGTTCTCCTTGCCACCCAGGCAGATTCGCTGCTGTCCTCCCCATTAGCTGCCCTGGTGCCACTTGTTTTTGAAAGTCCTGCCTGCACATGTCACCGCCAGTCCCTTTTATTGCTGTTCTTTCTTATTTTTCTCCACCTCTCCTGTGGCATGGGGACTGCGGTCTACGGCAATGAGTGGAAGGGTTGCAAATAAAGAAAGGCATTTTGGGGACATGGGCAAAGGGTCGACATTGACATTCACCGCGGACTTACCCTGGGCCACAAGCATGCAGGTTTAGACGTGTCTAATGAGCAGCAAAGAGGGTTCCTCAGCCCCCGCGGGGCTCCTCAGGTGGTGGAGCCCTTCCACTCTGAGGATGCTCCACACCTGAGCCCTGTGCAGCTTTCCTCTGGGACACTCTGCACTCCTAGTCCATTCAGGGATGCACGACAAGATCACCGAGGCCTGTGATTCATGGCAACAAAATCCTCGCTGGCTGTTCTGGAGGCAGAGCGGGTGCCTGGCGAGGCCCCTCTCCCCGAATGGGCCTCTGTGTCTTTGCATGGTGAGGGGCCAGGAGTTCATGGGCCTCTCACGGGTGTGGCTGCCGCTCACAGCGGTGGGGCCTGTGGTTCCTCCCAGTGGCGCACGGTGTCAGGTTCCAGCATCTGCACTCTGGGGACCTCGGCCTCCAGACCACAGCGAGAGTTCCTTCTTGCTTAGAAGGACCCAGAGGACCCGAGGGCAAGATGGAAAGTGGGCTCTAACGTGGGGCTGGCCACTTCTTTCTGCCTCTGGTTGGCGTCCCCCCCTTTCTGCAGCTGTCGTCTCTGCATTTATTGATTTCTGCCCCCTGGCCAACGTCTCCACCACTGATGATCCCTGGGGCGATCACATCCTGAGCTGGGGTCGGGCACTCCAGGGACAGTAACGACAGCTGCCGACTTTCCCGGGAATGGCTCGTGAGAGGACAACTCTGGTCTGCTCTCTCCTACTGCTTAACAGTGGGAGAAATGGGCCTTCCCTTCAGCTGAATTTGCCTGCCAAACCCCACACTTTTAGTAGGAAGCAAGGTGGGCACGGGGAGACACACAGCCCTTCCCCGGGCCACACAACAGTGGGGGTGGTGCCGCGGCGAGCCTTGACCTGGGTGGCTGAGTCGCAGGCTTGGTTTTCGGGTGGCGTGTGGGTGACACCCTCTCAGGGGCACGCAGGCTGCGAGCGTTTGCCGTGCGGCCCTGTGGCCCAGGGAGGAGCAGCCTTGGTGACCTCGTGGTCTGGCCTGCTCAGGAGTGCCCAGCCCAGCACACCACGGCATGTGGCTGGGCCCAGTCCCATGAGTTTCCTGCAGGAGCCCTTCCAGGCAAAGCCCGCGGCTGTCCAAGGGTGCTTCCCAGACGGCAGCGTGCCGTCTCAGGGAGCAGACATCCCCCAGCGTGGGGATGGTGGCGCTGGGCCTGACAGCCACGCCTCCTCTCTACGGCACAGCCATGAGCTGTGCCCCGGGATGTTGTCTCAGAACCAAGGAGCGGCACATGCAGGGCATGTGTGAGTCGTGGCACTTCTGAGCATCCCTGTGGCAGGAACCTGTTCTGTGTCCTCGGCACAGTGGATGTCTTGGGTGTTACTGGGAGGGACATACTTGCAGGGAGTTGCTCCTGTGCTCTAATTAGGTCTCGTTTTCACTTGTGAAGATGGTGTACATGAAAGAAGTCAGGTGGTGGCCGTGCCTGTGATCCCAGCTACCCCAGAGGCTGACGCAGGAGCACCACTAGTTTGAGGCCAGCCCGGGCAGCTGAAGGAGACCTTGCAGGGATCTGTGGCTCCTGCCTCCCAGGAGGCCATTTTCTGGCCGTTGCTTGGCTGCTCTGCTCCCTGTGGCCTCAGGCTGCTCCAGGAGTGAGAAGAGCAGCGGGTAAGGGCCAGGCTCTGGCCACCATCTAACTAGGACGTTCTCGGCACCCCCAGGTGACACCCTCTGTCCATCAGCAGTCACTCCCTGCCCCCTCAGGCCCCGGGAACCACAGTCTGCCTCTGTCTCTGGCCTTGCCGTTCTGGACGCTGGGTGAAGCTGAGGTGGTGCAGTGGAAACCGAGTGTCCTGTGGCTGGGCCCATGCACGTGGAGACAGTGACCCCGAGGGAAAGAAGGCATCATGCTGGGCTTGTGTCCTCTGGTCGGCAGGCCTGCCCTTCTCCCCACTTCTGGCTGCCGTGGGGAAGGCTGCTGTGGGCGTCTCTGGGCCATGTTTGGGTGGACGAGAGTCTTCATTTCTGCTGTGGGTAACCTGCAGGGACTGCGGGTCATGTGGTGCCTCATGGCCAGCTTTCCCAGGAGCCGCCAGGTGGTTTTCCGTGGTGGTGGTGTGGTTTTCATTCCTCCTACTTGCGTGGGGCGTTTGGGTTTGGCGAGGCCTGCGTCCCCTTGCTGACAGCTGCTAGGCTGCTGGGGCTACGCCCTTCCGGTCCCGTGGGGTGGTTCTGGCACTGAGGGCCCAGGCTCACACCCCTGGGCAGCCCTGCACTTGTGGCAGACACGGCTTGGTGGCTCCACCTGGGGCATCGCTGGCACAGACTCCTCCCACGGGCACAATGTCCACGCGGCTGTAGCGATGAAACCTCCAAGCCTCCCTCGTGAAGGCTCCTTGGGTGTCGCTGGGATCAGGTCTTGAAGTCCAGGCTGTATTCAGCTGGTGCTGAGCAGCCCTGTCTGCCACCAGCAGCCCAGCACACCGGGTGCGCCATGTGCTGTGGTCCTCAGAGGCAGGAAGAGAGCAGGTGAGGCTTTGCGGAGGGGAAGGAAGCCTGGTGCTCTGATCTTGGTGGACACTGCCCCACAGGCAGCCTGCGCTGGCCAGGGCGCAGCCACCCTGTGGCACTAACAGTTAAAACTCTGGTGTAGTCGGACTGGTTCCCAGCTCTGGGTTCTGTTTTCTCCTCCTGATGCCAAAGCTTCATCCCAGAGCTGCCTGGCTGGGGGCCCTGGCCTGTGTGCGGATGGCCACCAACGCCCCTTGCCATGAGGGAGCAGGTGGCTTCCTTACCAACAGCCTGGCTCAGGTCGTAGAGGGCGAGGGGAGGTCTGAATTCCAGGACTGGAGCACCTCCTCTGGGGCCTGGGGTCCTGCACCAGGGAGCCATGGATGTGGCCAGCATGTGCCACAGAGGCGCTGCCTGGCCCTCCTGCTGGACAGAGGCATGAGGGGCCGCCCCAGGCACACCCTCTCCTGGAGCACCCAGCCTGTGGAGGCTACAGAGCCGCTGCTTGGCTGAACTCCTGGGTCAGGCATCTCTGCTCTGGGCCCATCCCAGTCCCTCTTTGTCCTCAATGTGTCCTCCACAGTCAGCCTCATGCCTGGGGGTCCTTCCTGACCACCCCCCCCCTTTCTCCTTTTCTCTGCACAGATGCCCCTCCATAAAGGTTTTGGCTTCTGATTTAATTTCTCAGATGACCTGAGTGACACTGGGGAAGAATCATCTTCATTTTCAGAAGCCTCAAACTGAGACCCCAAGATTCCGCTGACTAGGCAGGTGCCACCGTGTGTGGTGTGGGTGGTGCAGGGACTTACGGAGCTTTCCAGAGGCTCACTCCACGTGCTCCACTTGGCACACAAGTCCATGAAGCTGCAAGTGCCCCCATGGCTTGACCAGTAGCCACAGTGCCGCCAGCTCTGCTACTCTGAGCGCTGGTTACAATACAGGTGTTGCTGCGGACAGTGGCACACACCTGTAATCCCAGCAGCTTGGGAGGCTGAGGCAGGAGGATTGCAAGTTCAAGGTCAGCCTCAGCAACTTAGGGAGACCGTGTCTCAAAATAAGAAATACAAAGGGCAGGGGATGCGGCTCAGTGGTGAAGCACCCCTGGGTTCAATCCCCAGTACAAAAAAACCAAAAAAACAAAAACCACATGCAAACAGGCACTTATTGCTCTATTAACGTTTTCAGCGTTTTGCTATCTGTCCAAGACTTCTGCAGCACAAGGAGGTCAGAGCGTGCCCTCCTGCCACCCACGTGCACACCCCGGCTCCACAGAGACTGGAGCTGGCCTGGAGGTAAATTGTTTGAGGGGGACTCCACGCAGTGTAGCAGCAGAAGTCGAGAGTGCTGCCTCCCTGCTCTTCAGAGTGGACCCCAGGTTCCCAGGCACATGGAGCTCCAGGTGTCTATGCTCCCCGGCCTGAGCTGGGCAGGGCTGGCACCCTCCTCCTGCCAGCTCATCCTCACCCCTCCAGGGGCAGCTCACCTACGCCAGCCTCAACGGAAGCTCCCTGACTGGACCCACAGCTGTGGGACCGGCAGTGCGGCCAAGTGTCCTCCTTGGGAACATGTCCTCCATGCTCACCCGGGACATCGTTTTTTAAGTCACAGAAAGTCACTGGCGTTTCCTCCTTGGAGTTGCCCAAATCCCAGGGCAGGAGAAAGCCAGCGCTCCCGTCAGAGGCCCCGTGAAGGGCCCTGCCCCGCAGGTCTGCCTGGCTTTCCTGCCCTGGGCACGCGTGGGCTCCCTCACGGCCCCCCACATCTCCGGCAGTGCTCACAGGCCTGTCGTTCTCCCAGCGCCACCAGCACTGATGCTCAGCCCTGCCGCAGAGTACAGGCGCCAAGAGCCCTTCAGGCAGACCCAGGGCTTTCCAGGTCCCGCAGGTCAGCCGAGCACAGCGCTGTGGGTTCTCCCCGCCTAGCTCTGTGGTGTTGGCGCCTCGCCTGAGGTTGGTGCAGCCCGGGCACTTGCAGGGCCTCGCCTGAGCCAGCTCTGCAGCCCCGTGACCCCGCCTGCTCCTGACAGCACCCTTGGGTCTGGCCTCAGCGGCAGGCCCCACGCAAAGCAGGAGGACCTCTGCAGACCAGGTGAGCGTGCAGCTGGAAAGCAGGCTTTGTCCTGCTTGGCTGCAGATTTCCAGGCTCTTGGCTCAGGCTGTTCCTCTGTGAGACCCAGCCGTCCTGTCCTGAGCACGGCACACAACCCAAGGCCGGTGTGCAGAATCAGTGTCCAGCACTGAAGGCCCTTGTGGGGCCACATGCCTGTCCAGATGTCCCCAGATGGGAGGCAGGACCTGGTAGGAAGAGGCAGGGCAGGAGGCCTGGGCAAGCAGCCTCTCCACACCGCAGCGTTTTCAACCTTAGAATTTCCATGTGCATCGAGCTAAAGGGTGAGGGGAGCCTGAGGCTGCCGCCTGGAGGCAGGACCGTGGTGACCTTGAGGCCATTCAGAATTCTGAGCAGCAGGCTCAGAGCTATGCTCTTCATGACCACAGAATAGTTACCTGGAATTTGCAGCTCAGGCTTGACACCCAAACCTCCCAGCCACACAGCCTTTGTGATGGCCCGTCTGACTCAGGTGTCCCAGGACTGCCCGCTGCTGGGCCTCGTGGGTGCTGGCCGGGAGGGCACGAAGATGGCTTCAGCCACAGCCTGCCCCGCCAGCTCTGGGTGTGTCTCAGGAGAAGGTGAATCCTTTGGCCCGAAGCTCATCTGTGCGTGGGCTGGCACTGGGGGACACTTGGGTCTTCAGGGAGATGGCGTGTGAGGTGTCTGGGCAGCAGCCCTCAGCACAAGGAGGCCAAGAGAGCTCCTCTCATGGCTCGTCTCTCTCCCCTGTGTCTGAGAAGCACACGTCCTGACTTCTCTTACCACATGAAATGGAGCATGGAGAGGAAGAAGCAGGAGCTCAGGTGAAGCCAGGGCGGGCCTCCAGCTGCCCTGAGGCCGCGGGCAAGTGCCTGGGCACCTCTGCCTGCTCCCTGTGCTCTTGAGCAGGTTGCCCCATGGTGACCTCCTCACTTTTCTCCCAAGCTTCCAGATGCCACCGTGGCAACAGAGCAGCTGAACCAAAGGCCAGTGACTCTGGTGATCCTAACGCCATTACCCTGTTTATTGAGCAGGCGTGAGTGGACACTTCACACAAACTATAAACTTATTAAAAAACACGGCAAAACAAAATTTTCTCTTTTCTTTTTTGTTGCTAAGGATTGAACCCAGGAGTGCTTAACAACTGAGCCACACCCTCAGCCCTTTTTATTTTTTATTTTGAGACAGGGTCTCACCAAGTTGCTGAGGCTGTCCTCAGACTTGTGATCCTCCTGCCTCAGCCTCCTGAGTCACTGAGATTATAGGCTTGTGCACCTGACAGGAATTTCTATTTTATAGATGAGGAAACAGAGGCCTCATGAGGCTAATAGTATCAGACTGGGGGCAAGGCCCACATCTGGACCAGGTCTGCTTGAATTCAATGCCCTTCGTCTTGTCCACTTGCTATTTGCTGTGCAAACTCAGCCTGTTGAAAACAAGTCAAAGTTGGAAGGTGTGGTGGAGCTGGTAGGTCAGCAGAGCACGTTGGTTAAGACATGGGCACTGCAGGCGGCTGATGGGCAGGGGTAGGTGACAGGTGACAGATGGGGGGATGGGTGATAGATGATGGATAGATGATTGATAGATGATTGATGGATAGATGATAGATGATTGATAGTTGATAGATGGATACACGATAAATGATTGATAGATGGTAGATGGATAGATGATAGATGGATAGATGGTAGATGGTAGTTGGATAGATGATTGATAGATGATAAATAATTGATAGATGCTAGATGGATGATTGATAGATGACAGATTATAGATGATTGATAGATGGATAGATGATAGATGATAGATGATCAATAGATGATGGATGATTGATAGTTGATAGATGGATACATGATAGATGATAGATGATTGATAGATGGTAGATGGTAGATGGATAGATGATAGATGGTAGATGGTAGATGGATAGATGATAGATAATTGATAGATGATAGATGGATGATTGATAGATGAGAGATAATTGATAAATGATGGATGGATGGATAAATGAAAGACAGATGTTTGGTAGATGCTAGATGATGACAGGTGAGTGGATAAACGGCGGATCCAGATTGGTAGAGAGAGGTGACGGCTAGGTAGGTGACAGGTGTCCTCATTCTGACTAGTCTCTGTGTCCTCACCCTAAGCACTTGCAGGCGTTGCTCTCCAGCCTTCTGACGAGGCCCGTGTGCAGCCTGGGTCGTTGGATGCCCCCTTGGCACCGCGGTCTAAGTGCCTCCCTGCTGTCTGCACTCGCTGAAGGATCAGTCCATGACTGCACTCTGCTGAGGCGCCAGGCCGCGCTGGCTCCCCACACCGGGCCGCGCCTCTGCCCTTGCTGGCTGCACTCGCTCCAGCATTGCGCCCTACGTGCCGCCACACGTACCTCGGCTCGGATGCCGTCTCTGGCTGCGCTCCTGAGTGGCCTCCCTACAGTGGAGGGAGAGCTGCGCTCCTCGGTGTCCCCACTCCGCTGCCAAACTTGGGACCCAGAACTGTTTTCAGCAATTTAGCGTTCTTTCAGGCTTTCCCGAGCTTTCAACTACGTTTTCATAGAAACAAAAATTTTCTTTTCCTCTTCCAAGATTGGAAGCAGCGACCCTTTGTCTTTGGAGAAGTGCAGGATGGAGCCGGGTGGCTGTCGGTACAGAGGGCCTGGCCTGGCTGCAGCATGAGTCACCACATTGGTCAGGAGGGCCCGGATGGTGAAAGTCCACAGTGGCTCATAACTGCCCACCTAGCTGCCTGAATGCGTCCTCTTGACTCCTGACTCCCCTGGACCCTGTGGTGCAGGCCAGGCCATCTCCAGCCCACCGCAGAGGAAATCCAGCAGAGCGCTGGCCATCACAGTCCCCGCGCGTGAGCTTGACAAGGGCGGAGTGGTCTAGTTCAGCGCTGCGTGTAGCCGCTGGTCACCTGCTGCTGGCCAGTACACACCCGGAAGGAAGCCAAAAGTCTCCTCACAGTGCCAGCTAGCCGCTTAATCTCCATTTCCGAAGGCAGGGAAGTTAGAAATCCACCTGAGGAAACTTCCCATCAGAAGCGCACAACGCAATACTTCCTGACGAATAAAGAAAACGCAAGGCCTGCTCCTGAGAAGGGGACCTGGACTCCCTGGAAGATGCCCCCAGTGGTCTTTGGTCCATGGGCAGGACTACCCTCCTCTTGCTGTGCCCCCGGGACGGCAAGCCATTGGTTGGAGCCTAACAAATGCCAGAAGGTTGGGCAACTGCCCCAGATGGGCTGAGGAGGGGCCAGCTTGTTCACTTCAAACCTAATCCCTCACCTGCAGCCCAGTGTGCTGGGAAGAAACACCTGGGAATAAAGCTGAACCGTGACCTCACATCTGGCCTCTTGAATGTCTTCCAAGCCCGCATGCAAACATGCTGTTATTACAGAATTTTGAAATACAACCATTTCCAAATCCCAGGGAAGTCCTGGTTTGATTCGATCAGAATCCCTTCATGCAACAGAGTCACACGGAGCAGTGTCTTGTCGGGGCCTGCCAGGCCGAGGCTTTCCCCGGGAAGTGACCCTGCTGCGCAGGTGGGCCTGAGGGTCAGGGCAGCTGTGCTGTTTGTGCTCCCTCCTTGGGAAGCGCCCAGCCTGCCCACCAGGCCCCAGGGAGCCCTGAGGCTGCACTGGGAGGGAAGGAGGCCACGCCCCCACCCCAAATGGTGGAGGGAAGAAAGGAAGCAGGGAGGGGAGAACACAGGGCGTCCTTCTGGTGGGACATCTCCTGTGCCATATCTGAACCGCAACCTGTGAGCTCTGTTGGAGTGCAGCCTGGGCAGTCGGCACTTCTGGGCAGCTTTGTGAGGCTCCAAAGCGTGGAGGACACCTGTGCCCTTCAGAGGTAGTGCTCATGCCCGCAGTGGAGGGACAAGTGGGTACCTGGCACCGGCCTTGCCCTGCACCTGGAAGAGGGGAGCAGGGACCAGGCCAGCGGCCTGGGAGCACTCCTGCCTGCCCTCCCCCCACCCTGGTCACGTTGTAGCTCGTCCTCCAAGCACCTGCTTTGTTGCAAACTTCTCAAAAAACGGGCAGGTGGACCTTCAGGAGAACACATGTAGCTGAATCCACGCGTAGGCACACGAGCACACAGGGAGCGGTGCAGGCCACTGGTGAGGGCGAGTGGGCCTCTTAATTCCTTCTCGTAGACATCTCCCGAGCGCCCCCCAGTGCCACCTCAGCTCTACCGGGGGTGGGGATTCCCACAGCTGCCCCTGACCACCTGCGCTCCCCCTGCCTCCAGCAGTGTTGGCCCTCTAATCTCAGACTCCTCTGACCAGCCAAAGCTCACCCTCCGAGCTCTGCTCTGTGTCCTGTGTCCCCAGAATCCCACCGCAGGCTGGACGGCTGCCTGGCTCTGCCCACCTGTCTCCCTGTCTCCTCGCCATGTAGCATGTCCAGGCCCAACGCCCTGCAGTGGGGAGCCCAGGCCCTCCTTCTGCCCCTCGGGCCCTGTCCCGTGACCCGCAGGCCTCACCTGGGGTCCTACCCCTGCCCTTGCTCTCTGGACTCTGCTCCCTCCAAAGCCACTGTCTTGCCAGTTCTGTGCCCACTGCTGCTCAGTGCCCTCTGTCTGTGTGGTCCCCTCCTGACCTCTGCTCTTGGCTGCCTGCGTATCAACACCTGGAGGGAAGCCCCTGCCCAGTGCTCTCCCTCACTGACATCACGCCCCGTGGGCTTCTGCTGCTGCCCAGTAACCGGTGGCTCTCAAATCTGCACTGGCCTCTGACAGACCCCTGCCTGCTGCTGGATGGGGGAAACCTTAGACCACCCGCCATGGTGCCATCCTATCCTGTAAGTCCCATTGCAATGCCAGAGTCACTGACCACTCTCTGTCCCTGACGCCCCAGGATTTGAAGAGGACACCCTGCTGATGCTGACTTCCAGATCTCCCCTCTCCCTTCCTCCCTTGGGGGCCTCAGCCTCTGCCTCCTGGCTCAGTGCTCCCCACAGTGCTCTCCTCTGCCTCCTGCTGCTCCCCCACAGTGCTCTCCTCTGTGTGGTGGTGCTCCCCACAGTGCTCTCCTCTGCCTCCTGATGCTCCCCACAGTGCTCTCCTCTGCCTCCTGGTGCTCCCCACAGTGCTCTCCTCTGCCTCCTGGCCCAGTGCTCCCCACAGTGCTTTCCTCTGCCTCCTGGCCCAGTGCTCCCCCATGGTGCTCTCCTCTGCCTCCTGGTGCTCCCCACAGTGCTCTCCTCTGCCTCCTGGTGCTCCCCACAGTGCTCTCCTCTGCCTCCTGGTGCTCCCCACAGTGCTCTCCTCTGCCTCCTGGCCCAGTGCTCCCCACGGTGCTCTCCTCTGCCTCCTGCTGCTCCCCACAGTGCTTTCCTCTGTGTTTTGATGCTCCCCACAGTGCTTTCCTCTGCCTCCTGGCCTAGTGCTCCCCCACGGTGCTCTCCTCTGCCTCCTGGTGCTCCCCACAGTGTTCTCCTCTGTGTGCTGGTGCTCCCCACAGTGCTCTCCTCTGCCTCCTGGTGCTCCCCACGGTGCTCTCCTCTGCCTCCTGGCCCAGTGCTCCCCCACAGTGCTCTCCTCTGCCTCCTGATGCTCCCCCACAGTGCTCTCCTCTGCCTCCTGGCCCAGTGCTCCCCACGGTGCTCTCCTCTGCCTCCTGGTGCTCCCCACGGTGCTCCCCTCTGCCTCTTGGTGCTCCCCACGGTGCTCCCCTCTGCCTCCTGGTGCTCCCCACGGTGCTCCCCTCTGCCTCTACCTCTGCAGGTCAGACATATCCTTCTGTTGCTCCTCCCTGCCCTCCAGGGCTCTCCATGGCTTCAGGGTGAGCTGCAGGTCACTTAGCCCAGCACAGGCCGGTGTGTCCACCCTCTAGTCCTGTCTAGGTCTCCGCCTGTCTTGGCCTTGACCTTGCACCCAAGCCCTGGTGCTGCTGCTCGCCTGTGGGCCATGGGACTCTTCTCCCATCTCCAGCCTCCCCATGGGTCCTCCACAGCTCCCCTACAGCACCCCTCCAGGAAGTGTGGGGCCTCCCTTCTGCAGGGATGGGGACGCTGCCTGCCACGTCATCACTCACCCCCAATCACTGCAGCAGGCGTCTGCATGTGTCTCTGTCACTGGGCGTGGAACCGGGAGGATGGAACTGTGGGCTGTCGTTCTGGCCTGGGGCTCTGCGGACACACAGTCCTGGGGGATGAATCTTTTTGGAATAAAAACCTGCGGAAGGAAGGGAGGGCAGGGAGGACAGGGGGACGGGAGGGGTGACAGTGGTCACTGCCGCCCTTGAGCTTTTCCTTCCTGACAGGCAGAGGATCTCCAGGGGCTTCCAGCCTGCTTGGGTTTCCCTTTGGGGCTGAGGTGGCAGGGAGGTGCCTCTTCCTCCAGGGACACTCCAGGGACTCTGACCCGGGCATTCTTCTTAGGACGGCCTGGGCTCCCTCAACAGATGGTGGATAAGAAAACAGGTGTCTGCACACCAGGGAGCTTTGTTCAGTCATAAGGAGGAATGAGATCCAGGGAAGCAGGGGAACTGGGGACATCATGTTAAGAGAAGTAAGCAGGGTCCAGAAAGGAGGGACCACGCTCCCCTTCACGCACGGAAACTGAGGATAGAGACGATGACCCGAAAGCAAAGAGGGCTGTCAGGAAGGAAGGAGCGGGCGGGGAGAGGGGAGCGCAGTGGGCGGCCTGAGCAAAACAGGCACAGGGGGTCTTGGCAGAACCCTCCAACCTGCGCCGTTAAAGGAGCTCATGCTCATGACAGAAGCGTGCTGGTGACAGCTCCCCCGTGATCCTGGGCACACAATCCAGGAGGGCAAAGGATCAAATGCCATTAATACAGCCAGGTTCCTCCACGTCTGCTCACTTAGGTTGTTTCTCAGTGTTTACATTAACAGAAACAGAAAACAGGATGAGCCTTGAGATTTGGGGACTGACCCAGTCTAGCAGTGAGTAAGGTCACACAAACATAAAACTAAGGGCAGAAAACTGTGTCCACCTCATGCATAAATATTATGTTTTTATGACAGAGAACTATAATAAAATAATGGATAATAAACTTCAGCATGATATACATGTAAGCTTGGGGTGAATTCCTGTGGGGCAGAGACTGAAATATAAGTTTATGGGAAAAGAGGCGTGGTATGAGACCCCACTGTCGGGGTCTGCCTCGTGTATTTTTAAATAGAAACAGTACACGTCAAGTTGCTGCAGTGTTTAGAGTTCATGCGACCCACTAGGGGTATGTAGGGGTTCAATAGCGAAACATCAATATGCAGAGAAATAGTGGAGATTAGGTCTCCATAGCTACTTGAACTTAAGATGAAGAAAGCGGATGGCGACTGAAGAAGGCGCCAGTTTCATGATGGGTGTCTACGCGTGGTTTGTGGATGTTCCTGGGCACTCAGGAGTTGGTTCCAGGACATCCGCCTGTGCCTCCCCGGTGTCTTCTGGGTCCTGGGGACTCGGAGGCAGGTGCACCCTGCTCAGCAGCACGGGCCTCTTCTGTCTCCCCAGGATCCTGTGAGGCAGCAGCAAGCATTGTCAGTGCGCCGGGCAGGACCCTGCAGGCACAGGCGAGGCGGGGAGCTCCCAACCCTGTGCCACTCAGCTGGACGACGGCCTGTCCAGCATGGCAGCCAGCGTGTGGCCAGACCAGGCATGGGTGCTCAATGTCTGCCGTCCAGGCACCATGCCTGCCAGACACAAATCTGCGGCCATCTAAACATCTGTGAGCTGGCCGCCAGTGGCCCCAGCCCTTGGGTCTGCAGTCTTAATCCACGGGTAGTGCTTGGGGGCTGGGCAGAGCTAGACAGTCTTGGGTGAACCCTGGATCCTCCATGGTACAGCCAAGGGGCCACAGCACCATGTCCCAAGCCAGGTCGAGTGGAAGTTTCTACAACAAAGAGGCCCAAGCAGAGAGCTTCCAGAAGCTACACACACACACACACACACACACACACACACAGATATAGACACACACACAGACACAGGCACACAGAGATACAGGCAGACATACACACAGACACACACACAGATATAGACACAGAGACACAGACAGACATACACACAGGCACAGATACACAGAGATACAGACACACACAGACACACACACAGACATAGACACAGACATAGCCACACACACACAAACACACACAGACATAGACACAGACACACACATAGATACACACACAGACACAGATACACACACAGAGATACAGACTCAGACACACACAGACACACACAGAGACATAGACACAGACATACACACAGACATAGATACAGACAGATACACACAAAGACAGATACACAGACACAGATACACACACAGTGATATAGATACAGACACACACAGATACACACATAGACATAGACACATAGACACACACAGACATAGACACAGACATAGACACACACACAGACAGATACACATAAAGACAGATACACACAAAGACAGACACACATACAGACACAGATACACACAGAGATATAGACGCAGACACACAGATACACACACATAGACATAGACACAGACACAGATACACACAGATACGCATAGACAGACACAGATACACACAAAGACAGACACACACACAGACACAGATACACACACAGAGATATGGACACAGACACACACAGATATACACACAGACATAGACACAGACATGGATACACACTCAGACACACACATACACACAGACATAGACACAGATAGACACATATACAGATACATACAGACACACACACAGACATAGACACACACACACAGACACACACAGACATAGACATAGACAGATAAACACACAGACACAGATACACAGAGATACAGACTCAGACACACAGACACACAGACACAGACACACACACAGACACACAGACACAGACACACACACAGACACACACACACACAGACACGTCTCAGGTGGAGGGTGGGCTAGGCTGCCTGGGGCTGGGGTTCCTCCTGCCTGGGGCCTGCCAGGCCCTGGGCCATGGGCGCAGCCTGCTGGTTTGTCCCGATGGGGGTCCTCTTGCCCTGTGGCAAGGTTGAGAGTCCAGGCCCCCAAGCCCCTTTGCTCAAGGGACACTTTCGCGCACCTCGCATTGGTGAGAAGTAACTCCACAGCCATCCCCAGCTGCAGGATAGGAGGAAATCTGCCCTGTCTGGACAGCGGTGTCCTGAGGAGACAGCGTTCACAGAGGGGACAGCCATGGGGGCCCCAGGGACAATGGAGAAGAGCAGATTTTGCTGGAGTGACGTGGAGCCAAGAAGGACCCCCAGGAGCAGGGCAGAGGACTTGGTGCTCAGACAGTGTCTTGCCTGTAGCCACCTGGGCCTCCAGAGACACAGGTGGGAGCCTGGCCAGTGAGGTCACCCCTGTGTGTCCTGCAGAGAGGGAAAGGAAGGGCAAAGCTTGTCAGCACGGCACGGGAGGAGCGGCCTTCCTGTCCTCTCCAGATGAGTACCAAGCTCTGGGCCACACTGTCCCACCTTTCAGGGTTCAGGGAGATATTGAAGAGATGTTTCAATGGCATTCCGTGGTTAGCAGGAGGTGGATGGGACACAGTGTCTAAAGTCACGCGTGGCACAGGAGAACGTCCCCACAGCCCTGAGCTTCCCTGCAAGTGCGTGGATAGGAGGATTTAAAGAGACCAATGCGGCTGGCCACCACTGGATGAAAACCCCATACACCCCAAAACTGGATGCATTGGAGACATTTTTTATGGCCAACTTTATTTATTTATTTTGATTATCTCTTAAAATTCTGGAGTTGCTCTGGAAACATAGCTGTATTGACTTAAATATGTTCTGAACAAATTCCCAACATCACCACAACAAATAACCATCAAGAATGAGGCCGTCCATGCTCAGTTCCAGCCGTAGCAGAGCCCTGGGAGCTTAGGGCAGCACCAGCAGGCCTGGGCAGCACCAGCAGGCCTGGGCAGCACCAGCAGGCCTGGGCAGTACCAGCAGGCCTGGGCAGTACCATCAGGCCTGGGCAGTACCA
>CM053412.1:969101-990962 GCA_028644305.1 Xerus rutilus
CCAGTAGGCCTGGGGCAGTACCATCAGGCCTGGGCAGTACCAGCAGGCCTGGGCAGTACCAGGAGACCTGGGGCAGTACCATCAGGCCTGGGCAGTACCAGGAGACCTGGGGCAGTACCATCAGGTCTGGGCAGTACCAGCAGGCCTGGGTAGTACCAGCAGGCCTGGGCAGTACCATCAGGCCTGGGCAGTACTAGTAGGCCTGGGGCAGTACCATCAGGCCTGGGCAGTACCAGCAGGCCTGGGACAGTACCAGGAGACCTGGGGCAGTACCAGCAGGCCTGGGCAGTACCAGGAGACCTGGGACAGTACCAGCAGGCCTGGGCAGTACCAGTAGGCCTAGAGCAGTGTCCTGGGCTCAGCAGGCAGGCCAAGCTCACCAGGTGCTGCACCCTTGGCAACTAGAGGCTGTAAATATTTTATGCCTGATTTGCTGATTTTGTGGGTGTTATATTCCACTGAGCTGTGCTTGTTTTCCAGCATTAAGTTCTGGTTTCTAGAAATACTGATGTTTTAATTTGCGAGTATGGAAGGGACCTATCACTTTTCAAAACTGAGTACTTCTTTAAGTCATGATTGGCTATGTTTCTTGGCGATGCTTGTTCATAACCAGGGATTCCTGGACATGAGAATCTCCAGCCCATGGACAAGCTGTTTTCACAATGGTGGAAGTTCTATGAGTATCCCAGTTAAGGAGGTGAGCGGAAGTGAGTTTCATAGACACTGCGTCAGTGTCTATCAACCTAGACTTTGCATATTTTGAAGAATGGGAACAAAGGTCTGGCTCTGGTTGATAGAGCTCCCAGTAGCTCAGTACGTATGGTGAAGATGGGGCAGCTTGGCACGTTGGTTTAGCTCCGCGACACGTATTTATATCATGTGTCCCAGAAGGGTTCAAGGTTGTGGGTGGAGGGAGAGACCACTGCAGACAAAAAGCACACCTGGTCGTGAGAGGAAGGAAAGTGAGGGGCCAGGACCAGGAGGGAGGCCCAAGTCCCGGGGCGGGAGGCTGCCTGTGTCTCTAGCATTCAAAAGACGATACAGACCGGTCTCCAGGTTCAGTCTTGTGAATTATCTATGACTGAGAGCCATCTAATCCCCTTTATTATTTATATGACTGCATTGAATCTATACTTCCCACATCAGCACAAAGAGTACCACAGCATTTATGTGATTAACAGGGTACCTCTGCCTTTGACAGCGCCAGCCAGTGCTGTGGGCGAGAGTATCTCCTTCCTCACGGGAGGATATTGGGTTTCCTGTTGATGTGTGGTTTATCCATGTCTCTGAAGCAACAAAAGCTTGCAGTGTGTGGTTCAGTTCTGGTGGTATTCCCCTAACCCCTGCAGTGTGGCCTGAGCCACTGCTTAGGGACAGCTTGATCCATGCAGCGACTGGGATCCTAGTGGTTCCTGCTCTCTCTGTCCTCGGGAGTTTGGACTGTCTTCCTTGCCATTTCCCCAAGGGGCTGGTGAAGTGGGGAGAGCACGCTGAGGTCAAGTGCTGTTGGTGGCTTCTTGCTGAATGCGCGGTGGCCATCGTGACAGAACACAAACCTCGCTTACTTCACTAGGAACCTGTGTGCTGAACGACGTTGGATACCGTGTTCTCTGCTGAGCTCTTTGCCAGTCCTGCTTGAGGGCCCCGAGCAAGTGCTGGTGGACAGAGATTCCACCCGTGTTCAGGAGGGTCAGCACTCCGCATCTTGCCCTGCTGAAGGAGCCAAGTTGATTTAGGACAAACTTTTGAAGTTGTAATATTTGCAACCAAAGAGTGAAAACAACTCACAGGCAGTGTTGACTCCTCCCCCGACCTGTGTCCTGTCAGGCAGTCGTGCCCTCGGAGGCCGCCCTTTCCTCAGGTCGTGTGTTATGATGGAATTACGTCTACATTAAAATATCAATCTCCAACAGGAACTATTTCTTCATTATGTCTCTGATAAGATGGTGCACATTGTTGATACTCAATTAACTAATAATAATAATGATAATAATAATGTAGCAATACTCAACTTCCATTTGGTCACATTCTGCATATACAGTAATTGTAAAAGCATATCATTTCTTGGATTATGTGTTGTGCTAGGATAAAATGTGTCATAATCACGAAATTAGAGTTAATGGCAGGAAGGGGACCTCTTTGCTCAGCCCCTCCGAACCCCTCTATGTGCCTCTTAAATGCACCTCATTATGAATTCATTTTAAGCTTCATTGAGTTCCAGAAATTAATTCGACATAAATTTCATTGTAAGGCTCTGGAAACTTTAATTTCAAAGGAAGTGTTGAAGCAGAGCTGTTTTCCTGCGGGACGGACACACCTCAGGCGGATTTGAAACGCAGGTCGAATGTCCTGGTTGCGCATGTCCTTCTGAAGGGGATCTGCCTCCCCTCCCCTCCCTTCTCTTCCCCTCCTCTCTGCTCTCCTCACCCACATCCTCAGCCCTATTTTGTATTTTTTTAGAAACAGAGTCTCACTGAGTTACTTAGAGCCTTGTTTTGTGGAGGCTGGCTTTGAACTCGTGATCCTCCTGCCTCAGCCTCCCCATACTCTGCTTTATTTCTCACCTTTGTCTCAAGCACCTTCGGCAGATGGTCTTGCAGGACCCCACACCATGCCTCCAAGCTGTGTAGGACCATTATGCATGAGGGTCATGGGTCCACCGGGGCCCGAGTGGGCAGGGAACTCCCGCCGTCATCGCCCTGGGTCTTCCCTCACTTGGGTCCTATGGACGCCAGGAGATCTTAGCCACACGACCTGCATCTTCGCTCTGGGCCCCCTGGGCACGGTGTTTCTCCACCTGTTTCCCTTTTTGCTCGCAGAGTCCTGGAGCGGGTCCTCCCCACCACGGCTCCCGCCCTTTCCTGCCAGCTGTGCCCATTGCTTCTTGCTGACCCTCTCTGGCTCTGCCCCTGTGCTCTGCCCCTCACCGAGCCCTTTTCCAGCAACCATGCTCATGGGCAGCACCCCAGTGACTGTCTGTCTGTGGTCTGCTCTGGGCTCCTCTTCCTAGCTCCTTCCACGGCTCTCCGGGTGGCGGTCAGGCTCCTGTGCCACCAGGCATCTACTTCTTACGTAGGTCATGGTGGTGGTTATTATTTAGCGCCTTATTTCACGGCTCTGAGGTATAATTCTGGGGTGTAAGACATCTTGTAATTTTCTCCAAGTGGGTTCTGTGCCCTTAGGACCAGAAACAGCTCAGGATAGTGGTGGGAAAGTGGAGAAAGACCAGCCTCCCCCTGGAGAATAGGGGCGATGGGGACCAGGGTGGAGAGGCCCCAATGTCACCATCTAGCCCCATCTGCTGCGTAACCAGGGACAGTCACTCTGTGATGAGTTTGCCTAGGGCTGTGGCAAGACGTGTTGGGGAAGAGGGCCGGGGGCCCAAGGCCCCTGCTGCCCCCACAGCTGCCCTGCAGCGGGTGTTCTCCCAGGGAGCATGGACTGCCAGCCCATGGTCAGGAGGAGGAGAAGGCTTCTCCACCAGCCTCCTGGCACGTCTGCCACTCAGGACTAACGCGTTTGTGCTGGAGTGAGATTGCCGCCAGTCCTCTCGATGTCCTCCTCTCTCTGTGTGCGTCCCAGGCAGGCCCAGTGGCCTCCCTGAGCCCCTGAGGACTGCCCTTTGGAAATGTGACCTTGCTTTTTGTGCTGGTGGGAGTAGCTCCCCGTTGTGGTGATCAGACACCGAAGTGTGCAGAGTGTGTGGGGTGGGCAGGACAAGTGTGAGTGAGAGGACACCCAGGTGTCCTCATGGTGGAGCTCCACCCCTGGGGTCCTCCCTCGCACGTCTGCAGGGGCCTGCAGGGGTCACGTGTGGAGGTTTTCTCAGGGGGACACAGGCCGTTATTTCTGTGCCTTATGCCTCCCGTGGATCTCTGCGTGTCGCGGATGCTGAGCAGGAACGAGAGTTCACAACAGGGAGGAGGCCCTGTGAGGACCGGTGCAGATGCGGGGGACGGGGGAGGGCAGGAATCTGCAAGGTAGGGGCCCGTCTGCCTGTGAGGGTCGGAGCAAGAGCCAAGAGGGCTTAGAATGTTCTATTTGCAAAACTTTACGTATGGATGAATATAAAGAGATCAAGAGAGCGCAGGGCTCTGCAGCTGGAGGGACCCGCTCACGTGTGCATGCCTTTCTCCTGGCTTTGGCCTGTGCCTGCAGCGTTCCTGCGTCTGGTAGGTGGGGTCCTGCCGTGAGCTTCCACGTGGCTGCCTCTGGAATTTTTTAAACTGAAGACTACTTTATTTCAGAACATGTAAATCTTTACTGTGGTTCCAAGCCAAATTCAATGGCCGTTTTCTGTTCATTTTCCTTATTGATTGACAATTGAATCTAAGGGCATCAATGTATGGAATTTGCATAGAGAAGACTTTCCTGGTAATACACGTAAAAATTTTCCCCAGAAAATTAGCTTTGCTTTGTGTGGCTGTTTTAGTGCAGGAATTCTAACTCAAGGTACACAGATTCCGGTCTTGGCACCATGGGAAAAGGCCTTCTCTAGCCCAAGACAGCTGGAGGCCTAGAGTTCTCACAGGGGGACACCAGCGTGGGTCTCTTCTGAAGGACACAGTTGCCTTGTACCAGGGCGCATCATCCAGGGGTACCTTGGTGGTGGCAACCAGGAATGAGCAGGCCTCCCTGGGGGAGAACTAGGTAGAGGATGATTTCAAGGAGGTTGGGTAGAGTGGGCTGGGGTGGTCATGGGAGCCCAGCAGGTTGTTGGGCGGGTGCACAGATGATGGTGTCCAGCAGAGGGCCCAGCCCTGTGTTGGTACTGGGGAGGCAGCCAGGCCTTTCCGCAGGGCTGGTGCTGGCCGCTTTGTGGGGGAGCTAAGGATGGCGGGGACAGCCCCCATCAGAGCCCCTCTGGGCTCCCTGCAGCCTGTGTGCTTTGCTTGTGGAATGATCGTGCACGTTACCACGACGTATTTCTGCTACTTCTCAGTGTGTGAGAAGTCTCTTCGGCTTAGTTTAATATTACAAAAGCCCAACAGTTTGCAGGAACATCTCAGTGGTGTGGAGGGGCTGGGGAGAAGGGAAATTGGGGAAGAGCAGATTAGAATTTGTATCTCGGTTTGAATTCCATAAAACCTGAGTGTCTAATTGTGGATCAGCTACAGATATGCTCATCAGGTATTTTATTGTCCTCGCAGATAGAAACACCCGGGCAGGACACGTGAGGCCCTGTAAGAACTGGGAAGATGGAGACCGTCTCCTTAAGCAGGGCCCTCCTGGCCCTGCTACTGTGTCATTAAGCACAATTTGCCATGCTTGGTACATGAGCTTGGGGTGTCTTGAAACTGCAGGAGGGAGAGGCTGGTGCCATAAAACAGTAGTGAGGAGCAGAGTCGTTAGAGACGGAAAGAGGCTGGCAGGTAATTGGGTCCATCCCCCAGGCATACATACCGACTCTTCCAGAGTATATTTTTAGTGCTTTATTTAGCCCAGTTTCAAGACTTGGTAGAAGATGGGCTTCGTTCTTTCCCTGGAAAACAGTTAAGCAGACACACGGCTTCTCTCAGGCGAGGCTTCTGGCACCTGGGGCCACGCTGGTGTCCTTTCGCTGTGGGAACCACAGTGCCCGGGAGGCTCTTGTCCTGCTGGCAGGGTTTCTGCAGGAGGCAGTGCTGTTGGGACGATTCTCCTAGGTGACACTTGCTGATCTTCTGCTTTCTTTCAAGGTTTTAAAGCAAACAGACATCCATGTGAATCTGCTAAATTTTCTGCCCCCAGATTTGTTCTTAAATGGAGGAGTGACCTCCAGAGGCTGCTGGAACAGAGATCGGGAGGTGGCAGGGTGGCTCCCTGGGCCCCAGGTGACTCCCTGGAGCTCGTGCCGCCTCAGTGGCTCACACCCGCTGGCCTTCCACTCCCGGTGTTCTGAGTCATGTCTGCTCCCTCCTGTCCCTTCCTGTCCCTGCCGTTCTCTCCAGAGCACACCACCCCTGGGTGGCTTAGCTCGCATGGTCTGCAGGTCCTGTGACGGCCTGGCCCCCAGTGAGGTGCTTTGGAGGCGCTGGAGCCTGGGAGGTGGGCTGCTGGGGCCTCAGGCCTGGGGGCGTCCCGGAAGGGCCGTGGGACCTTGGCCCTCCTCTTTGTCTTTCCTTTGTGGCCTCGAGGTGAGCAGCCTATGTGGATTTGATGCTCGTGACACCTTATTCATAGATCCCTCTCGATTCCAGGATATTGTGTCATTTGTTTCTCTGGACAGCAGTTCCCCGTTTTCCAACTTTGCACACCATCTCTGGCCTCTCTCAGCGCGATCCGCTCAACACGAGCTGCGCCTCACCTCACCTTGCTGCTTCTGCTGCACAGGCAGTGTGCACTCGGTCGGGTCGTCCTCAGACGCCATCAGAGTTGGGTTCTTGCTGTTTCTGTTCTGCGAGATTGCCACAGGGGCCAGTGGGGTGTAGGCGAGGAAGGCCGGGGCTGTGAGCTCCCGTCACCACGCAGCCTGAGTAAAGGATGGCTTCTCTCTCGGTGAAGGCGAGTTTGTTGAGTGAATGTGTGCACGTGGGTCCTCCTGGGCTCCAACCTCTCTGCAGCTTCACGGTGGCAGTGCAATGTCGGAGGAGCATAAGCTGGAGGTTTCTGAAGTTCCACATTGAACCATGTTTTCACTGAATACAATTACAAAAGAACATAATATCTCAATTTTTTGAGTCACAATCTTAGGCTTATTACTGTCAAAAAGCAATTACAAGCTATTTTTATGCAGAGCTCAAACATAAAATTAAAGATTCAGAAATGAAAGGGAAACATTTTTAACCATACGATACAGTACTCATAACAATGTCTATGGAGCCAAATGTGGAGCAGAGGAAATATGCACATTCTGCAACACAGAGAGGGTGTTTACCAAGAGGAACTTGAGGAATAATTTAGACCAGCTGTTGGTAGTAACCTTATTTCTATGCTTGCTGATATATTATAGAAAGTGGGAAGAAGATTGTCTTGAAACACTTCAAATCTTGAAATAACCCAGCTTTTTTAGATCAAGGTTTTCACCAGCACAGCACCGCGGGCGGCAGGGACTCTGGTGCTGTGCTTGCAGGGATGCCAGTTGTCAGATGGGCACTTGGAGTCTCTGGCACCAGGGAATGTGCTTGATCAGGAAAAGTGCCTGCCAGGTGTGGACCCCTGGTGCTGTCTGCACACAGGCTCTGCCCTGGGGGGCCAGTGGGGAAGGTTTTGACTACAGGCTCCTCTTCAGCAAGCAAGTGCAGTTGTGAGTTTCTGGGAAGCCAAGAAGCCAATGAGACTAGTCCTGGTTGAGGGAGGGTCAGCTGGGGCAGATTTGGACCATGGCTGCTCCAGTGGGGTAGTTTTCTCTTGCTGCAGCAAAGTCGTCAAGTCAGGGTGCCACAGGATTCTGGACAGGCATCCTGTGAGTTAACAGTGTTGGAGGAGAAACCCCTTTCTCAAAGTTCTGGCCCGTGGTGTCCTCAACAGCCTCTTACTGGCGGTTGGATGATGGTGGCTGGTGACACCACCTTCTCTCTGGATTTCCTCTGCCAGAACCAACTCTGCCACCTGCAGCACGTTACCAAGTGATCAGAGCAGGAAGGAGCAGCAGGCAGCCCGCGGAGCCGGGCCTAGGCGCCCCTAATGGCGCAACCGCACAGCCCGCTAGGAGGGTCACGGGGAAAGGGCGCGGCGCACGGTGTCTGTGGGGAGGGCAGAGAAGTGCCTGCCTGTGGGCCATCTTGCCCCCTCGGGCTAGGGAGGTGCGGCCACGGAACAGGGTGCAACGTCCCAGGAGCAAGTGTGCATGTCTCCTGGATGCCAGCCTGCGGAGGTCACCTTCTTTCCCACCTCTTGAAAACTGGTTCCTTATGATTCCTCATTGCAGTAGAAGGTGCTCGGCTCCTAGTTCTGTGAGCAGTGGAGGCCGCGCCCAGGATCAGGCAGCTCAGCACGGATGGGGTGCACCCCTGGGAGGGGCCCTGCTTTCTCATTCTCCTCCCAGCGAGCTGGCCCACACCCATGCACAGCTGGTCTTCCAGCTCAGGGGCTGGAAGGAGAATGGAGGTTGGTGACCTGCTGGCAACTCTGGGAAATGCCACCTTTCAGGCCACTGTGGACCCCTGCTGGTGTCGGTGTCCAGGGGCTGCGGTGTCTTGGAGTGGTGGCCCATAGGGAGACCAGGTTCCATCAGGCAGGTCTGGTTACGCAGGGGGCCAGATGCTGCTGGAAGCTGGGTTTCTTCATGTGGGCCAAATGCAGATGGGTACGTGGGTCCTTGAAAGACCTGGTGTGTCCATCCTGGCCGGTCTGCACCTTAGCAGAAGGACTGCAGAGCAGGCTCTGAGGTCCCCTCAGGATGCCACCCCAGGAAGCCTCCTGCACAGCCAGTGTTTAACCTGACTCCAGGTGCAGTGTGGGAGGAGCCTCGTTGCTCTTCTGGTGAGTGCCCTCTCCTCCCGAACCTCTGGGACTGGGTCAGGTGGGTCAGGCCTCCTGTGGCCTGCAGGAGGCAGAAAGAACACGTGATATTTGGGTGATGCTAGGTCATCATGGGCATGTGGGCCCAGGCTGGCCTTGGGGTGCTGGCAGCAAAGTGTGGAAGTCTTGGTGTTGCCAGAGCACAGCTGCTCCCTTCTGTCCACGGGTCCCTGAGGACCCAGAGGTGGTCTGCCGTAGCCTCTCCTGGTGCGCCTGGTTTGGGTCGGGCTCAGGTCCTCCGAGTGCATGGATGGCCTCAGGGACCGTGGCGTACCTGTGGCCCGCCTGCCACACAGGTGAGGAGGCTGCAGGACCACAGGGGCCTTCATCGGGCAGCGCTACTGCACAGAACGTTCTGCGAGGCCACCGAAGGAGGCGTCCTGGAAACACACCCACAGGCCACCAGCCCTGTCCACTGTGTCTGCCTGCCCAGCTGCTGGGCCCTGTGGTCCAGCTGTACCCTGTTCTTCCCTCTAGGGAGGAAACCGGCATGGGAGCACCACAACAAGCACCCAGCGGGCAGGTACCGCGGCGAGCCCAGGAGAGGGTTCTGACCTGCCCCGCCCATGCTGCCCAGGAGCACAGGGTGCCCCCTTGGAGGCCACCGCAGCCGCTCGCCTTCCCACCGCAGGGGCTGCTGGCGCTGAGCACCTTGGCAGGGCCACCTGTGTTCTGCCATTGACGAAGTCCCTGACTTTCAGGGTTCTTAAGAGCACTTAAAAAACTGTTCATACTAGCCATAATTAGCAAACAGACCACAGGAATAATCACACTCATTCCCACAAAGGTTTCTTGTTTGCGCAGACCAATCCATTACCTGCTTCAGTGAACCGTCCTGCGGTTAATTTGCAGTTTTCACCCCTGGGTGATGGAAACAACCTGCCCTCTTCCAGGCACCGCTGCTATCCTTCTGAGTCAGATGTATAATGCATGAGAAAAATTTGTTTGTCAAACATTCCAGACAGGCCACTTAAATTCTAGATCAATTGATAACATTCACACCAAGAGGCTGGAATGAAAAGGAGCCTGGAGTTTTATTTTTTATAACAGCTTTATTGAGACGAAATTTGCACGCCATCCACTTTGCCCGTTGAGAGTGCGTGATTCCCGGGTTTCTGCATCCTCACGGTTGGTGCAGCCTCTCACGACGATCACCATCAGAGCATCCTCGTCTCCTGACAAGAACCCACAGCCCGGCGCCCACTATGCATGGCCCCCCGTGCCTAGGCACCTGCATTTGCTCTCGGGCTTTGGGTTCACCTGTTCTGCACACTTGTGCAAATGGCATGCAGAACGCCGGGCTTTGTGACGGCCTCTTTACTTTGGCATGGTGGTGGCCATCTCCTCTCACCATGACACAGATGCGCATTTGGTGCTTTTGCTAATAACCCACTGTATGGCTCTCTCGCAGTTTATTAATTCATCGATTCATTTGGGCTATGGGATTATTCTGTTTTCCTAAAAAAAGTCTTAAAATAAAGTGAATATGCATCAAATACCTTCATGAAACCTTGAAGTTGGGTCGCCACTCTGTTGCCAAGACGCCTTTAAATGGTCTGCTTGCCTGCGGTCTTTGCTGGCAGCTCGAGGGTCTTCTTGTCTTTATCATCTTTCTTTCTAGTGACTTTCTAACTTCTCAAAAGTAATGGCAACTTGGAGACAGTCAGAGTCCCAGGTGAAAACGAGTCCTGAGAGGTTGGTGCAGAGGTTTAATCAGCAGCCTCCAGGTGGGAATGACAGAATCCTTCACCCCTGTGCCAGGCTGGCAGGGCACTGTGCAGTCTGGTGGGCTTTGCAGGTCAGCAGTGTGGTCAGCAGCGAGGCAGGCGGCCTGCTTGCTCCACACTGTGACGTGGTGGAGGTCATGATACCCCGGACTCTCGGGTTCCTCTTCTAGCCTCTGCTGTGACTCTTTGCCACTGAGGGTGGTGGAGAGCGACGGCTGCTGTTTCAGCGGTGACTCCCTGTGTCTATGCACGGGCCGCAGCCCGCCTGGTCCTGGCCACTGCCTGCGAGCAGTTGCCACTACCCCTTGATGAGGGTAGTGAGGTGGGTGTAGAGGCTGGGGTCGTCACTGTGCAGTTCCTGGGCTCACAGGACACTCCTGCCGCGCCTGCGGGTGCTTCTGATGCTAGGCGCCTGTACAGTCCCTACCGCCCTGGCCACTGCTGGCTCGGGAGAGTGGATCTGAATTGCTAGGGCATTCACTCAGGAGGCCAAGGTGGCCTGGATGCGAGAGGACTGCGACGTGGCCTCCCTCCCTGTGCAGCGGAGGCCGCTGAGGCTGTATTTTGATTGCACAAGTGAAAGTCCGACGGCGTTTGCTTGGACAGTCATAGGTGCGGCAGGAACTGAAGAAAACACTGACGCGTGGGAGGGAGCGCGGGCCGCCACAGTCCTGCGGAGGGCAAGGGTGGCGTCCAGCGGGGCCCGAGTGTGGGCAGGGCCTGGGGCCGGGCGCTCGTCCTCCCCGCAGGACTTGACCAGAGGCAGGCAGGCAGGCACGCGGGGGTGGGCAGGACGCAGGGCCACGGGCAGCAAGGGCCACAGCCTGGGCAGCCGCTCTCCCCGGAGCAGGTGGGGCGTCTCGGCTCCACCGGCCTTTCTCCTCCCAGGGAAAAGCCCCTCCAGCCCCACTAGCTCCAGGCTCGTGCACGGCTTGCGTCTTTTCTGTGTGTTTCACGTCCAGCACTGTGGTGACCGGACTTGCCCGCACCGCCCTGACCGGCTGCCGTCCGTGCACTCGCTGTGCTGTGCGGGGTGGGGGACAGCAGTGCAGACGCCTTCTCCCACACGGTGGGCACGGGCTTTACCCCAGGCCTTGCCTCTCGGGGCGCACACAGCAGCGCCCACGCCCAGGGAAGAGCCCGAGCAAACCTGTGCACTTGGTCCGTAGGGCTGCTGCTTCCATGGCTGTCCCAGAACTGAAGCTGGTGGGTGGGAGGGGCGGATGGGAGTTGAAGGGACCAAGCCACATGGCCCTGTGTGCCATCTGGACGAACTTGAACCCGAGTGGAGGACGACCTTGAACCCGAGTGGAATCTGGCCACCAGTGAGCCTCCGTCTCTGCTGTGCAGGTGACCTGTGGAGGAAGGGGGACCCTCTGCTGTGGGCCTGGAGGGCAGGGGAGCAGAGACAGCTGGACTGGTGGAGTGGGCAGCCGGAAACCCATGGCCACTGCATCTGGGCCTGGCAGAGATGGGTGTGCAGATAGTCTCCAGGGAGCACTCTGTGGCTCCGCAAAGGTTTGGGTCTGTTCTCGTCTAGATTAGCGGCAGAGTCTTGTGGGAGAACCCACTCTTGCCTGCGTGGTCCCATCTGGAGTACATTTGTTTTCTGTTATGTGAATTCGTATATTTGTATATATTGTTGCTTTCTTTCTTCTTTGGTGTTAATTTGCTCCTTTTAAGAAACCTTAGCTATATGTATGGTTCATTAACTTTCAATATTTATTTTTTTTCTACTATATACATCTAAGACTTATCTTCGGCTGGACCAGGAATTTGGATATTTTGTATTTTTGTTCTGCGTGGTGGGCAGAGTCCTGCAGAAACCTCCAGGATTCCCAAACCTGGTTTCGCTGTGTGCCCGTCACCTCTGGGAGGGGTGGGCCTGTGGATCTGCTGGATGTGGATTGGAATGGTTCTGTCCTGTGATGAAGGCCAAGGGAGGGTGTGGACAAGATTCAGGTTCAGACTGTGTGACTCCTGGGCAGTCACCAGGGCAGCACCCGGGTGAGCACGGGTGCTCAGCTGAGCTTGAAATGAGGCTCTGGTGAGTGCGAGTCAGAGCAGAGGGAGCAGAGAGTCCACCGTGAGCACACGCCATGCCCAGCAATGGCTGGTGGCAGGGCATGCTGGGGTCCTGGAGGAGCTGAGGACTGTGAGTCGTGTCAGCATCCAGGCAGCTTGGAGGACAGCCTGGACCGCACCCGGATCATGGTCCACTAGGCCACACCAACTCCTGGGCCACGGGACATGTGGGGTGATAGGTGGGAGGTGAGACCACAGGTGTGTAAGGACCTGTTGGAGCAGTAGAAACAAGTATGTGATTCAGTTCAAAGAAGATGTACTTTCAACTGGAATTTCTCCTCTGACCTGTTGGTTGTTTAGAAATCTCTACCTTGATTTCCAGGCACTGAGAGATCTGCAGTGTGTTTTTCATCATTAGCTCCTAGTTTAGTTGTACTTGGGTTAGAGAATCACTCTGGGTTGTGGCAACCCTTTTGAATCAGCTGAGAATTGCCGTATGGGCCTGCACGTGTTAAAGATCAGTCTACATGCACCCAACAACAAGGCGTGTTCTGCAGTTGCTACACAAGTAAAGGGTATTAATGGTCTTACTCTAATGATTTCAAATGTCCCCTCTCCTTTTATAACACCATTTATCTCTTTAGTTACTAAGGAAGGAGTGGCTAAATTTGGTATAATTGTGGGTTGGCCTTTTTTTGTGTGTGCTAACAAATTATTTCAGTTTTTGAAAATTACTTGGTTATGGTTTTCTTTTAGCAAGTTGAAACTATTTGGCAAGTTAAAAATATTTCATTATTTTGTGGCTTTGATTTCTTTTTTTGAGGAATTAGCTGTCAATCTGATGTTTTTTCTTTGAATATAATGTCTTCTTTTATTACTCTCAAGATTTTTTTCCTTTGCTGTTTTCTAACTGTTGTTCTTAAGACTTTTTGAATTTGCAGCTCGACACCATCAGCATTTTGACCCCCTTCTTTTATATACTGTCTCCTCAGGTAAAGTCTTTGGACCATTTTCAGTCTTACCTTTTTATCAGTCTCCAAATATGCCTATGATGGATCACTTCACTCTATTTTGTGTGTTCTAAAACTTTCTTAAGTACGTTCTACCATTTTGTCTCTCCATACCTCTTTCTACATGTTTTCTGACTAGACTTCCAGTTCACTAATTCTCTCTTCAACTGTCTCATCTGCTGTTAAGCTCACCCTTGACTGTTACATTTTACTTATTCTGTTATTAGTTCTATAATTTTAAGTTGGTTTTTATCTTCCTCCTCCCCTTCCTCTTTAGTTTCTAATTGTGATAGATTGTGAAATGATCAGAAATACTTGGCAAGGCCCCTTCCTCATTGTTTCCTTCTCCTTTGAATCTGGGATACATTTGTGACTTGTTTTGACCAATAGGATCTGTGCAAGTGGTGTTTTTGTATTAAAGCAGAGAACCCTTTAACTTCCATGGGAACAAGCGCCAGCCATTCTGATGAAGAATAGGAGAGCTGCATGGGGAAGGGCTGAGTCACGTGCCTACCAGCTGTCCTGGTGTTCCTGGAAGAGGTACCACCATGAATGTGTGCCCGGCTGAGAACAGCTAAGCCTGGCCCAGACCAGACAGATTTCTAGGCCAGGCCAGCCTAGATTGCTGAGCTAAATAATGACATCTGTGAAAGTGTAGTAGTTTTAAGCTTCTAAATATCAGGGTGGCTTATTGCATATTTCTCTGCCAAAATTATCAACCATTTAAAAATAATTTCCTTAAACATATTGGCAGTATAATTTTAAACTGGCGTCACATTCTGTATCCATGTCTGTGGGTGTGGTTATATCATGCATGCTCTAATCTTCTGTCATGCTAACTAGTTTTTGGTGATGCTATGTAATCTGGCGGATCTGTTGTTACTGAGTGAGGGATGGTGTTGCATGTGGAGACTAAGGCCCAGGGCCTTCTCTTTCCTTGGTGGATATGTCTGTTTCTGGAAGAAGCTAGGCTTGGGTAATCCTGGACCACTTCAGCCCAGTTTTGAAATATAAAAATTTATGATGCCCACCTTCAAGTCTAGGACTAACCTGTCAGGGTCCCAAGCCAAAGTGTGAGTACCTGGACTCCAGGCTTCACTCACTAGACCAATGAGGCAGCTGAAGGCCTGAATGGCCCCTCAGTCACCCTGTGGGGTGAGATCTGGGAAGGCCGCTGCAGCCCTGTGCCCCTCTGTGCTGGCTTCCTCCGCCCAGGCCTGGTGGTGCAGCGCCCCATGGGCTCATGTTTATTTGCTGCCTTTGTGAAACACACCTTTCAACAGGTCATCTAGCTGCTGGCAAGGGCCTCAGTCCCTATCTGAAACTCCTCTGGCAGAAACAGAAATGCGTGGGGACCTGACGTTGTGTTCACGTCTTGCACACGGAAGGTGCTGAGAGAACCACCCGAGCCACTCCCACTCCAGCCCCGGTGCAGGCAGCTCTGGGCGTGTTGGGTCTGTTTGCTTTGAAGAAAACCACTCTTGTTTATCTAAAATGAGACACTTTATTTTAAATATATTTTATGAGAATGACCGAATGATTTAAGGTTCACTATCAATTGTAAATCTAATAATACTGTAAAATAAAAAGGTAAAACTGCAAAAAAAAAAAAGAATCACAAGTCTGCTTCTCAAAAGCCACCAGTCTGGCTAATCATCATTTTGCACGTTTTTAATAGATTTTATATACATTGTTAGAAGGGACATGAGAGATATAAATAGATTTATAAACAGATTACATTAGAAATGCTATTTATTGGAAAGGCATTGTACTTTGCCAGAACTTAATAAACAAAAGAAATTAAACTGAAGCATGTACAGACTTTAAGTCAGTGTTCTTTACTGTAGTGAGATTATTCTCCAAGGTTGCAACAGTAAGATTGCCGAGCGGAGATGTGTGGCCTGTGCTGGGGACTTGCGCTGGTCTGGAGTGGCTGTGGGTCTTCACACCTCTCCAGCCTCTCCTGCTGGCTGGGGTGCTCCAGATGCTCTGACCATCTCTGCATGTCCAGGTTTGCACTGGTGCATGCTGCAGAGGTAGTCCTCAGTGGTCCAGCAGCATCCCTGGGCCTGGCCTCTCCATGTCTGTCTTCTGCAGTTGGATGGACTTTCAGGTGCCTGGATTTTGCTGGTGAACTGCTCCTAAGTACAGCGCTTGGGGTACCCAGTTGCCTCTGCCATCCTAGGGGTGCTGCCTCCTGCTGGGTGTGGGTGGAGCCTCAGTGGGCTGGGCTCTCTTCTCAGTCTGTGGTTGCCAGGGGCAGTGCTGCCTGCTGCCTGGGGAAAGGCCGAGGGCCGAGGCCCTCCTTCCAGGAGGACTGTGTGTGCACAGCAGCCCTTTGCTTCAGTGCTCAAGCCGTTCACTCATCTGGGTCACTCAGGGTGATTATGGGAAGACGGCGGCTTCAGCAAGACTTAGGTTTTCAATGGTGGTCAACAGAGCTGGGAAGAGAGCTGCTGCAGCTGCCCCTGAGCCAGGACACTTCGCTCTCAGCTCTGGAGCGGACGGAGATGGGAGCAGGCAGAGAGTTTGAGAAATTACTGGGGTGTGGCGACCTTGAAAGGAGAACTCAGCAAGTGCGCAGCACCTGCCAGGACGCTGACCCACCAAGGAGGGCAGCCTCGGCT
Source organism: Xerus rutilus (assembly GCA_028644305.1). Lineage (NCBI taxonomy): Eukaryota > Metazoa > Chordata > Mammalia > Rodentia > Sciuridae > Xerus > Xerus rutilus. The sequence goes on from CM053412.1 coordinate 984,933, forward strand.
CCTGTCCAGGGCCTCAGCTGGGGCCTGGGGTGAGCCCCGCTGGGCGAGAACCCGCTCAGCCGCACCGTGGACAGCCAGCCACCAAGACCAGCTGCCTTCTCCTGCCCAACCTTCAGCTTCTGATTTTCAGAATGAACTCTCAGTCTACTGAGCTCAGATCTGTGCGTTTTCAGGAAGCTCAGCGTATGGTTTCCGCTGGTTGCTCCATCTGTAGGGTGGGCTCTGCTCCGTGTGGAGCCTCCCACAGGCATCCCTGGGATGTCCAGTGCTGGTCAGGAGAAGGCCTGGGCCTCCTTTCCATTTTGTTTTACTCAATGACTTAGCCCTGAAAATTGGATGAAAACATGCCAATCACGTGTCTCTGGGTGAAACCGTGGGTCGGGGGCCTTCTGGAAAGCTGGTGCCCACTTAGAGGAAAGGGCTCCGTGCTGAGGCGGCCACGATCGCCCTGTGTGTGCAGATTAGGGGTTCCCTGCGCAGCCAGCTGCCACCGACTGGCCAGGGTGCGACCCGAGCATCCCTGAGCATCCCGGCATCCCCACACATCCTCCGCACATCCCTCGCATCCCCTGCACCCCCCCGCATCCTCCGTACATCCCCTGTGCATCTCTGTGCATCCCCGAGTGTCCCCGCGCATCCCCGCATCCCACGCATCCATCGTACATCCCCGCATCCCCGTACATCCCGACATCCCCACGCATCCCCACGCATCCCCGCATCCTCCGTACATCCCTGTACATCCCCCGTGCATCCTTGTGCATCCCCGAGCATCCCCGCATCCCCGTACATCCACGCATCCCCACGCATCCCCACACATCCCCACGTATCCCCATGCATCCCCGCATCCCACGCATCCCGGCGTAGTGGCTCAGAAGCTGAAACGCTCAGAAGCTCCAGGGAAGCCCAGAAGCCTGAGGCCAGGTGAAGAGGAGGCTGCTCTGGCTTGGAAGAAGCTTTTCCCCAGGGCGCTGGTGCTGGGAGCTTGGTCCCCAGGGTGCTGGAGTTGAGGGCTGGACCTCCGAGAAGCAAGGCCTAGCAGGCCTGCAGGCCTCCAGACTCACAAGATCTCTGTCCTTCCTCGTGTGCTCCTGCCATTGTGGCATCTGCCCTGAGGGACGAAGCCAGGGGCGCCCTCACCAGGGCTGCACCCTGCTGCCTGAACTTCAGCCTCTGAACCAGTAGGCACAAAACCCCTCTTCTCTTTACAAAGACCCGATTGTGGTCATTCCATTACAGTAACGAAAATCAACCCGCACAGTGGCTGAGGCAGAGGACCGTGCCCTCAAGCTTGTTCACGGACAGGAACAGGGTATTGTTAGTAGTTTTTTAAAAATAAAATTTTAAGTGGCTGAGTCACTTCCATTGATTCATAGCACCTGAGATGGAGGAAGCCCGGAGGATTCCTTCCTCCTTGTGGAATGTTCGGGCTGTGTAGTTAGTGCTTGGCTTTGCATGGTATGGTGACCTTTTAGGGACCCTGCACATGTTGAGTGTTAGAGAATCAGGGAGCCTCATTCCCTTGCTGGACGGCAAAGGTGCTAATCAAACCAGCTTCGGTGGAGACAATCAAGGGGTTGGCTGAGTTAGAGGGTGCCAAGGAGAGCTCAGGAGAGAAAGCCCATTCCCACCGGCACCTGAGAAGGCCTCTATGCCCGGTTACAAGGAGGACTTCAGCCACATGCTCCTGAAATTTCCTTGGAAATACCACAGACCTCGTTTAGTTTAGAAAGCCATTCTTAATATTTCAAGTCATTTCCAATGGCCCATTTTTGTGTGTGTGTGTCTTGAATGAGGACGAAGAAATCTCGGAAAACACAACATAAAAGCCCCTGAGAAAACAGGAGGGCATTTTGCACTGTAGACATGCAGGCTCCCTGTGGGATTGCCCAGGCTTGCCACCAGCTTCTGTGCTTGGCTGTGCTCCTAAATGGAGAGGCACGTCCTGGGTGTCAGGTGAACTGTAGACCAGACGCCTCTGTGCCGAAGCCCTGCAGTTTACACTGCAAAGCTGCTGCTCAGTACTCACAACTGGAACCTGGAGACGAATGGAGTACTTTTAAAGATTGCTCACAGTGATGCCAAATATTTGCACAATTCTCTGAAATGTGCAAATTGTGTACCATTTAGCAAGATGCCGTGCAAGCAGCTTCTTCTTACATGCTGTGTGCTTTTGAGGACACGTTTAGTGTGTGCAAAGCAGGACCGAGAATTTCACTGCAGGCACGAGCTCCTGGGATGGGGCTCTTGAGCTTTTATCCTTTGCATTAAGTAACTAGGAAATCTGAGCAGAATCAGGGCTTCACTGAAGCTGAGAAACCTGGTCCATAGAAGTGCATCTGTTTCTGCGTGAGGCTTGGGGTCTCGCCATGAAGGCCACACAACTGTCTCCTGGAACTGCCATTCAGCTTTGATGTTGAGGTTCTCGCCTTTTATTTCCACCATTGGCATCATCCTAGCAAATGGCTTTGCCTGAGTGTTCTCAGGATTAGCTACTGGGATACGTGATGTATCTGCTCCAAGGCTATAGACGACGTGGGCGGGGCTCGTGTCCCTCCCCCACGGGGCTTGTCCACTTCCAGGCCTGATTTCAAATGCCAGCCCCCTTTGACACTTCCTGCCTCCCATCCGGAGGTGACTCACCAGCCTCTGAATCCCCTGATCTCCTTTCTCCTGGAGTGCTGCCTGCTGGTAGTGATCATCCTGCCCCTAAATCGCTGATGATAGAGCATGTTGCTGCATCATCCTGTCTCTAGAAGCAGCGAGCTCATTGTATAGAAATTTGTTAAATTAGCCCCAAATACCGCTTATGTCCTGCCATGTTCCTGACATGCTTTCTTTAGGTGTTTTTAAGTTTGGAAGTTAATGGGTTTTTAGGAAACAAAGCGAATGCCTGCTCCGCCCAGCCTATGGGAAGAGCCTGGCAGGGGCAGGGCAGGTGAAGAGCCACCTGTGCATTTAGCTGAGTGCTGCCGGCGGCTGGCCCAGGGCTCCTGTGCAACAGGAGCTTTCTTTGTGTAGGTGGTGTCCACTGACCCGAGGTGGGAGGCTGCACAAGTACATGGAGGAAGAGCCCAGGCTGGGATGCTGAGCGGAGGCTCAGAGTCTTTCTTCCAGGAGTTAGAACAGGGCCTCTTGCTCTAAGTGGGCACTACTGAAGGGACAGCCAGTACCCCTGATTTCCTTCCTTCCTTCCTTTCAGCAACTTTCCGAGTCCACAGGCGGCAAGGCGGGACTAACCCGCAGCCACTCTAGCTCAGTAAAGTGTGCCTCTGGCCCAGACACACACGTTCATGCTGTCCTGTGACTTGAACATTTTTAATGATAACGTCAAGTAATGGGGCCAGTGGAGACTGCAGCCTTTACAATAGTGTCTCCAGCTTTGTCTTCTTTAGCTGTTGATTTGCCAAGTTTTATATAGGTTAGGATCTTAAAAAAAAAAAAAGCCAACCGTCCAATTCCCAAGGGACCCGGTTCTTTTTTCCACCTCTGAAATGTGGCCTTACCAAATACTATTTGCAGTTAGTGCGCCCTCTGCTGGGATCAGATTCTTTTTCTTTGTATAGAGTGTTTCTGGGTAGGATTTGTTATAAAGGGATTTGACTGAGTCCTGAAAAAAATGAATTGAAATGTTCCATTCTAAGAAGGCTGTTGGCTTCTCCCAGGCTGTGCATTTGGCTTCCCTGACCACAGTCTGTTGGTGTCAATCACACTCTTCTTCTGTAATTGTTTGTTGAGTGAATAAGTGTTGTGCTATACTACCTGATAAGCCAGCCTGGAATTCAGCATGCGGTGAACTAGACCGTTGCTGAGTGGGTTTTGTTCAGAGAAGGCCACGTGTTGAGCACTCAGGGGCCTGTGGAGGAAGCCCTATAGATGCCACCTTGTTCCTTATTTTGCTTTCTATGAGGTTTTGGCCTCACTGTATTGGTGAGGTCATGGGGTCTGCACCTCACAGCCTAGAAGGGCGAACAGGATGGAAGGCAAGTCCTGCTGCTCAATCCACTCTGCCCCACAGGGCCTGGGCTGGTCGCTGAGTCAGGGCTGAGTCAGTGTATCAGCCAGCTATTGCTGCAGCGATGGCGTCACAGCAAGCATGGAGTCTGGGTGGCCTGTGGATCTCGTGCTCATGACCGTGGGTCCACTGGGCTGGTGGGATCACTGGGTTGAGCCCAGCTTGGCTCCGGGAGGTGGTGTCAGTTGCTGTCATTCTGGGAGGCCCTCACTCTCTGGGCGCCTGTGCGTGGCACGCCCTTCCCACGGTGGTGCGTGTAGCTGCCCTGCACTTCTGCAGACCTCACTGCCCCGAGGCCACGGCCCGGGCGGATGTGGCCCTGGGGAGTGGAGCTGGCTCCTACCAGGTGCTAGGCGCGGGTCTCTCGGGAAGCGGCTCTCGGAGCCCTGCTGCTCCTGCGCAGCCCTGCGTCACCTGGGGCCTCTGCCAACAGGTGCCCAGTGACCGCGAGGCGCTACACAGAAGGGCCTGGAGGTCTGGGGGCTGTGGGCTGGGAGGGCCCGGGGTCCCCACTAACTTGCACACAGAGATTGCTCCTGCCCCGCGACCTTGGCTTCCCCTGGTGTCCACACTCCACGGGGCTGCAGGTGCTGCGACCCTGCGTGGCATCCCTCTCCCTCCGGCGTCTGTGCCCAGCAGCTCGGCTTTGGTCTTGCTCACTGGCCTGTGCTCAGCACCCAGTACCGTCCAGAGCTCTTAAGCCCACCTGGCAGAGTGGTCCCAGGAAAAACAGAGGGACAGTAGGGTCGTTACTAAGTAAGGGTGTGGCCCTGGCCCTGCTCGCAGTGGTGTCCAGCTCCACTGTCATGACCGTGACCTTGGGCCAGGCTTCATCTCTCGGTTCTCAGATGATTCCTTCGGGTCACTGTGTGCAGGCAGCAAGGTCGAGGATCTGTCTTTATGTACGTGGTGGCGCCTCGGCAACTGTGTGCGTTCACCGGGGCCCACAGGGTGCTGTGTGGCCACACGTGAGGCCTTGACGCAGCCTCAGGAGGACATGTGTCTCCTCGGCAGGCGAGGCGTGACTGCAGGGACAGACTGTCAGACAGTCTCTGGGCTGAGCAAGCCCCCTGCAGAACGGCCCCTCCGACTCCTGTCTCAGAGCCGCCTGCCACCTGCGTACTCTCTGGTGGTGTCCCTGTGGAGCACCTGGACCTCTGAGCAGGGGGACTTCAGGTTGCAGCTGACGTTCCCTGGAATCCAGAGCGGAAGGCAGAGCGAGGCTCAGCCTGTGGCATGAACCTGGTGGAAGCACCTGAGGGCCTTCCAGCAGGGCCTCGCCTTCTGCCCTGCTCGGGGACACTGCAGTGAAGGCAGGGGCTCAGAGCCCGCAGCAGCGTCACCGAGCGCAGGCGCTGCTCACTCAAGCCCCCTGCCTCTGGCTGCATCGTGTCTCCTGTGGAACCCAGGCCACGGCAGCGTGTGGCCACGAGCCTGCCTCTGACTGCGCGCTCAGCTGCTGGTGCTGTTAGCCGTGTGGCCGCCTGTCTCCACTGACACTGTCCCCACACCAGGGGCTACGCTCACTGTCATAGGAGGGCTCAGCCCCTCAAAACAGCGATGATCATAAGCTTCTGCAGGAAAGTACTACAAAGCCAGAAGACCTGTGATTGGGTTAGGTGACCTTCTCTCAAAGTGCTGAGTGTCCCTAAAGGCAACAGCCCTGTGGCTGAGCGAGTGGCTGTGTTGGAAGAAGAGGTACCAACACACGCACTGACCCGAGGTCCCATGCGGAAGGAGCTGGCCTTCACCATGAGCTGTCGGGTGAACGCTGCTCACAGCTTATCTGTGTGCCAGGAGCTTCCGGGACGACGTGGGAACTAAGATCCACTGCTCAGGGTTCACTCTTGCCAGTGGCCGGTGGGGACCATGTGGGGACCATGTGGGAGAAGGTGCGGAAGGACCTGCAGGAGGAGAAGGTTGCAGAAGGTCCACCCCACAACTCAGCTGTGAGAACTGGGATTCTGGGTCTGTGAGAAATGCTCAGGACAGATGGACACGTCCTGGCACACCCCACC
>CM053412.1:991062-1005768 GCA_028644305.1 Xerus rutilus
CCCACCTCCTCCTCCTGCAGGTCCTTCCCCACCTCCTCCTGCAGGTCCTTCCCACCTCCTCCTCCTGCAGGTCCTTCCCCACCTCCTCCTCCTGCAGGTCCTTCCCCACCTCCTCCTCCTGCAGGTCCTTCCCCACCTCCTCCTCCTTCAGGCCCTGCCCAACCTCCTCCTTCTTGCAGGTCCTGCCCCACCTTTCCCTGGTTGCAGGTCCCTTCTCTTTGCCTGTGGCGTTAGAGCTTAAGTTCATCCTTAAGAGATTTGAATGAAAAGCATGTTTCATCGTATCACCCGCACAAATGGAGACACAAAGCCTCACTTCTCAGGAAGGGAAAGAATATTTTGGTAGAATTTCATTCTTTGAAGGCATCCGTCCAAAACAACGTATATACAGAAGTATTTGGAAAATACCCTAACAGCGTGAGGGGCAGTCAACATCAAGAAACACCTGAAACGTTTTGGCTGCTTTCAATATTATTTTTTCTCTTTTTCTCGCTGGGGATGGAAGTCAGGAACCTCAGCAAGCTGTGTTTCACCAGTGTCGGTGGAGTCCCTGAACGTGTTTCACGTTGGGACTTCACCCTTGATTTTTTGAACTGCATGCGTCCCCTTCCGCCCTGTGGCTCCCTGGTCAGACAGCGCTCTGGCTTCCCTGGTCCACTTGGCACTTGGTTCTTAATGCAGGTTTAGTCAGCCTTTTGTCACTGTGACCAGAAGATCTGACAAGAGCAACTTCGAGGACGAGAAGTTTATTTGGGGCCAGGGTTTTAGAGCCCGCTGTCCATGGGTGGCCTACGCCACTGCCTGGGGACCGAGGTGAGGCTGAGCATCAGAGTGCGGGAGTGTGGTGAAGGGAAGGAGCTCCGTGCACAGGAGCAGCAAGCAGAGAGGGCTCTGCTCCCCACGAGAAGGCAGGAACCGCGAAGCCACGCCTCAGGGACCCCTCCGCCAGCCCCACTCCCCCTGCCTATGGTCACGACCCGTGAATCCATTTAAGTGGACTGAGTACACACTGATTGGGGTACAGCTCTCATGTCCTGACCATCTCACCCCAGAATGTGCCTGCATTGTCTCACGCATGAGCTTTTGGGGTCACCTCACATCTGACCCTTAATTGCACCCATTGGCAACAAGCAGGTAGAGAAGAATTGGCCCCTGGTGCTGTGATGAGCCAGTGCCGCTGAACAGCACAGGCGCCGGCACGGTCGAGGGCACTGAGCATCTATTGACGGAGAATTCTGAGCTCTGCCCCAGTCACGGAGCGTGACCTTTTATACTTCTGAGACTGTCCATCGTCAGGAAATGCCGGTGTGAGATTCGCGCCTTTGGCGCTGAGGAAGCATGTAGGAGGCCGCCTTCAGCCTGGGCTGTGGGGCAACGGGCAGAGGCAGGGCCTGCGTTTCTGGTTTCTGGATGAACCAGGAGGAGCTGCACAGCGGAGAGCCGGCCTGTGAGTCGGCCTCGGCTGGAGTCTGGAGGCTTGGTCTTGCCTGCTGGGCACGTGGAGTGTCTGTGTCTGCTGCTGGGGGTGTCCCGGCCACCTTGGCAAATCCCCAAGGGAGGCAAGGATACTTCTGTTTTCTTTTCCCGTTTGGCACAGGAGGAAGGCTTCTCCCCTTTCCTGCTTAAGTATGCGAGAGGACTTGGTGTACTCGGAGGGTTAGGGCCAGGCAGGGACGCTGAGCATTTCAAGGCGTGAGCCTGACCACTGAAGCTCTGGTTGATTTCCGAGTGAAGAACTGATCAGCTCCGCGTTTTCCGGGAGGCCACGGCATTGCGCCTATGACGTGATTCCAGATTGCGAACCCTTCCATTTTATCTCGAAGAAGCTGACACACAGAAGCCAAGTGTTTCTTGGCTTGGTGCTGCTCCTGTGTGAGCAGGTTGGGACTAGCCATTTGACATTAATAGGGAGCCAAGGACATGGTCTCCAGGGAGAGAACTGGGCTTTAAACTTGAAGAATGTGTCAGTGGCGCCGATCGTGGAGGAGGAGTGGGTCCATGCTGTCTTCCGGGAGGGAGCGTGGAGGCCCAGGCGTCGGCATCCTTATTTTTAAAGTGGAAAGGGAAATCCATTTGTTTGGAATTTTTCCTTAAGATGTTAACAAGGATGCCAATTAGTAGCCATTGAATCGTGGTTTTTATGATGTGGACAGGGAGGTCTTTCTGTAAACAGGGCCTCATAACACAGGGCAATCGAGTGAACTTCCCACAGCAAATGTCTCTTATTTATTTCCTCTGGGTCGGCTGGCCCTTCGGAAGATCGAAAACAGATACTTTACAGTGAGACAGCATCACTTGAAATGGTGTCTGCCAGTTCTACGTCACGATGAGCCCCAGAGCCCACGGGAGGGGACTGCCAGCCTGGGCTGGGTCCCTGCCCCCAGGGAGGTCCGGGCCCTCTCACTTTGCCAGCTCTTGGCTGGGTATATGGACCCTGCTGCGGCAGCGCAGGGAGCTCAGCGGGAGGAAGGCCAGGTGGCATCTCCTTGGCCCCGGGTCACACAATGGGGCCCTGGTTCTGGTGGCTCCTCCTTTATTTTATGGAACACCTGCATCTTGGCTTTTGTTCTCCCCCAGGAAACCCCCAGCCACCATTAACTGTTGCAGCAGGAAATAAAGTGAACCAACTTGGCTGCATCTCAATAGCTCTGGGTGCATCGAGAGCGGCTAAGCGAAATCGGACACGTTGGAAGGGCTCCGTACACCAAACACTGGAACAATCGGAAACTTGGAAGCAGGCTGGCTCCACTGGGACTTACCCGGCACTCCTGTCCCGGTCTTCCTGGAGCACCCAGGTGCCCGCTCTGAGGAGGCCGGCTGAGCGAGCCCACGTGCTCCGCAGAGGCCAGCTCCACACAGCAGCTACGTTGCGTGGAAAGCAGTGGCACATCTCCCCCAGGAAACCGGAACAGGACAACTTCTGCAAGAGAGACCTCTGCAAACACTCTAAGAGCCATCTGCAAATTTGCCAGGACATGGAGAACTATGCACTGTGAAAGTTTAGGAAACAACTAAAAGGCAAGACCATAGGACGTGAAAATGTGAGAATACACAGAAAGAGCGGAAGGAAATCTGTCCAAATATTGAAATTGCCTGTCTGCTGGAATTATGGGTGGTCTTCAAGAGAAGATCAATTTATCCCTTCTGGGTTTGTTTTACTTTTTTCTTTTCTGGCAATAATCAAATATTATTTTTACAATAAATGAAGGAATCCTTCCCTGAGCCCCACAATAAAGTGAGAAAGGAAAATGAATTCCACGTATTTCATCTATCCAAGCCACCTTGGCATAATGCACATGCTGAGGTTGGGCGGTGTCATGAAGTAAGGGCCTGCAGGCAGCGCTGTGTAGACCGTGCGGTTAGAAGAGCCCCAGCAGAGCAGGGCGTGGGGCTGCCCGCGCCCCAGGAAGCAGGGGCGGCAGACCCGCAGACCGCTGGGCCCTCACCAGGCTGGCGCTTGCCCGAGCTGGACGGCCCCTTCAGGGTGTCGTGGGAGAGGCCAGGGAGGCCTGGGCGGCTGCCGAGCACCCTGCTCTGCACATGGCACCCAGCCGGAGTTGCACCTTAACCCGTCTTGTGACCACGGGGCGGGGGGGTTCAGTTGTTTTTTATTTGGTGTCTTGTTAGCCAGGGGACTTTTCTTTATTGATGAACAGTACATTAACTTTCCATTGTTCTGGTGTTCTGGTTAGTTCTAAGATACTGTGGGTCGGCTGAAGTCTCATTAATCCCACTGGAAAAATCCCAAAACAAGGGGAAAAAAAAAGAAAAAAGAAAAAAGAAACAAGTCTCTCCAGTCTGGTCGGGAGGTGACGTCAGTTGCTGAGGTATTGCTCCCAAGTGTGGGCCCCTGGCCTCCGTCCCTGGCCTCACATGCCAAGCCCTTCTGGGAATGGTGGAGGCCCAACTCTTCACAGCCGCAGGATGTCCAGCGTCCCTCTCTGATGTACTGCTCAGTCTGTCGACCTGCGTCAGAGCTGGTCTCGGAGAGGAGGAGGCAGCCAGGTCTTCTCTGCGGAGGCTCCGGAGGCTCTGGAGCACAGGCTGGGGGCCCAGGCTCACACCTCCACAATCCTGCCCGCCCTCGATCCCAAACCCATGATTCCTGTTCCAAGAAAAATGTTGCTTTTCTGTCTTCCTGTCCCCAGACCAGAGTTGGCTGCCCCACACTGCTCTGCATCTGGGTGACATGGGCGATAACCGCGCCTCTCACAGGCCTGATAACTGTGCTTTCCCGGCGGGAGCCCTTTGAAGTCGCAGGCAGTTTCGTGATAGTTGATAATCTAATCGCAGCCAGCCTGTATGCTTTTGCCTTTTTTTTCCAGGCTGCTCAATGAGGGACAGGATTGTTTTAGCATATGTATCTACTGCCTTCCGGAGAGGTCACCACGTGGGAACTGCCTTGTTAGCACAGCTCCTGTGGAAGATGAGACCTCGGTAAGGTCTGAGTAACAGCCAGCGGCCTTGTTGGGAGCGGGGCCCAGAGCAGCAGAGCTGGAGAGCAGCAAGGTTGTTCTGCTGCCTCAGGGCTGTGCACGGCAGTGACCGCTGCAGGGGCAGTGGTGAAGTGGCTAATTACAGGTCTCCTGGCCAGCCTCAGGAGGGACCAAGGGACCCAGGGCTGCAGAGCGGAGCTTAAGAAGAGTCATAGTTGATTTCTTTTTTCCTTTCAGTGGAATAACTTAATTAATGGTCAGGTTTGGGCCTGATGACGAAAGGAACTCTCAAAGAGACATCTTATTAGAAGAATTAAATTCGTCTACACCCTCCAGTTTGCTTTCTGTAACTGGCCGTTCTGTATTTATTTCCCTTAATCATCTCTAGAAACCTTTCAGATGTGGGCCAGAGGGAGCATCAGCTGTTAAACGTGCCCCGCTCCAGGCAGGACTCTGCATTTGCAGAGAACGAGCGCTGTGCTGCCACTTGCTGACCCAATTTCTCCTGAAGACCCAGGAGTCCCCAGCCTCGTCCCCCAGGTGGGCCTGATAGAGACCTCAGCCTGCCTCTAGCGCCACAGCCCACACTTTGGAACGCCAGGCAGACCCCAGGCAGACCCCAAGCACCATGGTTCCCAGGAAACTTTCCACTGCAGTCTGTCTGAAGAAGGTGAATTCTCTGTGAAGCGATCTGCACCCTCCATTCTTACGTCTGATTGTAGGGTTGGCGATAATTAATTGCAGATCTCAAGAAAGCCTGCAGAGAGGATTTTGCAGGTGCCCAGCACAGCGAAGTGATGGGTGGTTCAGGTGATGGGCATGCCGACCACCCTGATGTAACATCGCATACACGTGCTGACAGACCACATTGTGAGCCGCGAGTGTGTGCAATTAAGTCCGTGTGCGTCAATTAAGAGTACGGAAGCCCTGGCCTCGCTGGGCCCGGCTGCCGGTGCCCTCCTTGCCGCATCGTTGCCATGGAAGTTCCTGTTCATGCAGTTGCCCCATCCTGTACTCTCGGCTCCTGGAGAGGTGACCTGTCTTTCCACCTTTGCATGCCCGATGCCCAGCGTAGGATGGCGTGGAGTCGGCGCTCGCTACGTGGTTGGCCCTGTGAACTGCAAGTTCAGCTTCCACTCTCAGGTGGCCACGCCTGGGATCAAAACACACGGGTACTGCTCTCTGGGTGATTTCTGCTTGTTCAACACACTGTTCAGAATTGGGGTGTTTCCCAGGTGCTGCTGGGCGGGGCTGGGCCCTCTGGTGGGAGCTGAGGGAGCACACTCAGGGCCACTGCAGGGGCCCATGTCTCTGAGCCAGGCCAAGTGGTGCTGCGGGCCCTGGACGTGTCCAGAGCTGAAGTTCCTGAAGGAGGCCCAGGGGCCCAGTCCTTGGAGGCCAGTGGGGAGGTCACGAGCTCCCTGGGCTAGAGAGGTGTGGACCGCCGGCACCTGAGGTTGTCCTCGTGGTCCTGTCTGCCTCTGCAGGCTCCACCAGGAGCGTGGGCACCTGGGGGCTGGCGCAGGCTGCGCCCGAGCCCAGAAGCAGAGATGAAGGTCAGGGAAACTGCAGCTCTCCAGCATGTCCTCCTTCACTGTCCACCGGCCTGAGGGAGGGCTGGCTCCACGGCCACGTGTGGTGCAGGTGTACCGTCGGCTGGCACAGCCTCACTCACACTGAAGCCGGGTGCTTGCCAAAGGCCTGCTTACACAACATGCCCGTGGCCACAGGGCCCTTGGATCTTCCCTGAGTGACCCACACTTGGCCTATGTGTTCCTGTGCCTGATGCTGACAGGCGAGGGGCCTCTGCCCGGGCTCACTGTCCATGCCTGCCTCACGCTGGAGCCCCAGGAGGCATGGGGACCAGTCAGGAGGATGGGGCACAGGGGGCCCCTCAGGTGAACTGCAGGGGCTTTTAACACCCGTCACTACACATGAAGGGGCCTGGTGGACGTACACCTGGCTCTGGTCGACACCAGGCTGCCAGGACATCTTTGCCCTGGGCACGGGCCTGTCTCCTCACGGCTGCGCATGCCTGGCTCCCCAGGGTTTCGCCCCGAGCACAGCATCTCTGAAGAAGGCCTCTGTCCTTCACCGTCAAGTCCTGTGTGCTGTTAGCATAAAGATGTCAAAGTCAGCCGGGCGCGGTGGCTCACGCCTGTAATCCAAGCACTCAGGGAGGCTGAGGCAGGAGTGAGACCCTGTCTCTACATAAAACACAAAATAGGGCTGGGGATGTGGCTCAGTGATCGAGTGCCCCTGAGTTCAATCCCCAGTACCAAAAAAAAAAAAAAAAAAGACGTCAACGTCCGTGGAGGTGCCTGGGGAGCGAACAGATCAGCGACTGCCTGCCCAGTGCGTCCTGCCTTCTTTCATTGCTTTCCTGTTTTGCATGTGGCTGAAACTACGTTTTCCACTTAACATTACAAGGATTTTGTTGCTTTTAAAAAACTCAATTGTGATTTAAAACTCTGGGTCACTACCTGACTGACCACGACTTTGCCCTTTTGTCCAGTGCTTGGCTGAGTTCCTGCTCCGGGCAGACTGAGCCCCCTGGCAGATGCACCCCTGAGGCTGTGGAGGGGGCCTCTTGGTGGTGGGTGGTGGAGGTGAGCCGGCTGGAAGAATCGGTCAAAGTCAGTCTCAGAAACTGGGCGCTGGTCACCATGGCCAAAGGAGCAGGGAGCTGAGCTGGGAGCAGCGTGCCACATGGGGGCCTGGGCTCCAGGTGGTGGGTCAGGTGGCAGAGCAGGGGACACCAGTGCTGGCCTGTCGTAGTCTATGTGTCAACACCTTGTGACAGAAAATGGGTTCATTCGCAGTTTTGGGGCGTGTTCCTGGCATTCCAGTACGTGGTCAGGAGGGCGAGCCTGGTTTGAGCTGGCGGTCTGTGGGGCCTGTCTGTGGGGCCCAGCTGCTGCCAGGGGCTGTCTTGTGTACCCCCGTGTGTGAGAGCCCTCCTCAGGGGAGTCTCCACACACGCTATTCTATTTTTGGTAATTTCTTCTTTAGAAATGTATGTAGGCAAGTAACTTGTTTTAGTCAGGTTTTTCACCACTGTGAACCTAAGACCTGACGAGGGCCATTTTAGAGGAGGGAAAGCTGATCTGGGCTCAAGGTTTCAGAGGTCTCAGTCCCTAGACAGCAGGTTCCTTGCTCTGGGCCCAGGGTGAGCAGAGGGGTGTGGCAGAGGAAAGCAGATGGGAACCTGGCGCCAGGAAGCAGAGAGCTCTGCCCACCAGGGACAAAATACAAACCCCAAAGGCCTGCCCCAGTGACCCCTCCTCCAGCCACACCCCACCTGCCTGCAGTTACCACCCAGTAATCCATTCAGGTGGATTGATTCACTGATTGTGTTCAGGCTCTCATGACCCAGACATTTCACCTCTGAACTTCCTTGCATTGTCTCATGCGTGAGCTTTGGGGGAAACTTCATATCTAAGCCGTAGCAACCTGCAAGTCATGACCTGCTTGCGAAGTTTTCTCCAGTGGGTATTTGTCTAACTTCTGTTTGATTTTTTTTCCTGATAACAGAACATGTGCCCCAGTGTTGGCAGTGCTGGTGGCTTCACAGTTGTTCCACCCAGTAGGACGCCATGCCAGCCTTACTGTTCCCAAGAGCTCTGAACACCAGGAGAGGCACTGTGAGCTGGGAAAGTACCTCCAGCTTGTCCTGAGATTACTCTCTGCCTGTCCCCTTCTGGATCAATCTCAGCCATCCTTGTATTACTGGATAGGACTCACTTGTTCTGGGGACCATTCTTCCTCTTTCCTGTTCAATGTGCTAACATTTTACTTACAAATTTTCAATCTATTTTCTAAGTGAGGATTTGTAGCTTTCATTTTTTCTTTGTATTTGTGTGACTCTGATTTGTGATGGTCAGATTTCTGGTAGTTCCAAAATATAAATAACTTTCTCTCTTTTTCTCTACTATTTTTAAAATTCCAGGATGAGAGATTCTGAAATCTTTTTTAAAAGTTCATACATTGTCAGTGCAAAGGGATCTCCCTACTTCCACTGTCTGTCTTTCCTCTTCTCTTCCTTTTTTCAATAATATTTTTACAGCTATGAATTTGACTTTTAGCTCAGCTTTGGCCTTCCCTCCTAAGTTTTGATATGTAATATTCTTGTTTTTCAATACCATGTCTATGAAATGATCTGTGTGAAATCTCCAGCCATGTGCCCTGTGGAGAACAGACCTTGTTTTCATGTGAACTTGGAACATATATAAAGCTAGTGCATTTTAGGACATAGAGAAAATGTTGGCGAATGTAGGAAGCCCAGCTGTGGTCCTCCTGCAAGCACAGCCAGTGAAGCCAACATAACAGAAGCCCCCACCCCTTGGGTGAGTTAAGCGCACTTTTCTATAGAGAGACATTGGCTCAAAGAGAAACAGGGTTGTTTTCCTTTTCCAGCCCCCCACCCCCCCGCTTTCCCTTCCTTTTCGTGCTTGCCCGTCTCCCAGGAGGTAAGCCCCTCCTTGTGCAGGGTGCTACTCCTGCCAGTGGGAGTGGACTTCCCACAGTCCTCTGCTTAGTGGAAGGAGGCCGCCAGCTGTATGTCACTGTTCAGAAGATGAAGATCCGCCTGCCCTTCTACACCTCATGCCACGGCTCCCATCCTGTCACTGCCACCTGCCGACCCCAGGGACTTCGGATTTTCATGCAGAGCTTGAAGCTTCCTTCATTTAGTGGCAGGCTTGGCTTCTGGCCTCCGTCTTTGGCTGAGTCTCTACCAACCAGAGCGGGTCAGCTTGTGGCTGCCACCAGAGAGGCTGCCACAGGAGGCCTCGACATCCTGACACGCCAGGGTGCCGTGGCTCAGCCAGCCCTGCCCAGAAGCCAGAGTGGGTGGCCACGTGAAAGGCTGGCATCAAGGTCACCAGCGCCGCCACGGGACCTGCCTCCTGTGTTCCCCTGCACGTGCCCGCTGGCCGGGGGCTCCTTTTGTGAGCCGGTCTCTCCTCGGAGACCTCTTCAGGCTGGGAGCCGGGCCCTTTGCACCGTGTGTGTCAGAGGACACAGCGTCCACAGCCTCAGCCGACTTCTCCGCCACCAACCCAGCTGCCCGGCTTCCCGGGCGACGCTGCTCTTCCACACCCGGCCTGCCCTGGGAATGGGTCCTCATTTGTGATGCATTTCCAGACGGGCTCCTGCCTTCGGGATACTGTCCGCTGCTGTTCTGAGGCCACGCCCTGTGCCTCGCTCCCTGTCCTGTGTGGCAGGCAGCCCTGTGCTCCTGCAGGCCCTCTCCCCAATCCTCCTGCTGCCCAGCTCTCACCTCTGCCGCCTCCATCCCAGCCGTGCCCCCTGCACTTGAGGCTGGTGCACGATGTCCTTCCCAGCTCTGAGCAGGGACTCTCTCTGGGCTGCACACCCGCGTGACTCCGGAGGGCAGTCTCCTAGGCAGACGGTTGCGGACACGGCTCTGAGGCATTTCTCCACACTGTGGTTTCTGGTTGCCCAGGTAGAAGGGCACCCTCCATTTCACATATAGAAGCCCACGCAGGCGGCAAGGCGGGCTTGGGCTGCAGCCTGGGCTCCTTCTCTCACGGATTCCAGGGAGGCAGCAGCCCAAGCCAGGCTGCCCGTTGCGTTGTGTGGGATGGACACAGGCATCCTTCCTGGCCCCCAGGCCTCGCCCTACCCCTGCGCTGCACCTGGCCCGTGGTCTTGGCATCACCTGGTTGTCGTCTTCACCAGTGCATGACACTGGTGTGAGGCTGAGTTGTCAGTGTGTGGAAGGGGCACTCGGCAGGTCTGGCGTGCAGCGCCTCGGTGGGTGGGAGTACTTCCACTGAGAAGCAACGGCAGGTCGCCAGGGTGCCCATGCAGAATGGCTGCCCTGAGCAGCGGGCTGTGGATGAATGGCCATGGACACCCCAGCACCCACAGGATGGCCAAGCGCATGGGTAGGAGGCTGTTCAAATCATTGGTTTATATCCACCTAGAAACAGCTAATTGCCTGGGAGCCCACCCCATGGCCTCTGTCCCTATTAAGCGCTCTCAGAGGGAGGTGGACTGTCCTTCCCTGATGTCCAGCAAGGGCTGTGAGGTGCTTTCTGGCTAACCATGGGACTTCCCAGTCACGTCACCCCAAGCCTCGTGCCGCATCTGTGCTCTCAGGACCACAGGCTGGGGCTGGCGAAGTGCAGGCCCCCAGTCCCCAGCTGGCCTCTCTGTGCTTGGCGTTGAGGAGTCGACTGGGCACGTCTGTGTGGCTGCCTGGCGGGGGTTCCCTCTCGCTCCTTGGCGGGGACCCTGGAGTCCTGGTGATGTGCTCTCTTGGTACCGAGACGCCCGAGAAGGACTGAGTGAAGGGTGTCTGGTGGCGTTAGGCGGGTGCAGGGCTGCGCGAGGGGCTTGATGTACATGTAGTCACACGTGCTCCCACGGACCCCGAGGCTCCCCTCAGTCAGCCAGTCCTGCCCGGGGTCTGGGTGCACAGTGGCCTCTTCCCTGGGTGCACGGTGGAGGCTTGGTTGAGCATCTGTGCTCAGACATCCTGCCAGAGCCCCGGCCCTTCCTACGTCACCAGCTGCAATGAGAAGCCAGCAGCCTGGCTGAGGGAGTGGCGTGCTCCCGGAGGACGTCTTCAGCCCAGAGCAGGGCAGGTGCCCGAGCAGCGAGGCGCTGCTTGCAGCCAGCATCAGCTGTGTGACACTGCAGCCTGGGCCTAAGGGCAGCGCCCACTTGGGAAGCTCCAGTTCAAGAGGCCCACGGCACGGGAGGCCTGCACCTGAGGCTGACCTGTCCACCCCATCCAGCACATTCCTGTCCAGGAGGGCTCCACCTGAGCTGCCCACCCCGTCCTGCACACTGCTGTCCAGGAGGGCTCCACGGGACCAACTGAAACTGGAAAGGCAACTCTGTGTGTTGGACAGCTTTGTGTCACTATAACAAAATATCAGTTTATAAAGAGGAAAGGTTTCGTTTGGTGTCCAGTTTTGGAGGTGTCCCTCTGGTTGGCTGGCCCGTCGCCTGGGGCCTGTGCGGTGCCATGGTGGAGGAGTCATTCCCCTTCTGGCCAGTTAGCAAATGTGGGGGAGAGAGGACGGGCACAGACCCCACGGCGCACCCTGGCCCGCCTGCAACACAGCCCGCAGGACACTACGCGTCCCTCCGCGGCATCAGGGTGCTCTCCTCCCGCCGTTTCCTGGAAGTGTGGCCGACCTAAGGCAGGTGGGAAGGAGCCAGCGCATTGGCGGACAGGGGTGAGTGCTGGCAGCAGAGACTGGCTTGGTCCTCTTCAGTGCTGATAAGGTTCTGCAGCAGGAGGTCCCTGGTTCCCTGATGTGCGGCCCGAGGTAGAGGCAGCCGTGGAGACTCCCCAGAGTGTGGCCTTCCTTCCCAGTGGCCGCAGAGCTCAACCTCTCCCTCTCACTACACAAATCCACGTGAGATTCCCTCCCCATGGAGTGGACGCTTAGAGTGGCAGTGTGTGGCACACAGTGGGCACTTAATAAATGCTTGGGAAACCTCTCCTGCATGTGACGCAGGCCCGGGCCCCCTTCCTGAGCCACACTTCTTGGACACATGTGAACCCTCAGGTGTGTCTCAAAGGCTGTTTGGACACCTGCTCTGGGTGCGCAGGGTGAAAGAGACCAGTGTCCAGCAAGCACCATTGGCGGGCCCCATGGAGGGGCAGGGGTCCCAGACAAGCATCTCGCAAGCTCAGCAGCCCTCATAGGCTGCCTGGCCTGCATGTCCAAGTCCCCTGGCTCCTTAAAAACTAGATCACATACATTCACTGTCTCTTTCCCAAAGAGAAGTGGCATATTCTATGGGAAAGACACTGTCACCAAGATCAGATTTTGTCTGATGACAGAACCAGTCTGTCTCCAGCAAGGGAGCCTTCCTGGCTGGAAAGAGGCCATGTGTCCTGCCCAGGGTGGTGGGCGCCCGGTGGGGCTCAGCCAGCGGGGATGTTGGGGCAGGGTGGCTCTGGAGGCTCCTGACAGCAGTCCACCATGGTGTGTGCGAGGAGACTGGGCCTCCCGGGTCTCACAGGACGGCCGCCGAGCGCAGGTGTTGGATTCCTCAGCCCCTGCCTGTTCTGCCTGGCTCTTTGCCTCTGTGTCTAACCAGCTGTGAGACTCTCCGCGGGGACAGTGGACCCACCTCCCGCCTGCCGTGGGTCCCTGCTGTGTCTGACCCTGCACACCAGCTCTGCTGTCGGAGAGGGGAAACTAGGGCAGACCACCATTTTGAGACGCTGGCCGGGGTTTCTTGCGTCGTCAGGTGAGGGGGGACCCAGCCCGCGCCGCCTCTGAGAGCCCCTCATGCACCCCTGGCTGCAACGGGGCTGCACTCTGCTCTGGTGTTCCCGGGCGCCCACCGCAGGGATGGCTCTGTCCAGAGGCCCTGCCCTGTGGCCATCGTCCACATCTGGCCCCTCCATAGGAAACACTTCTCTGTCTACACTTCCCTCGTCTTTCTGGCTGGAGGCAGCTTTGCTCTGCTTTGCAGTCGCGTGCGCGTCTTTATACCTCAGGGCCACTTTCTACTTCCTTACGCTCGCTTGTGACGTTCCTCTTCTGCACTGTGTCTGACTCCTGCCCTGACGCTGTGGGTCTGAGCACCTGGTGAGGGACCTGTGTGTTCTCGCTGGGTGCCCCAGGGCCAGGGACGTTTGGAAACTGTGGGAGAGGATGGGTGTGTGACGAATGGGCAGTGTTGGTGTCCCCAGAGCTTCCTCAGGGGCAGGGGGAGAAAGGGACTGGGAAGTTCAGAAAGTTCGTTTCAACTTCAATTCCTCGTCACCTTTTGGAAATTGAGCCAGGGACACCCAACATGTTCCTGTAGACCGGAAGACAGCATGATGGGGCACGGCAGCTCCAGCCCGTCCCACGGTTGGGTTCACCCCAGATGCCTCCTGAGGGTGCGCAGGACACTCACCTGGGCACTGAGACGCGCACGCCCACCTGAGAGGCGCTCTGGACACAGTGCTGTGGCCGCGTCCCCACGTCCTGAGCACAGCATGGCCTTCTTTGTGAAGGGAGATGCGCTCAGCCCTCATTCCCAGTGCGACTGACGGCCGTGCTGGCTGCGCAGGCTGCGCAGAGCAGGGACTTTCTCTTTAGGACAGTGAGGACCTGATGTCTGTGCCACCAGAAGTCCGGGAGGCGGGACCCTGCCATAGCCCTGCCCTGCGATGGGAGGCCCCTGAGCAAGGGCCCGGGGTGCGCAGGCCCAGGGGAAGGAGGCAGTCCCTTCCCAGGCGGGCGCTCGGAGCCTGCTATGGAGTGCCCTCAGGGCTGAGGGTGAGGGCCTCAGCGGCAGAGCACTTGCACAGGCCGGAAAGGCCTGAGCTCCCCGTGGTACCGAAGGGAAAAGGGAGAAAAGCCAGGCAGCAGACGAGGGAGTGGGACTGAGCCACAGGAGGGCTGTGGCCCAGAGAGGTCGAAAGCCGCTGTCCTTGGAGGGCACTGTGCACAGGCGGGTTCTGACCTTATGTGAGACAGGGAGGCTGAATAATGACAGCTGTGTCTTCTACTGAGTGATGGACCCAAGCACTGCTGCAGGGGAGACAGGGGCGGTGGAGACCTGGACAGCGATCTGCCTGCTGGAGACCACATGGCCCATGAGGGGGAGGCCTGGGGAGGAGGTCAAAATGCTCCTGAGAGGAGGAGGATGGCCAGGTGGAGGCCGAGAGAGGAGGTCATGGTGCTCCTGCCGAGAGGGAGGAGATGAGCCAAGTGTAGGTCAAGCCCTTGGGTCAAGTTTGGATGTTCAGGTGAGCTTGAGGTCACAGAGGCTACTGTCTTTAGCTGGAGGACACTGGTACAGATAGAAATCCTTCACTGATAGCCGTCTTTGGCCCTGAGAGGTCTGGGGCTGTGCTGGAGGACTGGCCTTCATCTTACTCCCGAAGGAGCTGCAGGGACTAGAGGAGCATTGGAGCTCCAGCCGTGGCGACAGGACCGGGAGGGCCCCTCCCAGGGCTTACATGCAGTGCCCACTAGAATCCCACAGGAGTTGCTCACACACTTGGTGTGTGAGGGGTGGAGTCTGAGAGTCCCTGGGTGGAGACGAGGCCAAGTCCATGAGAAAGAAGGCTCTCGCCCTCCACCCTGCGCTTTCTGCCACCGAAGACCATGGACCCCCAAATGTCCTGAGCCACAGCTGGGGAAGGTCTGGAGACCATGGACCCCCAAATGTCCTGAGCCACAGCTGGGGAAGGTCTGGAGACCATGAATCCCCAAATGTCCTGAGCCGCAACTGGGGAAGGTCTGGAGACCATGGACCCCCAAACATCCTGAGCCACATC
>CM053412.1:1005868-1166136 GCA_028644305.1 Xerus rutilus
ATGGACTCCCAATCGTCCTGAGCCACAGCTGGGGAAGGTCTGGAGACCACGGACCCCCAAACATCCTGAGCTGCAGCTGGGGCAGTCTGCAGACCATGGACTCCCAATCGTCCTGAGCCACAGCTGGGGTGGTCTGGAGACCACGGACCCCCAAATGTCCTGAGCCACAGCTGGGGAAGGTCTGGAGACCATGGACTCCCAATCGTCCTGAGCCACAGCTGGGGAAGGTCTGGAGACCACGGACCCCCAAACATCCTGAGCTGCAGCTGGGGAAGGTCTGGAGACCATGGACCCCCAAACATCCTGAGCTGCAGCTGGGGTGGTCTGCAGATTATGGACTCCCAATCGTCCTGAGCCACAGCTGGGGAAGGTCTGGAGACCACGGACCCCAAAACATCCTGAGCTGCAGCTGGGGCAGTCTGCAGACCATGGACTCCCAATCGTCCTGAGCCACAGCTGGGGTGGTCTGGAGGATAGCTGTTGCTTCTGGGAAGACACATGTGGGAAAGACGCCCAACACGCCCAGTCCCTAGCAGGCACTGGCCACAACTTCTGAGAAGAAAGAGGAGGGAGAGAAACAGCCGCCGCCCTCCAGGGCTGCTGAGGTCAGTCCCTTCCGTTCTCATGGCGCTACCATTCTGTCCCCTGACTCTCAAGTCAGCCTTGAACGCCAGCCACACCTGTAACCTGAACTTTCTGGTAGCAACATCATCAAGCAAAAGTAGGTGAAAGTGATCTAAGTGACATTTGGCTTCACCTGATGTGCCCCGCGCCTGGTCGGCCCACATGTAAGCAACGTGAAAAGCATGGGGGGGACCCTGTGACCCTTTGCCCCTATTCCTGAACCTGTGTGGGCTTCACACCAGCAACGCGCTTCCGAGAGCTGCAGCTCATGCCTGCCACTCGGCCGCCACCCATGGCAAGCAGGTGTCCCGAGGGCAGTGGGCTCTGGAGACCCCTCCCAGACTCCCCTTCCTCCCTGTGCTCGAGTCGGTACCTGCACAGAGGGAAGGTTGCTTCCTGCCGCCCTGGCCTCCCGGCTGCCCTCCTCTCTCCCTGAAAACCTTTGCTGAGGATGCACTTGGTGTCTGTGACCAAGCTGAGGTGGAGAAAAACAACAAAGGGGGGTCTTCCCCTCCGGAGCTCTCAGCTCATCTTGGAGACTCAGAAACAGCGTTCCCCTTAGCAGATGGTAACGTTACAAGGGCACTTTCCATCCAGCAGGCGAGGCTGCCGGTGGTGCAGTGCGAGGCACTGACCACCAGTGACCGTGGACGGAAACTTCTGAAATCGTGAACCAAAATACATCTTCCTTCTGAGATGCTTATCAAAGGAACTTCGTCCAGCAGTGGATGCTGACTAGCGCAGGGAGCAAGCACCCTCCCGATAGCCAGGTTAGCCGCAAAGAGCTGCAATCCGTCACCAAAATCTGAGGAAGCGGCTCCAAAAATCGCAGCTCTGTATTTAGACACTTCAACACAAATTCAGATGTACACCTCACAACCCTGCTGCAGAATGCCACCAAAAAGGAGCTTCCAACACAGGGGAGCTGGCCGCACCGCGGGCACCCACAGGCAGCTGACTGTGGTCTGGGAAGGGCCCTAACATGGGCACATAGGTGTGGAGGGAAGCTGCAGAGAATCCAGTCCTGTGGCCCCTGAAGCTCTCCGTCTCAACAGCTCAACAGGAAACAAAACAGGGCCTCAGTAAGACTGTGCAACCACACAGTCACGGGCCCTGGAGGGTCTGTTCTGGCTGCCTGGCCTCTCGGCAGGTCTGTGAGGGCCAGAAGGAATTAATAATACACAGGCGGGTTGAAGCCACGCCTACCGCTTTGCCAAGAAGCTCTTGTTCGTCAGCCATTGGCTTCGTTCATATGCTTGTTACTGTCGATTTCATGATCATGAGTTAGCATGGACTTCACTGCAAGAACAAGAGAAGATCCTAAGAAATATTTTCTTTGTGTTTTCAATATTTAGGATCATAAATTCAGAGATTAAAGATAGGATAAGAAGAAAATAGATTAAGGATGGAGACATCCCAGAGGGAGCTATAAAAGGGGATGTGGGATGCATTAAATATTAAGGAACTAAAGTGACAGTTGGAAAGTTGAAGTCTTACAAGAAATAAAAATAGACTAAACTAAAATTAAAGATGAGCAAGACAATTCTGGTAGTTTCTTTCAGAGAAAATAAGGTTTGTACAAATAAAATAAATATTTATTATTGCTTATTGGTCTTCTGAATTCAAGGCTTTGATGTGCAGATCAGATCAGCTCATTGTACAGCAGGAGAAACCAATGACCAGATCCAGCCACATGGAATATTTTTATGGTAAATGTAGAATCCCAAAACACTGAGGCCAAAGTAGCAGGGTAACTAACACAGGAAAACCAGCTCTCCTCTCTTGGTGTTTGCAAAACTTCTGGGAGGAAAGTGGAGCATTGTCCATAAAACATGGACAGAAGGGCTGCTCTCAGGAACTCTGCCGTCAGCCGGGCTGTTGTGCGTGGAGCCAGCGGAGACTTGAGTGCTGCTGAGGTACGCGGCCGCCGTGCCTCGTAACAAACGTCATCCTGCAGCTCATTGAAATGAGAAAGCTGCGTATGAAAGGGCTGGTTCCAAAGATAAAACTAGTAAAACAACCAAAAAAGTGGATCTAAAGGGTAGTTGAAAGTGTGTTTCAAAACGAATACAAATGTCTAAAGTAATTTTTGAAGAAGTTGCAAAATGAAGCAAACATGAACAAGGTGGGAGAGGATCTTGGGAAGAGGGTAAAGCAGGAAGCAATAGAACCCACCGCCCCACCAGGCCGCCTGTGCCCAGGTGCTGTCTGATGCCACTGTTGGAGAGTTCTGGGGACGAGAGAGGGTTCACAACACCCAGGGAAGGGTGGTGAGCTGAAGTCAGCTTCAGCTGTGGGTACAGCAGCAGCCCCTCACCCTCCACTCCAGCCCCACGCTGGGTCCTGTGCGTGTGTCCTGGGAGCAACCTGTTCTTGGTTGGCAGGAGCCTGGGTCAGCAAAAGGACCCTGTCTTCCAAGTATTGAAGATTTGTGCTTGGATTGCTGGTTGTGCCTTTTGATTAGGGAGGTGCAGATGAAGAGGGCAGGGGCCGTTATTGTACCCCTCTCATTGTTGCAAGCCCAACTCCCTCCGTGGAAGAGACTCCAAGGAGCTTAGGGGCCAGCGGCTTTCCCACTTCAGTTCTTTTCTCTGTCTGAGAGTCAGATATTAAAGATTAGATGTTTAAAAACCACTGTATATATGGGAAATCAGAAAGTGGTCATGCATTTCAGGGAAAGGCTTAGGCAAGACTTGATAAAGCCTCAGTTTACCCCTCCAGCTGATCTTCAGCATGGAAGCAGTCAAAAACAATTTTAAAATCTCAAAACAATAAATATAAACAATATCCTTCTTCTAAAACAAAACAAAAACCAAGCAAACTCTAGTTAAAGTATAAAACTAGCTTTCCAGAGATACCATATCATCAGATTCCAATGTCCATTTTTTCAAGAAAAAAGTCCAGAAACATGTAGAAGTGGAAAGTATGATTCACTCAAAAGCATAAAAATCAACAAAATGAAACTATCCAAGAGAAATATAAGATGGTGGACCTAGCAAATAAAGAGTTTAAGACAATTTTCTTAAAGATGCTCATATAACTAAATAAAAATGTAGAGAAAGTCAAGAAACTGCTGTATACAATGGAAACATCAGTATAAATAGAAAACCTAAGAATAAAACAAATTCTAGAGCTGGAAAGTAAGTAACTGAAATGAAAAATTCACCAAGAGGATCCAAACGCAGATTTGAACAGGCAGAAGAAACAATCAGCAAACTTGAAGATAGAAGAATAGAAATTCTTGAGTTTGTAGGAAAGAAAGAAAAAATATTGAAGAAAAGTGAACAGAGCCTAATGGATTTGTGGGGCACCATCAAGTGAAGCAATAGGTGCACCATGGAGCACAGAGAGAGAAGAGAGAGAGCAAGGGACAGAGATTAGCTGAGGAAACAACGGCTGAGAACATCCAAAGTCAGATGAGAGGCATGGCTGTAACCCAGGACTCAAGGAACTCTAAGCAGGATGAACCAAGAGACCCACAGAGACCCACTATGATCAAAACTTTCAAAAGTCAAAGAAGGATTCCTGAAGACAGCAAGAGAGAGGTGTTCTCAAACCAGCTGGCATCAGATTTCTTACCTAGTACTTGGAGGCCAAAAGACTGGGGGCTGACACATTCAGAGGCTGTCAACCAGGAGCTTACGTCAGGGACAGCTGTTCTAAAGGGTGAGGAGAAAGGAGACATTCCACGAAGAACATGGAGGCGGTTTCTTGCCACCAGATCTTCCCATGAGAAAGGCTGAAAGAAATCCTGCAGATTGAAGTAGAAGATTAGACAGGAACCTGAAGCCGTGTGAACAAATGAAGGTTCTTGCAAAGTTAATATGCGGGCATTATAAAAACTAGTATCACTGTAAAAGTAATTTGCAAATGCATTTTTTTTCTACCTGACTTAAGAGACTGATATATTAAAACTTTGTCAGCCTGAGAGCTAGCGTTGCTGTGACTTGGTCACTGTACATATATTTCCTACATAGTTCAAGAGATATTGTTATTATAGAATAGTTATTATAGAATAGTTTATTATTTATTATAGAATATTGTTATTATAGAATAGTTATTAGTTCATGCTTTTCCCACACAATGTGCAAGATGTAATTTTGTGACATCAATAACTGTAAGAGGTGGGGATGGAGCTGAGGGGGGGATGAGAAGAGTGTGTGTATGTCATTGAGTTAAACTGTCCTAAATTTAAATTAGAGGGTATGACTTTAAATCTTAGTGTTAAATTGAATTCATGATCAGAAGGAACAAAAGCAATCCAAGTACAGATTCCCAATATCCAGAGGACAGGCCCTTATCGCCAACTGTGACTGAGGCCCACTGTGGCAGGTTGCTCTAAGTCAGAATGCTACAGGTTTGGATCTTACAACTTTAGATCTTAATATTCCCATTGGAACCACAACATATAATAGAATATACACAAATAGAACTGAGAAGGGAATTAGAATATTTCACTATAGAAAATCAGCTAAATGCAAAAGAAGATGCTAATGCAGAAAATAAGGTATAAAAAACCTCTCAGGAATATATAAAAATTAAGGCTCAGTTTTTTTCTTTTTGGCACCAGAGATTGAACTCAGGGGCACTTGACCACCGAGCCACATCCTCAGCCCTATTTTGTGTTTTCTTCAGAAACAGGGTCTTACTGAGTTGCTTAGCGCCTCGCCATTGCTGAGGCTGGCTTTGAACTTGCAATTCTCCTGTCTCAGCCTCCCTAAGTGCTGGGATTACAGGTGTGTGCCATGGCGCCTGGCAAAGGCTCAGTAGGTTTTTTTTTTTAAATATTTTTTTTTAGTCGTAGATGAACACAATATCTTTATTTTATGTGGTGCTGACGATCGAATCCAGTGCCTCACGTATGTGAGGCAAGCGCTCAACCGCTGAGCCATAACCCCAGCCCCCTCAGTAGGTTTTAAAGAGATAGATATCATACAAAGTATCTTTTCTGACCACAACATGATGAGGTTAGAAATCAGGAACAGAAGGAAAATGGGAAGATTCAAAAACCTATGGAATTAAAAAACACACTCTTAAACATCCAGAGCATCAAAAAGAGGATCTCAAGGAAAATTAGAAAATACCTAGAGACAGTGAAAGTGAAAACACAATACCAAAACTCACTTGATGAAGCAAAAGTAGTGTGAAGTGGTAAATTTATGGCTATAAACTCTTACATTAAAAAGGGAAAAGAACTCAAATCAACAACCTAACTTTGAAACTTAAGGAACTAAAAATAATAAAACATAAATAAAATAAAATTTAAAAATTGAAGAAGAAGTAGCTGGGCACCGTGGCTTAAGCCTGTAATCCCAGCACTTAGGGAGGCTGAGACAGGAGAATTGTGAGTTCAAAGCCAGCCTCAGCAATGGCGAGGCGCTAAGCAACTCAGTGAGACCCTGTCTCTACATAAAACACACAATAGGGCTGGGGATGTGGCTCAGTGTTCAAGTGCCCCTGAGTTCAATCCCCAGTACCAAAAAAAAAAAAAATTGAAGAAGAGGTAACAGGTAACACTTCTTAACTCATTCTATGAGGTCGATATTGTTCTGATGTCAAAGCCAGATGGAGATACTATAAGAAAAAACAAAAAAACAAAACAAGCAACAACTAATATCCCTAATCCCAGACCAGTATCCCTTATGAACATCAGTGCAAAACCTTTAACAAAACATTGCATATCAAATCCAGTGTAAAAGGCTTTTTTTCTGGAATGGAAGGATGTTTTAACATATGAAAACCAATCAATGTAATATACTATATTAACAGGCACAAAGGAAAAAAACACACATAATCATCTCAATCAATGAGGAAAAAATATTTGGAAAAATCCAGCACCCTTCCATGATAAAGACACGCCACACGCTAGTGTTGATGAGGACGTTCCCCAACGTAGTGAACGTCCTCTGTGCAACATCAGACTCAGTGGTCAGAGGCTCTTCTCTGCGGTCAGGGCAGGGCACACAGGCTTTCATACACACAGGCTGCGTCCACACACGCTACACACACGTGCACACAGGCCCGCCACCCATGCACACTCACATGCACACACAGCAAGCGCATGCGTGGCCCAGTCACGTCCACAGAACGCATGCATTCACACACTCACACGACGTGCACACACCCCACATGCCCCGGATCCTTCTCCTTTGACGAGCCACCCCACTTGGATGGCCGCTGTGCCCTCTGGCCGGTGTCCCACCCCCCTCCTTCCTGGCTGTGCTGGTCCTGTGGGTCCCCCTAGCAGTTCCCAAAGTTATCAACCTGTGCCTGTCTCGTGTCTGCTCCGCCCTGAGCCGTCAGCCGGGCCCCTGCAATGTCTCTCCCTTGGCGCGGCCACGCGCACGCTCCTGTGCAGGGAGGGATGGTGGTGTTGGGCCCGAGAGCCCACGGCACCCGGTAGTGCTCCTCCTTCACCGCGAGGTGCCAGCTGAGGGCAGGACACCTCCCCCACTGGTCACCGTGGCGCCTTGCACTGTATGTGCCCGCTGGCCAGGGCACGGCCCGCACGGGGACTCAGGAGGCACGGGATCTGGGGAGAGGGCTCCTGCCCCAGGACTTAGGGTCACCTGCCACGCAGCCCTGGGACCCAGACTGTGCGGCCCCTGGGGCCAGGGCTGGAACAGTGGCCTTCTCTTTACCTGTGGACCTCTTCCGGTCCAGCGCCAAGGGCACGATGCTGGGGATGCCGGGGACGCTCCTGTGCAGGCAGAGGTGCTCCCGGCCACTCTGCTTCTGCCCCTTAGCGACTCTGCCAGCAGCAGCCGGGCCTGTGGGTGGATGCCGCTCATAGGGAAGAGCCTCCCCTGTAGCGGCGAGGGCATTTTTGATAATTACACACATTCTTTCAGAGAAAAGAGCCCCAGGAGCTCTGGGATGCTGAGCCGCTGGCGCAGCAGGGGCCAGCAGCTCCATGCTGCCCGAAGCCCCGAGCGCAGTGAGCAGCGGCGCCCACCCAGCGGAGAGGCCACCAGAGTGCCCTGCCACAGGGTCCCCTTTGGTCCTCGTTTCACATGGAGCAGCCCAGCCACCTCACCCGTGGCCTGTGCCACCAGCTCTGCTCCCGCTATACTTTGTGCATTCGCCAAGCCTTGCCTGCCACGCGTGTCCTGCTGTGAAGACACATGGGCCTGAGTGCAACAGGGTGACGTGCAGCCCGGGAGGGGAAGAGCCACCGCACCCAGGGGACAGGCGGCAGCAGACGGGACCTTACGCCCCAGCAGACGCGATGCAGGCCATACGCGAGCACGCGCAAGATGGCGTGAGCACACACCCACCCAGATGTGCAGGCACACTCACAGATGGCTGGCCCAAGCGCACGCTCACAGGGGGACACTAACTCACACTCACGGAGATGTGAACTGACTCTCACACTCACACCCGTGGGAGATGTGAACTTGTTCTCACAGACAGGCCTGGACTCACACTCATGGGAGACGTGAACTCACACTCACAGACAGGCCTGGACTTACACTCATGGAGATGTGAACTCACGCTCACAGACAGGCCTGGACTCACACTTGTGGGAGATGTGAACTCACGCTCACAGACAGGCCTGGACTCACACTCATGGAGATGTGAACTCACGCTCACAGACAGGCCTGGACTCACTCAGTCATGAGCACACATACACAAACACATATATTGAATGATGCTTCTTGCTTTTGAAACCCGTTCCTACAGACCCGACCTTGCTCCACTGCTGACTGCAGTCTGGCTCCTGCAGTGTGATCGCTGGCCTCACTGCTTCCAGGTGTTAAGACGCTGGGGGGATGTCTGGGTTCAGCAGAGCGTCCCAGTGTCCTCCAGCTGCGACTGAGCCACCTGAAAGGCTCTCCACGGTGGAGCAGGAGCAGGTGGACAGAGGGAGCAGCTGCCAGTCAGCTTGGAGCCTGGTGGTGCCCACCATGCAGCATCCCTGGGGGACCTGCAGATAGGGCACCCTGAGCAGGCCCGTGAGCGAGTGCCATTCATGGGGCCGTAGTGGGCCTGCAGTGGCTCCAGGGCCTGCTGTGGAGGTGGCCAGCCCACCGCCCTGTGGTTCTGGGAGGACAGGCTGATGGTGCCTTGAGGCGCAGGGCGGCTGAAGGCAGAGGTGGGGGTACAGGTGTGTGCGGCAGCTTGAGTGTGACCCTGCACCTGGAGACACCCGGAACCCGAGAGGCCAGGGGACGGTGCTCCTGTCCTTGCCATCCTCAGATGGCCCTGTGTCTGTCCTTGGTCCCCTCCCTGGCCACAGGTACCTGGATCCCAGAGCACCTGGCCTGCTGCCCCTGCCAGGCCACCGAGGACCAAGCGTCTCCACTCTGCTGCTGCACAGCTCCTCGGACGCGGAGCTCAGATCTGGGGTGTCTGACTCTGAGTGGCAAAGTGCCTACACGTGTACCCTGAGGCATTTCTGCATCCCAACTTCAAGAGATTCATTTTTAACTGACACTTTTTCTCATGCAGACGTGAAAGCGGAATGTCACGCACAACATCCTTGCGTGGACATTGCAGCGTGTGCCACACGCCCCCGCGCACTCCTCTAGAAGACGGTCGGCAGAATGCAGCTGTCTGTCTGGGTGATCTGCGAGCCAAAATGGTCTTACGTTGTTTCATGGCTCAAAAAAATCAAAAAGACTGGCCTTTCCATGTGGAAATCACGTGCATTCTGCTCTCAGTGCCTGAACACATCCTGGCGGTGTGCAGGCTCATTTGCTCATGGCCGTACCCCCGAGGTGGCGTTCTGGTCCAAGTCGAGTGATTCCTGTCTGGCCTGTTTCAGAGAAGGTTTGCAGGTCCCTGCTGGAGATGAATGCGCGGTCTCTGTGTCAAATGTCCTGCTCACAACAGTCCAGAATTTTAATAAACGTGATTTTTCTTAACAATGTCCCACATTGTGCTGTTTATGAGTAGACCTACATTGTGTGTTTATCTATAATCCATCGTAAATTAAAACAACGGGGATTCTATTCTGTGAGACTTCCAGATAAGCCACAGGCTTTGGAGTGACTAGAGAGGATGCATGTGGCAAGGACTTCTTGATCACACACTGGAACGTTTTCAGTGCAGTTGAAGCAAAGTTCCTTTGGCAGAGAACCTTGAAATCTGTTTTGAATCTGTTTTGCATCTGTTTTTACATGTCTGTAAGTACGTGAATTGCAAAATATCTGTGCCTTTGCAAAGCTTTCTAAATCCACTGTCAGAGTTCAATGAGACAAGGGGGCCCTTCCTTTCTCTGAGAAGGAGTGTGACTGTGTTAATATGGCCAAGTGCGAGGTCAGCCCTGAGGAGCACGGACAGCGCCTCCGACTACTGCAGCCGATGCATGTGTCTTTGCAGCGCTGCTTCTAAGGTTTCATTTGCACAAAGTAAACCAAAACAGTAGTCGATGCCACCTGCATACTGTGGACGCAGTGTCTGACCATGGCCCCCTGTCCAGACTTCCCCATTTTACAGTCAAAGAAACTGAGACTGCAGAAACCCAGGGTGAAATCCAAGCAGCACAGGCAGTTGGTGGTCAGGCTGGGCTTCTGGTCCTGGCGGTCGGGCTGGGCTTCTGGTCCTGAATGGTTTTACACGTCTGTAGCTGTTAAGGTGACGCAGAGCATCTGGAGGCGAGCCTGCCAGGCCGTGGCTCAGGCCTGGAGTCTTTGCTTCTGTAGCTCAGACACACACAGTGGTTCTCAAGATGAGCTCCTAGAGCGCGACCCACAGCTGTGCCCGAGGCCACAGCGACAGGAGGAGCAGGGGCTCAAGTTGGGCCACTCATAGCGCAGGTGTGGTCACTGGACATGAAGGTACTTAGAGGCTTGTAAACTTGTGGTTCCAGCAGTGACAGAAACCCACAGTGGAACCTCTGGTTGTTGCCCAAGGGGACAGCGGCCTGGTGCACGGCATCTGGAACCCAAGCCTCCAAGGCCTCTTCTCAGACGTTCAGAGATGGTGGAAATGCTTCACCCATTCCCCAAGGACAGACCAGATCTGCGCGGCCCAGCTCTGAAGGCAACCTCTGGGTACCTTTCCATCCGTGGCGCCTGCCACGACCTCAGTGTGAGGATAGCTCTCACTGCTTACGTCCAACAGGCTGACGAACAGCCTGGGTAGCATGCTGTCGCTGTGGTCAGACACATTTATGTGCTGACACTTTGGGCAGGCATGAACCACGGGCACGGTCCTGGCATTTGAGCTGGGAGCGGGGGTCCAGGGCAGGAACACTGGAGGACTCGTGACGGCTCCCGCTTGGCACACTCTAGTTTGAATGGCTTTGATGACAAATGTGTCATTTTTAGTGGCAGAAAATACACATTTATATTTTGGGGAAGAAGGACCCCCGCACATCAGCAAAGTGAGGAGCCCCATTTGAAGGTGTGGTGCCTGTCGGCCTGAGCGCTCGTGGGGCCCTGGCTCAGCTCACGCCCACTGTGCCCCAGCCCATTAGAGCCTCCAGCCTCCCCTGACCCACACAGCTTCTCAGGTGCCGCCTTGAGGTCACCCTGACTTGGCCTTCCTTCCTGCCAGCTTCCCCACTCCGCTGTCCTCAGCCTGGCCCACAGCCCGCAGCCGCCTGGACTTGCGCTTGGGCTCCGGGTGCAGGGCTGCGTTTCTGCTTTAAGCTGTGTGGGCTGAGCCTGGCGCACCACCCTTCAAGCAACAGCACTGAGGCTCCCGAGGTGACGCAGTGTGTTGGTGATCTTGTGCACACGCGCAGCACCGAGGACTGACCCAGGGCTCCCCCTTTGAGCTGCACTCCAGCCCCATTTACTTTTTGTTCTGAGTTTTATTGCTAAGTTGCTGAGGCTGGTCTTGAGCCTATGAGCCTCAGCCTCCCCGTTGCTGGGACCACAGGTGTGTGCCACTGCACCTGGCTTGTGCTGGTGTTCTGCAGACGGCCCCTGTGGCATCCGGGCTGTTCTGAGAGGACAGCGTGGGTGGAGGGCTGGACGCCATGATGCTGAGGGCAGCGCCCATCACAAAGCGCCCTGGGGCCACCCAGCCTGGCACAGAGCTATCGCCTGACAGACCCTGCCTTCAGGTCCCTGTGGGGCAGTGGTGGCTTTGGGAGGCCACCTGAGGTGCAGGCGGCAGGAGCAGGGCTTCTGGTGGTGGCTTTGGCGTGTGATTGTGCCCTTCCTCTCTGGTGGGATACAGCATGTCACATGCTAGTGGCCCTCATTTGCTCAGGGATTTCATTAAGTTATGCCTGATGTGGCCACAAAATCTGGGACTTGGCAGCCACGGCCTGAGTCCCTGCAGGCGCTGCCCCCTACGCTGCAGGCGAGGACTGCAGCATCTCAGCCTGTCCTCTACAAACGGGGAGCTGTTTCTGCAAAGCCATGGGAGAAAAGACATATTTCAAAATCCCTGTGTTCTCAGACTTAAGCCACTAGATTTTAGAAACTGTGAGGGAGGTGGAGCTACCACTTTCCTTTTCTTGTGTTGCTTGTTGAAAAATAATTTTTCTTCTTGGTCTGCAAACAAGAATCGTAAAACATCAATTCTTTCCATTGCTTATTGCAGAAGAAAAGAATTAGCGAGAGCAGGTACCTTGTTAGGAGCAGATTATGCACGAAGGACGAACGAACAAAGCTCTGGGAAGAAAAGCCCTTCATGTCATTGAGACTTCAAGTCAGCCTCGGGGACAAGTGCCTCTTAGGTCATTGCAGACCGGGGCCCATTCTTGGGACCCTGGGTGGATTAAGAAGTAACACAACACCCGTCGTCCCTGCCATTGTAGCCACGCTGGTATTAACCGGGTTAATTGAGACTGTGCTCCTTTCCATTTGGAAACTCGGTGCCGGGCATGGTTTGTGTCGCTGGAGCTTTTTAATGTGCAAACTAGATAAAAGTTGCAGGTGGTTGCTTTGCTCCCCCAGATAATGAGAGGGAGGAAAGGAGGGTGGGCAGTGGGGGAGATTTCTCAGAAGTTCTGAAGTGCAGCGGATATAAAAGTCAACAAACACGTGTTTCTCACAACGCTGGGCACAGGGTGTGTGGGGACCCTGGGGTCCCACTTTAGGTGTGGGCCCGGGGGACACCAGTGCTGTGCCCACAGCACTGCAGCACGACTGTTCTCAGCAAGGCTGCTTGTCTCTCCCGATGCCCATCAGCTGGCCCTGAGGGGCAGCCGCACAGTGGGGCAGCAGAGGCTAAGCCCTGGTGTGTGCTGCGAGAGGGGCCTTAACCCACATGCCCAGGGCAGCTGCCAGCACAGAAGACCACTGGCATGGATGCCCAGAACACGAAGCTGCCGTCAGGGCCTGCAGAGCCGTGGTTTTCGCGGAGGCCAGGCTGACGGCTGATGGGAGCAAGCTTCCTTGTGGGGTGACAAAGCACTCCAACCTGGGATGTGGGCATAGCTGCAAAGCTGAGAATGTGCCAGAAAGACATGGAGTGGTGCACGGGGAGCCGAGCTCAGGGCCTGGGAGTCGCGTGTCAGAGGCTGTAAGGAAGAGGAGAGCACCACGTGAGAGGACCAGGGCGCCTCCCTGACGGAGAACCCCTGCTTCCTGGTGACTTCTGACCACAAGGACACAGGCATGCAGGTCTCACAGATGCAGGGCCCAGGGACAGGACACCTGCAGGGCCTGTGCGAGAACCAGCCCTAGCCACAGACTCTGGGAAGGGCTGTCCTCTCAGCCACCCTGCAGTGAGCCCAGGACGGGGAGCCGGCCATGCCCACAGGCAGCACTTTCCAGTATCGCATGCCCTGGACTTTCAGTCGGGCTTCTCTGTGAAGCAGGAGACAGCCCCGCATGCCTGGGTGGCCCCACGGGACACTGATGCAGATGAGATGGTGCCGTCACTCATGAGCAGGATGCACAGCTGGGTGGGAGACTTTGGGACAAAGACCCTGCAGTGGCGTTTCTTGCTTGAAAGGGGTTGGGGTGGATTCGGCTGGGGTCGTGCCGCAGCCTCACCTCCTGAGTCCTGCTTGGCAGGCAGGAGAGAGCTGGGCAGGGCACAGTGCAGTCCTGAGTCCCAAGGGGCTGGGCTCCCTTTGCTCCCCACCGGCTCCTGTGGACCTGACGCACTGAGATGTGCAAGGTGACCATGTGACAGAGCTCAGCTCTGACTCAGGGCGTCGTTCTGAAGGACTCCTGGCTCCGAGGAGTCTTCACGCCCACTATGGCAGAGGCGTTTGCCCACCGCTGCTTTGCAGATTCTCCCAGTAGCCGGCAGAATTTCAGTGCCTGAGGACGTGGGTCTAAAGGCGACATGAACAGCTGTGGAGTTTGCAGTTACAGCTGTCTCAGTGTCCCAGTGGACACTGGCCAAGGCCTGCATCCTACCCTTTGCCCCATGGACTCTCCTCAGAAGGCGGGTGCAGGCGAGGGTGAGAAGGCAGGAAGTAGACGGTGCTTTCCCTTGGCAGGCATGGCAGATGCCCTCTGGGTGGGCATTCCTCTAGGTCAGAGCTGGGTGCTGACCGGGCCTCCGAGGCTGCCAGGTCCCTCACAGGATGACAGTGACCTTCTGGGGGCACATTTATATCTCCTGGCTGGTCAGTGCTGGCAGCTGGTTGGCTTCCAGAGGAAGTGGGAGGGGGACAGCCTGGGCCCTAGAGGGTCTCAGCTGTCACCTGAGGGGTCCCCCTGAGCCTCGTGGGCCCTCCCTGCTCTAAGGGAGTCCGCGCCCTGAGCTCCATGCTGTCTTTCCTCATGAGCTCCTCTCACTCGCTTACTGTGTGGTGCTGTGGGTTTGGTGACCTGTCCCAGGACCAGCCCAGGCAAGTGGGGTTTGGGTGCGCGGGAGCAGGAAATGGGCTGCCGTGGGGGCCCAGGAGCCTCTCCCCTCACTCGGCCAGCATGTGGGACGGACGCCCATTTCCCTTTCCATTGAGTGTGACATCCTGTACCTCAGCCTCCAAAGAAGTGTTTTTAAACAAACTCAGTTTTACATGGTTAGAAAACTAAGTTTAAAAAAAAGGCTCTTTTAAGAATGAGCAGAAGCCTGTGGCTCAAGTGGCAGCCGCAGCCTGCTCTTGCCAGGTCAGGAAGGCCTCCTGCCCTTGGTTCCCGCTGCAGTAGCAGCATGCGGTTGTCCTTCCCGGCGGGCTGCCCAGTGTGGGCAAGGAGGATGGCCCACCACCAGCGCCCCGGCGGCAAGAAGGCGTCTGGACGGCAGGTAGCACCCCTTCCCCTATGAGGAAGACCTGACTTGGAGGACCCGTGCTGCTTTGCAGGAGCCGATCAGCTCTGTGCCACCGTCGATCAGTTTCCAGATCTGACCAGGACTTTCACAGACGCTGGCACAGCCCAGGTGCCTCCCGGAGCCTCCTGCTCTGCCCACTGCCAGGTCATTGTCCCTCTGGCAGGTGGTGTGTTTGGGATAATGCTGGATGGAGGTGCTCACCCTTTGCCTGTTGGTTGGGCTGCCAACCCGGCAGGGTTCGGAGCTGGAAGCCCAGGCTGGGACTGCCTGGCAGGTGGTTGATGGAGACTGACCGCGAGCTCAGGGCTGAACCTGCAGCCCCGAGAGGCCGGCTCCCTGCCTGTCCCCTCTCATGATCCACACCCAAAGCCCCTGGCCGCTTCTTTCCCCAGCTTCTTCTCTTCTCCTCTTCTTTTCCTGACCGGGGATCCCAGGGAAGGGCAGCAGCCATGGACACTGGGCTCTGCTCTCACAGCAGAGAGAACGCGTGATTCTGCTCTTCAGCAACTGAGCCCTCGTGAGAGAATTTCTCAGAGATGCAGAAATCCTGAGAATTCTGCTCAGACCTGAGATGAGAGGGAGAGAAGAGAACGCTAGACCGTGAAGTGAGGGCACTTTCAAGACCAACGCAGCACTGACCTGTGCTTTGTTTTGCTCTGATTAACTGGGACCCTTGTGCCTGAAACTGAGGATGTAGAAAAGCCCAGGGTGGCACCCGGAAGCAGGTGTGGCTCCCGGAGGCCTCTTGTGCTGTAGTCTGCATGTCCCTGTGTCCCAGCGCTGGGAGCATGCCCACCTGTTGCCATGTCACCTGCTGCACCCTGTCTTCAGCTCTCCTCTGCCTGTGGTGTTCGTGTGTGGACCCTGCTCCAGCAGGCAGCTTGCTCCACCTTCAGGCACTCCTGAGCTCCTTCCTGTTCAACCCTGACAGCCACCCCTCAGAGCTCAGGTGGTGATAAAGTGAGTGAAACCGTGTGGTGGCCCTGGGGCTTGGGATGCTGCTGCGTGGCTGTGGACGGCCCCCTCTCTCACTAGACACTGCTGTGCTGCTGTGGCGGAGTCACTGAGGTTCATGGCTGAGCTGGAGGCCACCGGGCCTATTTCCCAGATGGAAAGACCAACCACAGATTCAACATACAGAAACAAATGTCCTCGGAGGGTGGTGTCCCCTCCCTGTGAGGAGTAGCAGTTGAGGCACAGTCACGTGAGGTCTGCTCAATCCACTTATCACCAAGTCACAGGAGGTCACGTGTGGCTGTGAAGCTGGAAGGACAACTGGCTTCAAAGGGGGTTCATGGCAAAGCTCAGACTCAGCCACGATTTGATGGCCGCGTGTCTTTCGTCTCCGGCGTTTGGCCTTGCACTGACCCAGGACCTCGCTGCAGTGGCCTGCGTTGGGGACCTGACCCAGGAGCAGTGCGTCCTTGCCCTCTGGACGCGGTTCACACTTGGAGCGAGTGCAGGGAAGAGTCGTGTCCTCTTGCTTTTATTCTTGTCCACCTTTGGCGTCTGCGGTGCACTAAGGGTCTTTATTCTGGGCCATTTCTTTGCAATTCGATGGTGTCTCTCCACGTTTTCCCTTGTGGCTGAGTCCTGGAGAGTTGCCTGGCCGGGAGAGGAAGTGCAGACGCCTTAGCTGCAGTGGATGCCAAACAGCCTTCAAGAGCTTTGGGGAAAAGGAGAGAAATGAGCCGGAAGAGGGTGAGGAAGTGGCTCCAGCGACTCCAGTCTCGCTCTTCGGTCTCAGCTTCTGTTTCTCGGGTCGCGGCCACCCTGCGTCGTTTGTGAATACGCTCCAGCCGCTGTTGCCATGGAGCAAGCGGTACATGTTTGGTGATGGCTTTGGTGGCAACCTGCGAGCACCCTGGCGAGGCCTCACTGCCTCAGATGCCATCGCGGCCCCAATATGTTCTGTGTTCTCTCCTGGGCCCGCCCCAGCCCTGGGCCTGGACGTCACTCCTGCCTCATTTCCTGAGAGGCCCACATCGTCCATTATCCAGTCTCTGCCTTTCAGTATCTGACCCACTCGCGTTCCGCTCCATGCCCACCACTGGTCCCTGGCACGGGTGCCTTCCTCGTCTCTGAGATGCTGCTGAGACCGTAAATAAGTGCACAGCCTCGAGGGGCAAGCGCAGCAGTCGGCAGCTTGTACTAATAGTGGGCCGCGTGAGGGGAGCGCCTTCTGCTGTAGATTTCACTGTCGTCAGTGGCTGAGGAAGGCTGCAGGAGCCAGGCGGGTGGCGAGGGGCTCAGGAAGCAGACCCTGCCCGTCCTGCAGCCCCCTTGGTGAGCTGGTGCATGTGTCCAGCGTGTGGAGGTGCCGGTCCTGAAACCCGAGGCCTTTAACAAAGCAGAGCACTGGGGACTCTGTCCCCACATTCGATACGGAAGGACCTCAGAGGCGAGGGGGAACCAAGAAGGGTTTTGAAAGAGACAGTAGTCACACGACATCCAGAAGGCTGTGTGCTTGAAGGGTCACCTGCAAACCGCCCGTCTGCACGGCTGCCCCACAGAGGCTGGAGGGCTGCAGCGGGGCCACAGCGTGGCTCCTGCCCACAATCATCACGTCTCCCAAGAGACTTTTGCAAAGAGCATCGGGACATGTGCAGGTCCTCTTGGTGGCCGAGTGGACCTGGAGGGGGCAGCCAGCTCATTGCTTATTCACATGGTAGAAGGGTGGCTGCCGGCGGATGCTGTCCAGCCACATCGACGGCAATGCCGATGACTGCGAGAAGGAGTTGTGGGTGAAGATTGATGTTTTAGTCAGTTACTTTGTTGCTGTGACTACAGGACCCGACCAGAACAACTGCAGAGGATAAAAGGCTTATTTGAGGGCTCATGGTTTCAGAGATCTCAGTCCATAGAAGGCCGGCTCCATTCCTCAGGCTCCCGGTGAGGCAGAACATCATGGCGGGAGAGAGTGGCGGAGGGAGGCAGCTCACATGGTGCTCAGAAAGCACAGACTCCACTCACCAGATACAAATATGTACCCAAAGCCCCAATGCCCACCCCTCCAGCCACACCCACCACTTCAGCTGCCACTCAGTTAACCCCTATCAGGGGATTCATTCATGGATTGGGTTAAGACCCTCACAAACCAATCACTTCTCCTCTGAACCTCCTTGCACCGTCTCACACGTGAGATTTTGGGGTACACCTCACATCCAAACCTTAACAACTTACAATCAGAAAGCTGGTAATGCCTGGTAGCCACGTTGGGCTTTAGGATTTGACATTTCCTGCGCTTTTCAATTCTTGCCAGTTCTATGAACGAGTGGCGGCCTTCCAGAAGCCGCCACAGAAGGAAAAGGCGCTCTGAGCAGAGTGCACATGCCCAGATCCTTACCTGGCTGGGAAGGAGCAGGAGGACATGCTGACTCGGGGGCAGTGGGGTCAGTCCTCTCTGCCTAGAAAGGCGGCAGAGCATCACGCCCCCTGAGAAGGCACCGCCCAGCTGATGGGGCTGGGGAGGCCAAGGAGCCCAGCACTCTGCCTGTGCAGGTTGAGGACTCTGGACTGCACCCCTAAACTCACAAGGCTCTCAGCAGCGCCCCCAGCCCAAGGGACGTCTTGCTGCAGCTGCTTGAGAGAAAAAGTGCCGAAGAGCTACCACATGGGCCATGTCAGACGGGGACCCCTCTGACGCCTTCAGCCTTCTGTGGAGTTGGGAGGACCTCTGAGCTCACGTTCATGGAGGCAGCTGGGTTTACCGGAGGACAGCACACACGTCCACCCTGACAGCCCCAAAAGCCTCGAACCCCAGACTATGGTCCTGTTAAGTGGCTGGGTTCAGGGCGAGGTTTGGAACACAGGTCTCCTTACTTGTGGCAAACAACCCCAGACTCGCAGCCCAGCTCCTCCCAGGGTCACTGTGCCAGTGCACGGCTCGCACGTCAGGACCCTGGCCAGCCGGTGGCTACTGCGCCGCCTCCTGGGTTTCTCACAGTTGCTGCTGAGTTCCGCATACTCTCATGCTGGGTGGGTTTTACAAGGACTTCCTGGCACACAGGTCTTTTCTTGTGATTTCTTCACTGCTGGGAACAAATGCTGGGGCTGCTGCACTGGGACCTGTAGGCCACTGGACGTCAGCAAGTCGCAGGTTGGCACCAGGCCGAGACTCGCCCAGCTCTGGAGGGCCGGCAGGGCGAGTCACCGCGCAGGCCCCGAGCTTAGTGCGTTTCCTCTTTTTAGAAATGAAGCTCCACGACGATTCCCAAGATGGTGCCTGGTGTCTGGTCATCCAGGTCTTCAGGCAGAGATGGCTATTATATCCCTACGAAAAAGCCACAAAAGCGGAGCAGTAAGATGATGAATGCCTTTTCAAAGAAGCACAGTGTTGTGTTTCAGTGAAAACGAGAAGATTACGAAGGCCGGGCTGAAATAGGAAACAGGTCCCCGCAGGGGAGTGCAGGGTGTCAGGCTTGGCTCACCAAAGCTGTGGGGCGGGAGGGAGCCACCCCAGGCCTGGGTGGAGCCCGCCTGGAATGGCAGGAAGCAAGTGCCTGCCGGTCCACACACGGTAGCCAACACTGTGCTGCAGGACTCGCACCTGGGCCCAGGGAGAGGGGTGTCAGTGCCAGCCCAGCACAAAGGCAGACTGGTGGGGATGAGGAAATACCAGGACGGAAAAGCAAAAATCCCCTGAAGTTTTGCATCCTGGATTTTGACAACTGCATGTGCCGTGTGACTGATGGATTCAATGGAGCCGAGGACAGCGGTTCTGCCCGTGCCCTCATCCCCGTGGGTGCTAGCCCATTATCTGGGGGTGCCTGTGGTCCTGTGGGAGCTTCTTCTCTGAGGCACCCACACAGAAATGCCCCAGGGTCTGGCTGGCCATTGCACAGCGGGCCAGGACCACTCCAGCCGGCCGGGAGCAAGATCCCAGAGCTGCAGGCTGGGCTCAGCGCCCTTCAGATGTGGAGCAGATGGGACATGCCCTGCCCTGCCCCAGAATGCACTGCTCCCTGAGCATCACCCACACACAGTGTGTCCTGTGAAGCTTCAGAGCACCCCACTGCATCCTTGTGACCTTCCTGGTGACCTTCAGGACAGGGCCTAGGTTGGCAGGGCATCCAGAGTGGGATGTGTGCTCTCTGTATGCCTCCTGCAGAGGTGCCCAGGCACCTGGGTCCAGGATGGGGCTGTGGGCATCTACTGTTAGAGTGGTGGACACATGTCCACCAGGAGCTGCTGACTGGTGACCAGCCAGCTCTCGAACTCAGTGCCTCTGCCTCCCCTGGATGGGAGGAGGCCCTGGGACCACGGCTCTGTGGAGGAAGACAGAGAATTCTGTTCAGACGTTGGTTAATAGATGGGGGTGTTCTGGTATTGCCTGTCCCTTCCTTGCAGGGCTGGGGGCAGGCAGGAGTGGAGCTGATTGTGCCCACTGGGCCTCTGGCTGACTCCTGGCTTGCTTGGAGCAGGGTGGTGGAGCCCATCTGAGGACCTCCGAGGGTGGGCTCCTGCCTGCTCCCTTCCCCTGCTGGGCTCTGACCTTGTTCCCGGTGTTCTGGAGGGAACGCCAGCCCTCTGTGGGGCCAGATCACACTCTTCCTCTGTATGTGGGCTGGGTACCTGTGGCCTCAGGTCTGGCTTTTGGTCTTCCCAGGACCATCTTGTTCAACCCCCTCACTTTTCTGGATAAATGCTCTGCTTGAGCATGAGGTTGACCTAGCATGGGCCACCCTCTCTGAGGATGATCCTTGACGTTTAAGGGATCCTCCCAGCCCCTCTGTTCTTCTCCCTGCCTTCCACGCGAGGTCAGTAGGTGAAACAAGAAGTTACTATGAAAAAGCACAACAAGAAAGAAGCCATCTGGTCTCTGTGTGGGGTTGTGGTGGCTGCGGTGGCCCAGGGGTTAGGCCAGGGTGGCTTCTTAGGAGACGGTTGGGAGACAGAGGCACATCGTTGTTGTCTGTAGCAGGGGAGGAAGTCCATGGTGGGGTCAGCTGGCGGGGTCAGCCAGCAGGGTCGTCCCTTTACTTGCTCCTGAGTGGCAGCTTCAGCAGGCTAGTGGCCTGCAGGAGACTCCTGACCCCCTCACATGCCTGGCCCCGTGTCACTGGGCCTGTGACCTCAGGGATGCAGGCAGTCAGGAGGACCTGGGGCCGAGCACGACTGGAGAGCCCTTCCTTGAGGGTCTGTAGCTTTAAGCCCTGGGGACCCAGGCTCCTCTAGCACCCACTGTGCAGGCTCATCTCCACGTTCTGTGTGGCTTCAGTTAAGAGGGGCCTGTCCACACGTACCGGCTGATCCATATACTACAGCTTGTGTTTTCATCAAACGTGCCAGAGAGAACGCCACCGTGGGCCTGGGGGGTACGCCATGTGGTCTGAGGACCAGGGAGGGCTCCGCCTCCTCCAATGAACTCAGCTGTGCTAAGTCACGGCTTGTTGATCAACCTCGCGTTGGAGGATGGGAAGCGTCTCCCGTCAGGCCAGTGGCCCAGGCCTCTGTCTGCGTGGTGGCGGGCTTAGTCAAGCTTTGGACTCAGCTCTGGCCTTGCAGCCGTCCGTGGGGCTGGCCTGGTGATGACCGCAGGATTGTTGCCACTTGCTTTTCCTCTGAAGAAAGCCGCCGCTGCCTGTGGATGGACGAGGACCAAGGCCAGCTCACCCGTCTCAGAGCTGTCAGTGCAGGGCTTTGGCTGCACCCATGCGTCTGACGTCCTGACCCACCTCTTCCTTTTGGGACTTCATCAGTCAAATATGGTGTATGATTGCTTGCAGAGCCGACTTTAAAGACTGAGTTAATAACCTGCCCCTGGGCACAGGGAAGCGACCCCTGCTCCCGACTGCAGGCCAGCTGGGGAGACCCTCCACCCCACGCAGGTCTGGGAGCACATGCAGCTGCCTCCTGAGTTGGGCACCGAGGCCATGGGAGGGGCTCAGCTCCCCTGCATGCAGCAGGCGCTGGGTGAGGCCGCCTCCCTGAGCCCCAGTTCCGTTGCCTTTCAAAAGGGGACAAATGATGTGACGATCATGGAGATGGAGCGAACGTCCTGAAGGGAGTGGGATCTGGGCAAGCTGGGCTTGGAACTGCTGCTTTCAGGGGCGCTGAACAACCTTGGACCCCATGCCCGGAGCGCCCTGCTTGGCCTCCTCCCCAGGCCCTCCACAGCCACCACAAGTGCAGAGGCTGCATGTTAGTTACTGTTGTGTGGAGGCTGCTGGTGGGAGGTGGGGGAGGGAACTGGCCTGACTGCTCTCTGGGGGCAGGGACGGTGTCCAGCCTCCTGCTCAGATGTGCTTGGTGAGGTAGCATTCAAATGTATTTACAGTCTCTACTTAATTAAGGATGCTCATCAGACCCATTTGGGCAACTTGATATTAAAAGAAGAACAGAATAATCTTTATGGGAATCACCCTCCAAAGAAAGATTAAGTCAAGGCTGTGGCATCTGAGGCGGAAGCGTTAACAAACCTCTGATGTTTGGAGAAGGGGACCCGGGAGGAATAAAAAGAAGGCTCGAATTGTCATGAAGCTCCTCCAACTCTCAGGCTGTGCTGGCCAGGCCACCCGCGAGCTGTGAGCCCATTAGGAAAACAGCTGCCCTAGAAGAGGACCCGGGTCTGCTTCTGTTTATTAACCTGGGAGAGGCCCATCCATCACGGCTGCAGGCCCTGAGTGTGTGCGGGGCCAGGGGAGCGGCCCCAACACTCTTTGAAGCGGCCCCAGCACTGTTTGAAGTGTCTTCACTGAGGGTAAACTTCTGAAGGCTGTAAATACTGAGCTCTTCTTTCGGATGAGTAACCTTGTGGAGAGGCCAGCGCCTGGGGGTGGGGAGCAGGACACGCAGTGGAAGCTCCCCGACAGCAGTCTGTGCGTTTACTGCCCTTTGACATGTTAACCAGATTTTAAGCATGGACCTCTTTGTCTTCGAGGTCAGTGGCCTGATGGCCAGAGGAGCCGCTGTGCTGTGGAGGCATCTTCCAGCTCTTCTGCCAGCATGGACCCCTTTGCCCAACATCAGGGACCTGGACAGATGCCGGGGGCTGGGAGAGCAGTTGTCCTGAAGGAGGGGGCTCCTTGGGACGCATGGCTGGGGCACAGGGGGCCTTTTCTCTAAACTTTTACAAGGCTTCCCTTTGTGAATCTTGGAATCTTTTAAAAATGATCATTTAAATGCTATGAAATACCTGTTTATAAGATTCTATGTCAATGATCGTCTTAAGGTCAAATAACTCTGGGTTTTAGAATTCCATGCGTTTTCCTCTTACAGGTGTTGGATGTGAAGCTGTCTGTGATTCATGCAAGGTGACAAGAGTGTCTTTGAGGTGTAACGCAGGATGGAAACCAGCAGCATGCTGCTGCAGCCGCAGGAGGGCTGAGCACCCCTGGAACCCGCTGGTGGAGGGCTGAGGGTCCCTCTGCACTCACCAATGCTGAGAGCTTGTGGCTTTCCACCAGTGGGGACACGAGGGACCTGAACCATGTCCTCACATTGGGGCTTCCCCCCTTTCAGGTGAAGGAAGCAGGACTGAACACCTGTGCACTCTGAGCAGCTGAAGTCGTGAGAACAGCCACATGATGGTTTGTTCAGGAACAAAAAAAGTAATTCAGCCAGTGGCAGAGTGGCCAGCCGCTGGGCCAGAGGTCCTAGGGGAACTTGCTCTGGACCTGTTTGGTGTCACCCTGAACTAGGCATTGTGAGTCAGTAATAAGACTGTCAACAGCCCCAGTGCCAGTGACCACCCATGCTGTGCTGGCCAAGGGTCCATCACACTCAGACTCTGCGGGTGTCTGTGTTGGTCCTTGGCAATCTGAGGAGGCTGGCGCTTGGCTAACAGTGTCGGCCCTGACTCTGCAGACAACAGAGCCGAGGTGCGGAGCTAGAACCACCACTCGAGGTCCCGCCCAGCTGGCCAGGCTGTGTAAGGGTCCTCACGAGCTGCACAGCTGTGTGATCAGAGGGCCTCACCCCTACTTCCTGTCCAGACAGGATCCCGGGAGCCACATGCTTTATAACTGCCCTTTATTTCTCCCACACACCCAACAGTCCATGGAGCCATCAGTCTGGGTAGA
This sequence comes from Xerus rutilus, assembly GCA_028644305.1. Lineage (NCBI taxonomy): Eukaryota > Metazoa > Chordata > Mammalia > Rodentia > Sciuridae > Xerus > Xerus rutilus. The sequence continues at coordinate 1,029,652 of CM053412.1, forward strand.
ACAACATCTTCCAAGAGCAGATGAGCACTTCCCCAGGGCCTGGCGTCCATGGGTGCACAAGGGCATCTGGGGACTCTTGCCCACAGCCCTGCACTCCCCAGGGAGCCCACATCTGTAACTCCACCAGTGATGCTCAAGCCTTTGGCTCCTGATGCATGAGGTGGGTGTGCCCGGCATTTAAACAGACACCAGTAAGCACAGCAGACTGGAGTCGAGTGAGGTGTGAGGAGTCTACCGGTCCATAAGGGGCACCCCCCATGCAGCCTGCTGGTGGCTCCACGTGGTGAAGGCCCCCTGCGTGCACCGGTTGTGGCATGGGATGTGTCCTTGTGGGCTGCAGTCAGCTGCCTGCGGGCCAGGACTCGGCCGTGCTCCCTTGGGCCGGCTCTCGGAGCACCGTGATTCTCAGTAAATCCACGGGGGTCTGTCACGGTGTGATCTGCCAAGCCTGGGCTTGCTCAGCAGTTGACCTGTCCTGTGGTGACCTTGGGTGTTGCTGGGCTCCACGTGCCTGGCACAGGGCTTGTCCCAGAGCAGACCTGCCTCTGAGCTTGCACACATGAGCGGCTGTGCCCTGCCCTGGAGCAGACCTGAGGGAGAGAATGCACACGTGTGTGGGTATTTGGGGGCAGATTCAGTGAGTGAGGGGCAGGCCCTGTGGTTCCCTTTTGGTGGCCCTGTAGCTGGGGTAGGGTTCGTCTGCCCCTGGGCTCTCTGCACCCTGAGCAGCACAAGGGGTCTCAGTCCAGCAGGGCAGAGGACAGGCCCTCCAGGCCAGCTCAAGCCTCAGGGGCTGGTGTGCGGACTTGACCTTCTCTGGGCAGCTGGTGTAAAAGCAGACAGAAGGAGATTCACATTCCTGCTCACTCAGAGCCTTCCCTTTCAAAGGAACTTGGAAATAAACACTGTTAGAAAATGGAATCATTTTGCAGAGTAAATTGCTATTCCCACATTTATCTGTTCCTCACTGGACTTTGTGTGCCATGGATAAGGTCAGATGCATGTCCAGAAGCAGGTGTCTAGAGGCAGCTCAGGTTCAGATACGTATGAGCAGATATGATAACGTATGTATGTACTGCTGTTTAAATTTTAAGGTTTGGAGAAATTCAAATTGGCCTCCCTCTCTCCTTCCTTCCTTCCTTCTTTTTCTTTCTTTCTTTTAAAATCTTATCCTGACCTCTGTCCTTTGAACATGGAGTGTAGCAGTATTCTACAGGGAAAGGTAATTAATATGGTTGAATTAATGGCTAACTGGAGTCACGCCCAGGCTCCTGTTTCTAGTCCTGGCCACATGCCCCCAGGCAGTGCATAATCACCTGGTGGATCCAGGCCCTGATTCCTTCTCAAACACCTGCGGGTGCCCACTACCTGTCAGGCCCCACCGTTGTCCTTGGAAATAGAGGAATGCATGGGACACAGTCCTGCTCTCAGGAGCTGATGGTCTAAGAGTCGGGGAGATGCATAGAGTTGTGAGCAAGTGTGTCATTTGGTGCAAAAGGACCAGTGGCCCCTTCCTGGGGTGTGGGATGGGCAGCAGCCCTGTTCGTGGGGAGCCCGAGCAGCGCGGCTCCTGTGGTGGGCAGAGTGCGAAGTGGAATGGGGGAGCCATGTTCCAGGTGCTCTAGGCAGGAGACTCCTGGGCTCCATACGATGGTGGATCTGAGGGAGATTCCTTCCTTGTTCCTGAATCGCCCAGAATGGTGGCTGGATCACTAACCACGTGACCAAGTAGGTCTTATGGTAGACTTGCTGTTTAGGGTCAGTTAGACTTCTGCTTGCTTCAGGGATGGCATGGGGCAGGCCCTGCCTGCAGCTATGGTACCTTCCCTCTTGTGGGTGGGGGACTGGCTGGAGGAACACTCAGCCCTGGCTGGGATTCTGTTCTCCTGCCTCCTTGACTGCAGGAGGTGATGGCCGCTGGTGCTGCTTTGTGCCTGGGGATCTTGGCCTGCGCCAGCTCCCCAGAGGGGCCTGAGTGAGAGGCCAGGGCTGTGTGCACCGGTCCTCTGCAAGAGGTGGCTGCACCACGTGGTCCCTGGGGTGCTTGCTGCTCCAGTGCTCTGACATCTCCGGTGCATGCTGGGTGCCATTCTTTGAAGGGAAATCTCTGGCAAATTCTTTCGTAAGTGGAACTCTGAAATTCTATCTCAGAAGGAAGCATTGAAATAGCAGAAAGCCATGTGCAACTGAGGAGCCTTAAGGTGCTGTTAGTGACCACAGCCCTGGCGAGGGAGGTGTGAGGCTGCTGGTGAGGTCTGCTGCTCTCCACTGTGGAGCGCATGACCTCCGAGGCCCTGCAAGTCTCCTCGCACCCACTGGCCATGTGGCGAGGTCCTGGAAGTAGGCATCTGCAGGAGGACTGGGCTGTCCTGGTCACAGGTGTGTGAGGTTGTTTGGAGGGAGTTCATTTTTCCACAGTGACTGTCTTGTCTGCGTCCTTGTGATGGAGATGCTGGGGATGGTGCAGGGAATCTGGAGCTAGAGCTAAGTGAGACAAACTGCCTCACATCCTGGCCTGGCGTCGAGCCCCTCTGGGTGGACAGTCCCCAAACTGTTCTTTAAATAGCGTCTCTGTTGGTATTTGCAGATGAGAGGTGTTCAAGGGAGGGGTTTTTGTTTGCTTGTTTGTTCAAGTGTTGTTTGCTCCAAATACCTGTCAGACAGCTGTCTGTGGAAAGACGGGATTTGCTCTATGCCTTTGTTCAAGCAGGAAAACGACTCTTGTTTAGGTAATAAAAGTAAACACTGTGTAGACACTGCCCCACCACTGTGCAGGCCTGCTCCACCCTCGTCACTGGAGATAAGACAGCTTGCTTTCTGCAGGGGAATGAAAGAACCAGGTACCAGTGAAGTCAGGATGAAGTCAGGACCACCAGCCCGCATGCTTCTGGAAAGGACCATGGAGCAAGGACAGGCTCCCAGAACCTTTTCCTTTGGCAATTATGGCAATTATGGGATTGCAAAACACCTGAAAATCCTGGCATTAGAACGTTGGCTGGGAATTGTGTGTGGTGCTTTGGTGAATTTATGGACTATAATAAAGTGAAGGCAAAGGAGAGAGATTCTTTTGAGCTTGCTTAGAATCTTTCTATGTGGTGTGGGAAATAGGTGTGAGCTGGAGGGACTCTGAGCACATGTGTGTGTGTGTGTGAGGCTGCGGCGATGATTGCGAGGTCATTAACACTGCTGTGGTGCTTCTTATCTGAAGTCTGTTGGGGAAGGAGGCTGGGGTGGAGCCCAGGGCCATTCTTTGCTCCCCATAGCTCTGCAGGAGCAGTCCACTGTGTTCTGATACCGTCCTTCTAAAAAAATAAAGATTACAAGTCTGTATATACACAAAAGTGTCTTTGCACCTCATGTGAAATGCATGCTAAAGTCAGTTGTCTTCATTTGGGATAGTTCTGTTTTTAAAGGTTGTAGGAAACGCTGGATTAGGAAATACCGAACCTCTCCACCCCACAGGAGTACAGGGACGTGACTCCATCAGCCAATCAACACAGCACCTTGTTAGATGTGGGCTTCTGTCTAAAGACACCTGTTTAACATTCCCTGCAGCATCACGAATGCTGGACTCATGATCAGCACGTCTGAACGAAGCTTCTCTAAACCTGGGTCTTCCCCTGTGAGGTGCAGAGCAGCCGCCTGTGCTGGGGCACTGGAAAGCTTGTCAGCCCTGTGCCCAGGCCTCCCTGAGCAACAGGATCCACAGGAGAAGTGCAGGGACACAGCACTAAGGGACAGGCTGCAAAGCTCCGAGGGCTGAGCGAGTTGGCAGGACAGTGCTGGCCGGGGTGTGCCGGGAGCGCCGAGCTCTCTCCTCCTCGAAGTCCAAACCACTGCAAAAGTGCAGCAAGAACTGATTTGGGGGGTCACGAGTAAATTTTGAATTTATTTACAGATAAATTGCAAGTAGGCATATTGGCAAATGTAGAATCCAAGAGTAATGAGGATTGACCATGGGATTATCTTTAGGAAGTTCCTAAAAGTGGGTGGGATCAATATGACTTCTGCCTCAGAGGAGGGACGCTGCGCTGTGGTTAGGCAAAGGCCGGGTAAGGACCGCCCAGGCAGTGCGGTGGCTCACAGCCACCCGAGTGTGCCTGCCCAGAGCGGCCGCCTCCAGTTGCCACTCTACGGAGTTTTCCTCTCCATGCAGCTTCCCACTTGCACCCTCTGAGCTGGCAGCCACCAGTGATTGTAGGGGGAGTGGCACTTATTTCTGGTCTGTCTTGCTGGACACTTACTGATGTCCTCCCTTCTTGCATTGGCCAAGTTCAAAACTTGAGCCTCCGGGTCTTTTCTTAGTTCCCCATTTCCTTAATTTCAAGCCCATGGCCGGGATGCAGCTAGTGGTTTGCAGTCAAGGAATAAGAGAGGAAGCAGAAGGTTCTTCGTTTCTGAGGGTCCCGTTGTGCCCTCCCTCCTGCCTGGACGCTGCGTCCAAGGCAGGTGTGGGACACAGCAGACCTGTGGCCGATGCGTCCCTGCTGATGACACGTGGATTTTCAGTTGGTGTGTTATTTTATCCTTGGCATTAGCATTAGTTTCCAAGAAAACAAACATAAAGCAGGAAGAGTCCTGGTGTCCTCGGCAGTGGCTATTTTGGAGAATCCAGCTCTGGCAGTGAATGGAACCATTTCTCCTTTGCCACATTCAATCAAGGGTTTGAGTTTGTGTCCCTGGGCAATTGCATAACTCTAATATTGACCTTAACTGAAGTCCTTTGTTTTGTACCCTAACAGCCCAAAGCATTAAAAATGCGTGTTCCCTTAATTTGTCCTGCATGGCATGCAGTGTAATTACAAGCAGTTTGTTTTCTCTGTTGTAAAATATGGTCTGAGGAAGGGATAAAGTAATGTGGAAAATTAACATTGTGATGTACTGTATGGTGGAATAACACTAAACACTTAGCCGCGCGGGCTCCGGAGGTGCTATTTGTGGTATGTGCAAGAGCAATAAAGAATTAAATGCCTCTTTCTAAACTATATTTGCATGATTTTCAACTGCAGTAAAATTAGTCTGGTCTGCCTCTTAGAATAAACAGCACAACAAAACCAAAGACCCCACAGAATTGCGTGGTGTCCTTGCAGCTCTCAAGTGCGCTTGTGCTGGGTAACACCGTGAGTTACTGTAATGGGGACACAGTAGGTGAGCAGCCCTTGCCTGGGTCCCGTGTGCTCCGGACCTGCCCAGGGGCTTGCGGATCTGTGCTTGGCTCCCTCGGGGCTCAGCCACAGGTGTGCCCAGGGGTGGGGCGGAGCTGCCCGGGCCCTGTGGCTGGGAGGTCTTGCTGAGGAGGCAGACTTCCTGCTCCCGCATCTCATTCCTGCTGCTGAATATGCTTGGGTGCTGGGCATGAAGGATACTGTATAAATAATAAATCACACTGTATCATTTTCTAAACTTCCAGTGATCACAGAAGGAAACATAATAAGTCTCTAAAATAACGGTAATGGATTCACCTGCCCGGGCCTGTCCCTGGGCATGTAAGGCCAGTGCGGTGCGCATGCGTGGAGCAGGCTTCCCTTGCTTGGTTCCTCCAGCTCTGCCTGTGGGCTTCACCTCGGGGCAAGCTGGGCCTCAGCGTCTGAGGGGCCGCCTATCCTGTACTGGACCTGCCTGAAGGTGGCCTTATTCATCGTAACCCACTTCTCAATGAGCTTGCTCTAGTCTGGGCCTTTGTTCCTGTATTTTGCTGTGAAATAGGAATGAATAAGGGTCATTCGTACCTCATTGCCCTGGCCCCTCTGTCCAGAGATTGGACCTGGCTGGTGCCGTGGAGGAGACTCGATCCCCTTTAGAGAATTGCCTTCTTAGACCCTGGGAAGGGCACGTCTGCTCCTGTCTCTCCTCAAGTGTGGCCATAGGGCATGCTCTCTCTAGCTGGGCCCTCATGACGCTGGTCTGTCATCGTCCACAGAGGTGGTGTGTGCTGAGGAACAGGAGTCTCAACAGCACCCAGGAGCCAGCACCCCTGAGCCCTAAGGGTGAGTCCTCCTGCAGGTCGTGGCCTTGGGGACCAGAATCAGTGGCTTCCACAGGCCTCAGCCAGGCCTCTGGAGGGAGGCTTCTCGTCTTTGCCCGCCTATGTGCCACCTCTCACTGAGTGCTGGCGACTTCATTCCTGTCTCTCCATCAGCCGAGGAGACCGATTAGTTTCTGTCCTGCTTTGCTGAGGATCCGGTAGCTCTGGAGCCTGTGGGCCAGTGTCTGCTGCCTGCTCCTGCCCACCTGGAGCGCGGCACTGACGCCCTGCCCGTGCAGGCTGCAGCCACGTTGCAACAGAACTCGCTGCAAGGGTGGGTGGGGTGGGGTGCCAGGGGCCTGGCCTCGGTGCTGCCCCTCCGGCGCGAGCCCCTCTGGAGGTGGACCACCAGGGCTGAGCATCTCGGACTTGGAGTCACGTCGCCGGTGTCTGTGAGTTTCCCGCAGTGCTGGGAGCCAAGTCTTCTTCAGACGTGCCTCCAGGTGGGCTCTCAGGCGCTCCTGGCCAGGGTCTTGCTGGACTTGGCCTCCATCTAGGACCCCATTCAGTCGCTGTGCTCTGAGAACTCAGGCCAGCCTCCTCACCTGGCTGTCCACGTGGGCCTCCCTGTGGCCTGCCCTGCCCGGCTGGTTGCAGATGTCCCCTAGTTGGGCCGTGTCTGCATGGGGGAGGGCGGGTCTCCCTCTGCCCTTTGTGATGTCTGAGGCCTGAGGCCTGTGCTGCTGGGGTCCCAGAGGGGACATGGAGGAGGAGACCACCTGCTGTGTTGTTAAAAAAAAAAAGTCCAGGAGAAAGCCCACGGAGTGCAGGGGACATGTGGCCAGCTGTGGAGCCTAGAACCTGAGGGGTCTCTGCCCAGTGCTTTGCAGAACGCAGGGCCTCACAGGGAAGACGGTGGGAGGTGCTGTCCCCTTAGCTACGGAGTGGGGACAGAGCATGGCTTGGCGGAGCCAAAGGGTGAGCCAGGGGCCACTGGCCCTCAGACCTGGCCTGAGACAGTCCGTGTAACGGGACAGCCTGCCACAGCCCAGGGGCGGCTGCTCTGAGCTCCCCTGACGGACAGACCTGGCCCACTGGGTTCACTGCAGCTTCCCTGGCTACCAGGCCTTTGGGTGCGGTGCAGGTTAATGAGCCTGGGTGGCCCTGGGTGGCCCTGGGTGGCCCTGGCTGGCTCTGCACTCACTGTTTCTATGCTGAGATTCCTAGTTGCTTAGGCTGGGATGTCCCCAGGCCCGGGAGAGGGTGGGCTCACGGCCTGCTCTGAGCCTTCCTGAGAGTCACCGTGAACGAGGACGTGGTCTGGAGGGTTCCTCCCCCTCCCTGGCGCCCAAATGGCTTTCCAGCTACTGAGAGAGTCAAAGGGAGTTTTGAACATGGCCTGTGTGGACGGTGGCCCTGAGGGCCCCCGTGCACTGCCGTGACCTTGAGGTCACGTGGCGGCTGCTCCTGCGAGTGGGCCACCTCCCCGCTCTGGTTCACGGCCCCTGGTGATTCCTCATGGCCCTCGCCAGGACTTGGCTGCCTGGCTGCTCGTCCATGGAACAGGACCACCTGGAGCACTTCCTGTGGTATCGCAGGTCTTGGGCAGCCTGAGACAAAGAGCTCCTGGTGCCTTCCAGGGGCCACATCTGCAATGATCTGGCAATTAATCACGTCCTCCTTACCCTCACCGCAAATCTGTCTCGTGCTCAGCTGCGTGGGGCCCCTTCCCTGCACATTCTCGGTTCTTTTAAGTGAGTCTGAGACGAAGATGATATTCTACATGTGCTCAGTGTTAATCCAGCCTAAGTTCCCACATTGGTGTGCCTTTCGTACAAGCAGGATGCCTTGCGAGGCTTCTGAGCTCACGCTCCTGGAGAGTGGAGCCTCGTGGACAGGAAGCCCGGCGCTATGCCAGCCCCGGCAGAGTTGCACGGATGGCCAGTTCCGGCCTGGTGGCTGCAGCTTCATACCAGGCAGTGAGGTCTTTGGCAGAAGGGAAAACCCAGAACTACTTTTGGTGATGAGTAGTTTGAGAGGCTGCACAGACTGCACAGGTCACCATGTGTGTGAGGTGACACAAACAGGGAAAGGAACCCTGAGGAGAGCAGGGAGCCGGGCAGCTTGGCCTCGCTGTTCCCTTCCACCTCACAGAGGCCAGACTCCGGGACGGGGGCAGAGAGCTGTGGGTGGGGGACGGGTCTTGCTCATCAAACACCCCATACTCTCCCCACCCCTCCCACCTTCCTCGGAGTTAAATTGGCGTCGTGGCAGTTCTGGCCAATGACATTGAGGAGAGAACCATGTCCTGTCTTGAGGACCGGGCAGCAGAGCGGGAGGGCCACGCCTATAGCTGCCCCATGAAGGCTGCCCACTGCACTGGGCTGCCTTGGCCTGTGGACATCAGCTGCGCCCACGAGGCTTCCTGGCTGATGGAGCTCAGGGGAATGAGAAGAAGGGCTGTGTCTCCCGCCCTGTAACTTACCCCATGTTAACTCTACCACTGTGGGGTCTGGTTTCAGATGCACATACACAACTCTCGTCATCGTGATCATGGATGTATCTGGGTGTTGTCATGGCCTGTCCTCCTGCCTTCCTCCCACAGCACCAGGGACCCGCTCTCCGAGGGCCCCAGGGCCCTCCTCCAAGGAGGCTCTGGCAGTGGTTTGAAAGTCTCTGTGTTAGTGTTGAACCCACGTAACAGGGAGGGCAAGAAAATCTGAAACGACAGTATGGAGGTCAAGACTCAGTACAGTTGGATTTCTGGGCTCATTTACAGTATGAAAACCTTTTGGGCAGAAGAAAAATACTTTCTGAGCATTTTCAACATTATCTCCACATCACTAACACGCTGCAAAAATAAAATCCCAGTATAAAACGTAAAAGTGTTTTTACCATCCCACATGATTTACACTGGCACATCCATCACCTAATAAATGACAGGCGGCATTCACGAAAGGACCCGGGGGCCCCGAGCAGCCGGGGCATCGGCCGCCTGTAAATACTGAGAAAGGCTTTCGGCGCGGCAGCTTGGGAAGACGCATGTGATCCAGGAAGGTGTCATTAATTAGGTTTCATGTCCTACTCATATAAATATTTCAGGGTTCTCTCTCTTGCTGTGATGTGACGCTCGGTGCCTGGGGAGGAACGGCACCTTTATCATCTTCAATAAACCACTGTGGAGCAGGCTTCGGTGCTTCCCAGGAAGTGGCTGTTTCCTTTGGTGGCTGGACGCTGGCCTTTTGCTTCAACAGCGTCTCTGCTCCTTTGTGTTGACTTGCAGGGGCGCCTTGGCCCCTCACTGGCATGCACCTGTCTGTTCTGTTAGGGCCCACAACACACTGCCCTGCGGCACCGAGCCATGCTCTGCAGTGTGGAGACCCTGGGGCTGGGATTTCTGTGACCTGTCTCGGGTGGACTTTGAGTCATGCGGGAATGACACTTTTGAGTGTCAATCCAGCATCCTGTGCCCAGGTTAGAAATGTGCCTTGCTCTGGGCTTGGCACCCATGGTGCGGTGCCATGGCACAGGATCAAGGCCCAGGCCGCACAGCGGAACCCTGGCACAGGGAAGGCTGCCAGGCAGGCCTCCACTCCTGGACATGGCGGGGCCCACTGGGCCTGCAGTCGCTCAAGGGAGACGCATGTGGCAGGACTTCTGGAGACTTCTCTGCAGAAGTTGGGAGCCGTGGGGCTCTTCTACCTGCCTTCACATCTGGGGCCTGTGAGTACATTAGTTTTTGCCTCTCGAGCTCAGGACAGGTTCTGCCCTCTGGCCCCATTTCTCAAGAGTGGGTGCTTGGGCCCTTCCCAGTGGTCTAGAGAAGAATCTCTCCCTCCCCCAGGCTCCTTCAGGTGAGAGGACTGCACTGTGGCTAGCTGCCTTTCTTTTCAATGATGGGCCTGCTGGTCCCACACTGTGGAGCGTGAAGCCTGGGGCTGGGGTGGATGGTCCCAGGGAGGCACACTCCTGCTTGGCTTCTAGAGCCACTGAGACCCTGCATCTGGTCTGGAGGACCACCGACCTGCAGGTGAGATGCCAGCGCCAGTCGATGGGACCTCAGTCTATGGCCCAAAGCTCCAGCTGGAATGGAGTGGGAGTTGGTCAGCCTCAGGTCCAAGACCACTGGGCTCTCCATACTGCCCTCCCTGGCCCCTCTTCAGCCGGAAGCCTCACTGCCTTCCTAGAGGAGGCAGGTGGATGGTGCCTCCTGGGACTGCTCTGCGGAGACCCAGGAACCCAGCGCAGCTGCGGCGTGACATCGGGCTAGTTCTCTTTACATTTCAAAATAATTCTAGATTTACAGAAAAGTCAAAAAATGGTCCAGGGAATCCCCATGTCTTTCTTGCTGCTTGTTCCAATGCTGGCCTCACACATGGAATCATTGGGAATAATTGTCCATCCTGGCCTAGTGCCACCGACGAGCCGGGAGGTGGGATGCTGCCCACAGTTCTCCAGTTTGTCCTTCCTGCATCTTGGGGCCCAACAGCTGCGGCCCTTGGAGTCACGCTCTGAGGGTGACTCGCTTCCCCCCATCTCTTCTGCATCCACTGGGACTTTCCATGAGGAAGCTTGATCCTGTCCTCACGCTGCTGCTGCCTGCTTAGTTCCTCACTGGGAGTTGAGGACCACTAGGCCGTCCTACCATGCGCTGAACCGGTTCCACTTGTGAAGTCCGGCTGAAGATGTCCATTGGAACTGGCTCCTCATGGTGCTGTCTACTCAGGAGGTATCCTGTGTCTGCTGGCCTTCGTTTCTTCTGGAAGTCCTGCTGTTTTGCTCACCTAGTCTTTGTGCCTTTGGTACTCAGTGAGGTTGTGGCAGACGAGTGTCCATTCTGTCAACTATTTTAGGACTGTTCCCACTTAAAACACTATCTTGTGATTCAGAACCAGGCTTTAATCTAGACTTCTTGAAATAATCTTAGAGTGTCAGTATAAATTTGTACATTTAAGTAGAGATAATGGTAAAAATGCGGAGAAAGCTAAAAAATTACAGATGGAAACTACAGATTCCGAGATAGTGGGGGCAGTAAGAGGCCCAGGGAAACGTCTCACGGGCATCCTGGGTCCTCACTCCTCTGCCTGTTAAAGAATGGATGCCTGGGTACCAGGGAATTCTTTGCAGGGCTGCGGGATTCGGATGTGTGTTCTTATGCACGTAAATGTTTTACTGCCCTATAGCAGCTGGTGTTAGCCAAGACACCAAGATATTTCGTTCTAAGCTTTAAATCAGTTGTTTTATAGAGCACAGAGAATTTTTATTATAACATAATTCTGTACATAAAATATCACATTAAAAGAAAGAGATAAAGTTTTGTACTTTCATTCTCCATTAATTTGACCGAAAACAATTTGCAAAGAAATCTAACCAATCAGGATTCATGGTTGTAAAGCCAGTTGAACTTGAAATCTAAGTAGCAGGGACAGTAGAAAATATCCTCCAATGCCAGACCTCAGGGCCCTGGGGACATTTTGGTAACTGCAGTGAAAACACCGTTTCCATGGTGGACAAAGCAGACGGCAGGCAGCTGATGAGCGTGTCATCCCATGCATCCTAAGTGAGCGTTGGTGTGCACAGACCCCACTGTAGGTGCTGGCGGCTGAGCCCCCTCTAGTACTGCGCTGTGTCTGCCGGCTGGTGTGGGAGGCTGACATGTGCATTTCAGGTGCCTGGTCCACTGGCCTCTGGGGGGACAGTGTGCAGGGCCCTCTCAACCTCAGAGTCCTCTCAGGTGGGGGGTGTCTTGGGGACGCTCTGGAGCCTCTGCCTGGCCCCCTCTGCACAGGTGCAGGCTGCACTGCCAAGGGTGCTTCTCCTGGAGCCCGTCCCATGCTGGAGGCAGGGAGGCCTCAACCCTTTGAAAATCCTCCAACTCTGGTAAAGAATCAGTCTCCACTACTTATGTTCCGAGTGTATTCTGAGAGCATGAAATGACATGTGGTCATTAAAATTGTGGGTCAGAAATCAAGGACCATATTTTCAAAGGACAATTTTCTTCCTTGAATTGTGTGCCTGTCCTTGGTGGCTTAGCTCACCGGATGTTACCAGGCAGCCTGGGATGTCAGTGACTTTGGAAGCCTGGCTGTCAGAATGATCAAGACTTCCTACCCTAGTTCTCTGTTGCATGGATGATGACTAGCAAAGGAACTCTCCAGAAGGCCCCTCCTCTGGCACACCAGCAATCTCTGGACATTCCGCTTGCGTGGAACCCACCGGTGTTCTTCACTGCTCCCTGTAGAGACTGCATTTTGTGCAGAGAGAGATGGTAGGAGGGAGATAGGAAGGAAAAGAAAGAAAAAGAGCGCAGCTGGAGTGTTGGGTGATGCTTCTTGGATGAGTCCAGTGGCTGCTGAGCACCACGGACAGCTCCTGATAGGAGTGGAAGAAAGACCAACCCGTGGTGAGGCAGAATCTCAGAACCTAGCAATTATGGAGAGAACTGAGATGCCCACTCCCCAAACATCTTCCTGTAGGAGAGTGTGGGTGGGTGTTTAGTGGGTGGGCCTGCCGGGCGCAGGCTGTTGCCTGCATGGCCCCTGGGCAGCTGAGCTGCAGGTCCTGGCAGTTGCTGCTGGGAGCTCGAGGCTTAGGAGCCATGCCCGTGTCGTCACACCACACTGACTAAAGACGTGGGTTCTCTCAGTTGCAGGTTTGGCAGTGGGTCAACTGCGTCTCTCAGAGTGTGCTGTGCCCAGTCCTCCAGGCACTCCCGGGTCTGCCTCCAGGCTGGGCAGAGGAGCCCTTTCCGTGTGGCCTGAGGCTAACTAGGCAGACCCCTTGCCTTCTCCTGGTGCCCACATCCAGGGCTCTGGTCTGCCTGCCTCCTGCTGTGCGCTTAGCTCTCCTGACCCAGGACCTGTCACCTTCAGCACAGGTCTGGGTATTCAGAAGGTGTTCTTTCAGCCCTTTGAAGAAAAGATCGAACATACTTTGCAGTTTGTAGGAAAAATGATCTAAACTGAGTTGGGGCGATTTTTTATGAAGATGGGTTTATTTAGGAAAATAAACCGAAGTCAGTCACTGGTTTACTGTCTGGTTGTCTTGGTTTCACCAGTAGAGTGTTGGCATGTGGTCATCGGGTCTGCCAATGGGGTGTCTATGAAAGGCCTTGCCCAAGGTCACACGGTGCCCAGTGGTGCAGCCCTCCGGGCGAGGCTGGACCTGCCACACCCAGTGCCACATAGGCTGGGGGGAGTCCTTCTCCCTGCTAGTTACTGATAGGGCCAGCCCTCTGATTCATGTCCTTTGGGCTCCCGTTTCTACATCCCATCACCTGTCCTGGGGTGCTTGCTGAAGATGCAGAGCCTTGAGGCCACACGCCCAGGCCCCTGAACCCCAAACTCGAGTGTGATGCCAGGAGGCTGCCTTCGTCTGGCTCCCTCAGCTGATTCTTGTACACAGAGAGATTTGCCAAGGGCCTGCCCTGTCGCTCCTGAATCTTTTCGCACTGCAGAGGGGACTCCTGGATCTGGGTTTCTATTTCATTGTGTGGAGCTGCGTCTGGGACATAGCTGAGTCCCTCTTGCATCTTGAACCTCATGACTAACTGTTGCCAATGGCCTGGGAGTGGACTTTCACATGTCCCCAGAGGGCCAGGGTAATTGAGAGATGGTGTCTTCACCTACCCATGGCTGAAGAAAGGGAGCTCCGCTGTCCTGGAGGAGGGCCAAGCTGTGTCACGCAGGGTGGCCAGCAGGACAAGAGGCACTGATGGCCGGGGCAGTAGTCACATGGGGGTGTTGCTGAGTCAGAGGAGCTTTCCTAATTAGCTGGACCCCCAAATCTGCAGCCCTCCCATGTTTGAAGGAGTAGGACAGGTGTCAGAGAAACCAAATTCATGGCAGGTCTTCGGCGGTCCGTTGGTGGGTGGAGAGGAACTCAGTCATGCAGTGGCGGGGCTCGAGGTGCATGTCAGGGAGCAGCAGGGCACCTGGAGAATTGTCACCTGCCAACTGGCAGGAGGCCTGCATGGCCAGCCGGCCTCTGCCTGCAGGAGAGTCTGAGGGCCTAAGACCAGACATCATGAAGGAGGACGATGAGGCTCTGGCTGGTGGTTTCAACCGGAAGATGTAAAGCAGTGCGTGTGCAGAACCCTCAGCAGTGGTCAGCCGAGCTCGTGGTCACAGGCTGGAGGCCACCCCTGGAGCAAGCCGCAGGCCGTGGTGGCACAGGTGTGCTAGGTTGGCCGGCTGCTTCTGCGGCTGACAGTGGTCTGTTCCTGGACATGTACCAGGGAGGGAGTGTGTGACGTCTGTCTGAAAGGACAGAGTGCAGGAGTCCCTCTCACATTGCTGGAATTTTTATGAACTACTTGATTTCCTAAGAGGAAAATTATAACTTCAAAAATAAAAACATATTTTTCAGGATGAGTTCTTTTTGAAGACCTTATGTATTTCATTTTGCTATTAATTTTACTCTGGGCAAACTAAATGGTGTTATGGATCTATTCTCAACACTCATTGCACATTATAATTTGCATTTTATCACCAAATTACAAATTAAATATTGTCTTTGTTGGAAAATGATTCCTATGTAGCCCTGTTATATGACCTACTCAATTTTTTTCTTGTATAGCTTTGATTTTTTCTCATTAGAAATCCAAAAAATCAAATTTGTGTTCTGTTGCTATATTTCATTTTGGGGGGCACGTCATAAGAGGGCAATTGCAGTAACTTTCAGCTTTTTATCTTTCAGAATAATCTGACAACATCATTTCCAAGAGGTAGGAGTAGGAGCCTTGAGGGTGCTTGGCCTGTGCACTCTGGGGGGACTGTGGTCGGACCTCGCGACCACTTCAACATTCCTGCCTGGAATATTTGTCTCTCTTTTTCCTAGAAAATCTTCTGACTAGAAGTGTTTTTCTTTTTTTCCTTTGGTGGTGGGGATGGAACCCAGGCCTTCCCACATGCTAGGTGGGGCCATCGACAAGTTTTAGCAGACTCGGGCCAGCTGCAGGTGCAGCGAGGGCTCCTGCAAGGGTGCATTTGTGTGGAGAGGGTCGCGAGCGCCCTCCTCACTCCACCTTGCTCTGCTCCCACCTGGTCTCCTGCGTGGTCGTCTCCCTCCTGCCTCGTCCTTGGCACGTGTGTCCAGCAGATGAGCCTGGCCGCGCAGGCTGGACAGCATCGACGACCAATGCCCTACCGCAGGTCGCTGTCCACGCTGCTGATTGCTGCAGGTGCACGGGCCCCTGGGAGACCTCCTCTGGCCCTGAGAGGTGGTGGGAGGGCCCAGCCATGCGGATGCCCTTAGGATGGCTGGCTGGTGGCGTGTGGCCACCTTGGCTCCTGGAATGAGGACTGCAGAGTGGAGCAGAGGGGCGGGAGTGGAAGGGGTGGCCAGACACAGCCTCCAGGCCAGGTGGCAACCGTGGGCCCTGGGAAGCCACTACAAGTCATAGCACACACCGCAGACTGGGTGGTGCCAGGCGCGAGAGGTGGGGCTCGGGTGGCTAGCCAGGCGGGGAGGCGGCTCTGGATGTGGAGAGCCAGGGCAGCACCAGGCTGCAGGGCCTGGGAGCTCCATTCCTGAAGAGGGGTATCAGGGGGGTAGTGGCCTGGTGGGGGGGCTTTTCAGCTGCCACAGGGAAGGCATGAGATTCTGGCGACGAAGGGCTTGAAAGGAGGGGCAGAGCTGTTGGTCTGGAGGAGGCCGTGCAGCCTCAGGCCTGGAGCAGGGCAGGGTGTGTGGCCAGTGCGCGTCCCCCTGGCCCTGGGCACCTGTGCCGTCTACACATGGGCATGTATGTATGCATGCTCAAAACTGGGGAAGAGATGCACCCAGGGGAGATAGGTCCCGTGAGGCCATGCTGACCGCTATGCCGTGCCTTCAACCAGAGTGTGATGACAGGCTGGAGCCGGGAGCAGGGCTCCCGGAGCCACCGCCCGGGCTGTCAGCGGGGTCAGCTGCAGCGTGCGTATCCACCTGCTTCATAATTTTGTTTTTCAGTTAGTTTTATTTGTTCTAATGAGTTACACATGGCAGAAGAACGCACTTGGACACATCACACACGGATGGAGTGTAACTTCTCATCCTTCTGGTTGTAGGTGATGCAGAAACACATGCGTCGTGTAGTCGTATGTGCACATAGGGTGATGAAGTCTGATTCACCTGCTGTCCTTCCTGCCCCGCACCCCGCCCCTCCCCTCCCTCCCTGCTGCCTAATGCAAAGCACCTCTCTTCTTCCCTGGGCCCCTCCCCCTATTGTACATCAGCATCCGCATATCATTCAGCCTTTGGCTTTTTGGGACTGGCTTATTTCACTTAGCATGATATTCTCTAGCTCTGTCCGTTTACTGGCAAATGCCATCATTTTATTCTTCTTTAAGGCTGAGTAATATTACATTTGTATATATTCCATGTCAGCTGATCTGACTCCCTTAACAAGACTCCTAAAGTGCAAGAAGTAAAATAAAAAAATCAATAGATGGGATGGATTCAAATTTTTCTTCTCAGCAAAGGAAACAATCAATAATGTAAAAAGAGAGACTACAGAATGGGAGAAAAATCTTTGCCATCTGCACCTCAGATAGAGCACTGATCTTCAAGATAGATAAAGAACACAAAAAACTCAACACCAAAAAAACAAATAACCCAAACAATATATGGGCTAAGGAACTGAACAGACACTTCTCAGAAAAACACAGTTAACCAATAAATATATGGAAAAATGTCATCATCTCTAGCAATTAGAGAAATGTAAATCAAAACTAAGATTTCACCTGACTCCAATCAGAATGGCAATTGTCAAGAATGCAAGCAACAATAAATGTTGGTGAGTTTGTGGGGGAAAAGGCACACTCATACATTGCCGGTGGCACTGCAAATTAGTGCAGCCAATCTGGAATACTAATTTTCTAGTATTAGAAAACTTGGAATGGAACCACCATTTGAGCCAGCTATCCCACTGCTTGGTCTATACCCAAAGGACTTAAAATCAGCATACTACAGTGACACAGCCACTTTAATGTTTATAGCAGCTCAATTCACAATAGCTAAACTGTGGAACCAACCTAGGTGTCGCTCACAGGAGTAATTTTTAAAGGGTGCGTAGCTTTGCCTGTAGTGGTGACCTGAGAGCTGGGGCAGTGTCAGCAGCTTGGGGAGTGTCTGCCCACATCCTTGTAGCTCGTGTTTGACTGACGCTCTGCATAGACACAATGGGAGAATTTACACCACAGAAATGGGCACTTTCTACAACTCTGGATTTAGCTGGTATACATTTACCAACATACCACCCATTCTCTTATAGAAAAGTGGTTTAATTCACATAAACCTTAGCTCTTCTGGAATACAGGCTGTTTCCAACGATTGCTTTCATTATATTGGGTAGATACTGTACATAAATCTTTGTCCGGATGTCTATTGTTCCTTTAAGACGGAGCACTGGAAGGGGAAACTTTGGCTCAGAGGATGCAGACCACCTCCCAGGCCCTTGACACACTGTCAAGTTGCTTACCAGAAAGCCACATTAGTCCCTGCCCCTTGAGCAGCTCCAGTGTCAGTGCTGTGAACCCTGGTCCACACCGTCATGGCCCTGGAGACAGCCTCTGCCAGCAAGGCAGGAGGACTCCGACCCATGTTCTTAAGTTGTTAACCAAGGAATGTGCCAGGGCCACCGATTTCTTTTCTGTGAACGTGTGTGTTCTGTGCCCAGGGGATTTGAAATGCAAATGGAGAAA
Organism: Xerus rutilus; assembly: GCA_028644305.1. Taxonomy (NCBI): domain Eukaryota; kingdom Metazoa; phylum Chordata; class Mammalia; order Rodentia; family Sciuridae; genus Xerus; species Xerus rutilus. The sequence goes on from CM053412.1 coordinate 1,047,301, forward strand.
GAGGCGCTTGGTGATCTGTATGTGTGTGTAGTGATGCTGCCCTGCTGGAGGCTGGACATAGGCCAGTGCCCTGGTGGCTTCTGTGCTATGCAGAGGAAGCCCTGCTGCATGACATGTCCATGCAGGGGCCTGTGTAGCCTGCGTTGGTTGGATCCTGAGTGGCTCCTCATGTGCGGCCTCCTGGGCGGCACTGGTGGATCAGTCTGTGCAGAAGGTGCTTCGGGTACTGTGGACAGAGCTGGACGAGGTGACCTTCATGAAGAGCCAGCAGGGCTCTCCCGCAACTCATCAAAATGCACGGGCAGTGCAAGCTGGTGTGACAATCCTGTGTAGTGGCCTGGTCTCTTCTCACGGCACATGTCTGTTCAGGAGCCTTGAGGTCAGAGGCAGCAGTGCCCTGGAGCCCCTTCATGACACAGAGACACTGGACCCCGGCACACAGCTGTAGAGAGGCGGTGGGTGCAACAACTCCCCCAGAGCCACGCAGCAGTGAGACGTGTGTGCTCCATGTGCTCTTTTGTAGATGTGTGCATGTGTGCAAAGTGAGAGTGTAAGTGCATGCGTGTGTGTTGGGTGTGTCAGTGTGCATGTGATGGTGTAGGTGTGCCGTGTACATTGTGAGTGTGTGTGTGTGGCAGTGTGAGTGTGTCCCAGGGGTGGTGTGGGTGTGGACACGTGTGCACAGGTGCATGCTCTTCATGGGGGAAGCTGCTGGCTGAGTTTCCTGTGTTGGGAGAGGGTGGGGATGAAGCTCCTGGACTCCCACCTGCCCCTTGGCATTTCAGGGTGTGTGGTGGTGTGGCTCTTGTGGCCCCTCACCTGCCCCTGCCCACATGGCTTTGAGCCGCCTACAGGTGCCCAGGCCAGCGGAGTCTCACGGGCAGCCGCTCTACAGTTCTGTGCTGCGGGCCTGGCGGCCCTTACCCCACAGCTGAGGCCCACTGGAGTGCTGGGGCCCCTGCAGCTGCCTCCACCAGGGTGTGAAGGGGTGAGCAGGGGTGTGTGGGGCTGCAGCCGCCAGCTTCCTCAGCAGTCTGACCGTCACTTGTCCACAGCTGTTTCAGCTGCACAGTTAAAAGACAGAATCCCCTGAAAGTGGTCCTGGTGACGTCCACCGTGTGAGGGTAGGTGCTGCCCGCCTGGCAGTCAGCTGGCTGCAGAGGGTGTCCTCTGGTTAGAGTGCCAGAGCTGCGGTAAGGTGGACCCTCTGGCGTAGAAGTGATGCCAGCTTGTCCTGGGCTGTGGCCAGGGAGCCCAGGGAGGTCTGTGCTAGGTCACAGAGTCCAAGGCCTCGGCATGCGCCAGGGAACCCCCGGGCTCAGCAGAGGTGTCTCTAGATTGGAGAACAGGCCCACCAGGCTGTGCTGAGGGCCCTGAGCTCGGGGCTCGTGGGTAAGCTGGCTCTCCCTTGGGGTCCCACGCTTGCTGATGGAGCTGCAGCTTGGCAGCTGTGCAGTCCCCTGGGTGCTGGGTCCCTTGAAAGGTGGCAGGGTGTGGCACTCGCTGGCTCCTGGGATTTGGAGGAAACTGACCGAAGGTGACGCATCCTTCTCAATTGACTCTGTCACATGTGTCCAGCCACTGGCCCACAGGGCACCCGTGCACGGGAGGAGGCGCCGAGTCCACGTGCAGGGGCGTCCTGTAGGCCAGCATGAGGTCGAACACAGCCCTGACCTCAGAGCGCGTGTGCTCCGCAAAGGGCAGACTCTGTGAGGCTTGGTCTCAGCGGTCCTGAGACAAAGGTCAAACCAGGCAGCAGCTCAGTGGGGAGCGTGTGGCCTGGCTTGGCCTGTGGGGTTCCCAGGTTTGAGACCCCATGTGAGATGAGGGCACACCCCATCAGTAAGAGATCATGCTCAGGTGGAAATGCGTCATTTTCTTTAGTTGTGTTTTGTTTTTTTTCCTGATGGCCCCTAAGTTGTCAGGACATAAATGAAGAGTTCTTTTCCTGTGAGTTTGGCATAGCGGAGACCTAGGGTGCCATGAACAAAGCGTGACTCCTGAGTTTCCATGGAGAGGGAGGTGGGGACCCCTTGCTGGAGGCCCACGAGCAGGTCAGACAGCAAGTGGCTGGTGGCACTGTCTTAGCCTGCCCTGAGAAACACCTTCTAGAAAGATCCAAGTGACACGGGTGGTGAGAGCCCAGGCCAGGAGCCGGGGAGGACAGGCCAGCGCGTAGGTTGCTCAGTTAGATCCCAGGATCCGTAACGCCATAAAACAGTGAAAATGGGCTGAGTTTTCCCATACTAGCCAGTCCAGTGTAGTAATTAAAAATCCAAACCCAAATTCAGCCAAAAATTGACTGGGAAGCCGAGAAGCATTGTGGGGATCCTGAGAACAGGTTTGCCTGGTCAGTGTGGCCACTGTGGACCAAGGGTTACCTGTGCACACAGCTCAGGTTTGCGCAGTGTTATTTGGGGAAGAAAGGAGCAACATTGGACTGGAACAAAGGCAAGACTTGTGGGAAGTGGCCGTGACCACACACACCTGGACGCCCTCCTGAATGCGCCTCAGGTGAGCAGGCCTCGTGCCACAGAACCCACTGGTTCAAATTGGGAGGCACAAAATCCCTCGTTCCCGCGAGAAGACCCTCCCGAGTCCCAATTGCCTGGGGACTCTGCTACCCTGGAGAGAAAATGGCCTCACCGTGGACACCATCAGCTAGCAGTGACGGGAATCCTTTGATGAAACGAGAAATCAGAGCAAAGACGCAGGATAGGTTTCTGTTCTTGTCCTCAAATTAACTCTACGGCTGACATTGGTTGGCAGGTGAGAACTGAGGTGGTCTGAAGAACTGAGGTGGATTTATGGGTCTTACTTTTGTCTGCACAGCCGTTGCAGGTGTCCTTTGGCTTGGGGTTGCCGTGGTGAATGTGCCAATTCTCCGTGGACCCCTGCACCTGGTCTTTGGGATCAGCAATGTGGAGCCTCGCCTGCCGGCCCGACTTGGCCCTGTGCACAGCCGATACCTGCTCCCAAAGGGAGATGCCACCTGGCCCTGCAGCTGTGCTCGCCCTCCCGCTCCTTGAAGGCTCAGGGGTCCCAAGTGTGTCCTCAAGGGAGTGGTGTCCCCCCGGCGCTGTCTAGTGGGCCTTGAGGAAGCGGCTCCACAGGGCAAGGGGGCCTCGTAGCCTACCCTGCAGGCCTCTGCCTTGGTGCCAGCAATGAGTTGCTGCCCACCTCCTGGGCTCTGCTCACCTCCCCCGTGAAGATGGAGCTAAAGGCTTTTCAAGGGTGAGGACCCCATCTGCGGGGCATCGCTGGGTTGGTGGGCGTGAGAGGAAGTAGGAAGGTTGGGGGCTCTGGGCTTTGTCCTGGGCCCCAGAAGCTTCTCCTAAGCACACTGGCAGGCACATCTAGCCAAGCCCAGAGCCACATGATTCCAGGCCAATGGTGGGTCCCGCTCAGCCAAACACCCGCTGTGCCCGTGAAGCCGATCTCGTCTCTCCAGACACACCCGAATGCCAGAACCCAGAGTACCTCGAAGCTTTTAAAGTACTCTTGGTATTTGTTGCTCTCAGCAAGAATCCCTGAGGCCCAGACCCACACTGTCCACCCTGTGGTCACAGCTACTTCCAGGACACCCTCTCTGTGCAGCGGATGTCGCTGGCTCTTCCTGAAGATGACCCTGGGTCCCAGGTGATCTATTTACCTGTTCAGTGCTGGAAATGCGACCTGGCTATGGTGGTGGTTAACAGCATCAAATGTCCTGGTGTGAACCAGCCAGGGTCCTGTTCCATGACCGCGTGGCCATAATGGTCTTGAGCTGTGTGTTGGTGGGTTTCACAGCCCAGACATTCCTGGATAAACTCCAGAAGCAAAGAAAGGGGTGGAGAACAAGGGCGAGGTAACCGGGCCCTTAGGACCACGGTGCCGCACTGTGGACGTGCCAGCCTGGGAGCCTGCGGGGTGGAGTGGGCTCCAACCCGCCCGGCAAGGACTGCCCTCTCGCTCACCCCTCGCGCATCCTCACCCTCGTCCTGGTGGTTACCTCTCAGCGTGGAACCTTTCCCAAAGCTGTGATCCCGACGGGGTTGCTATCAATTGGAAATCCCCCCACCAGCCTGCAAAAGCGAGTCCTGGGCAGGGAGGGCAGCTCACGGCAGGTCAGGAGATCGCCGCCTGCCGCAGGGCGTCCAGCCTGGCATGGGGCTGCATTCAGGCTCATAGCGGGAGGAGCGGAGGGAAAAGCACAGCTTCTTTCAGGATGGCCCGTCCGCTGCACACATATAATTTAAATATTTATCTGCTGGGCGAGGCTGCTGTGCGCTGAGCCCCCGCTGCCAGCAGGTACGGACCCAGGGTGAGAGCTGAGCCCGACTGATGGCAGCTGGCGTGTACTGAGTGAATGTCACAGGGCACTCTTCCCGAGGAGCCTCCACGCGACTGCAAAACACGTCCGTCTCAATTAAACTCCGAGGGGAACGGCGGTCACTAATTCTGGGCTGTGGTTACTTATTGTAGAGGCAGCTGCTTGGAATCTGAAGGGGTTTGATGGAGACTTAACCAAATGACATATAATCATGGATTCTTAAAATTATACCTGGAGTGATAAAATTGCCAAATGATGTACAGTGTGAGTTTTGAAATAGGTCACCCCAGGAGCTGCATGCCGAGAACACCTGAAACGGGGGCCTGGACCGGACGGTGCTCCTGGAGCCACCACTGCTTTCTGTTGTGCTAGTGGCCCCATCTGCGGAGCCCCTTTGACACTCTTCTCGGGAGACATGCCAGGGCAGACGGCAGGTGTCTGCGAGGCACGTGTGGAAGCGTCGTGGTGACGGGGGCGAGCCCGCTGGCCGGGCAGGGCCCTCCTGGAGAAGCAGGCCTGCGCATCCTGTTGGCACTGGTGCTCCGGCGCCTCTGTCCACCCAGAGCGTGCCATTTCTAATACTGTGCTTCTTTAAAAATCCCTTCAAGGATTTCTCAAAAGAACACACATGGAGGTCAACAGGAGCGTGAAAAAATGTCCAGGGTCACTAATTCTCAGAACTAGTGACAGAGCTAAGTGCAAACCACAGAGACAGCACCTTAGTCCAGTCAGAATGGCCGTTTCGCAAGACTGAAGGTGCCAGGTGCAGGTGAGGACCTGCAGGAAAGGAGCCTGGGCACCGCAGGGGAGAGGCAGGCTAGCCCGCCCACAGAAGCGCCGTGCGCCCCACGCCCCTCCCCTCCGTGTGCATCCAGTGGAAATGAAACCGGTGTGCTGAGGAGAGACACCTGCCCACCCAGGTCACTGCCGCACCGTCGCAGGAGCCAAGGATGAAACCACCGCGTGAAGGGTGCTGGGGAGAGCCAGCCGCAAATCGCCCGGTGCGCCTCGGCCACCTGGAGGGAGCCTGCCATCACGGCAGCCCGGGCAGGCCTGGAGGCCATGCTCAGTGAGTCAGGCACACGGGGCCGTGTGCCCTGGTCTCATGTGCGTGCAGTCGGCAGAGGTGGGCGAGGGGAAGCTCGGAGACACAGAGGGCCGCGTGGAAGCCACAGGAGAGCTGAGCTCCCTGTGTTCTGGTCAGCGGCAGGCAACCCCGGTCAGCAGCAACCTCAGGCAGCTAGGGCAGAGAGGGAACATGGGGACCGTGACCTACGTTCACAGGGTGCCTTGGCATCCCATGGAATCTCACTGAGAGGTACGGTGTTTGTTTCATGTATCAGTTAATAAATTTAATTAAAACTAAGAAAGAAATCCCTCAGAAAAAGAACATACACACTTTGTTAAGTCTTGGCTGATAATGATGAATTAAAGAGACACCTGCACCGGCATTGTGTTTATATTTAAAAAGAACAAGAACTCAGACACCAAAGATACTTGTACTTGGGGTAGGAATGACTCTTGAGTACATAGATTCTTATGCAAAACACATAGGAAAGCAGACCCCAGGGGTCCGGATTTGCAGCTAGTTTTCCTCATGATTTAGAATTGTCCTTAGTACGTCCTGATGCTCTTTAAGGTGAGTAAGTCAGGTGAGGCTGGACCTTGGATTCAATCCCAGGTGTTAGGTAGGGGCTGAGGGGGGTTCAGAGGTCCTGGGGTTGACGCTAGTTCTCCAAGACCCTCCACCAATGAAACTTGGCCTGAGGGGAGGTCTGCGTGGAGGAGGAGGTGAGCAGCATGGGGGGACCAGGCCAGCTTCCTGAGCCCAGTGCTCTTCCTATTGGAGCAAGGCGGGGCCTCGCTACAGTGACAAAGCCCTTGTGAGCCATTGGTGGGGTTTCTAGGGAGACAAGCCTGTGCTTTCTGGCAGCCTCTGGGGTTTGGATGCTCCTGGCCGATGGGAATGATGTCCTGAGTTCCGAGACCTCAGAGGAAATTGGAAGGCCCTGCTGCAGAGGGTGGAAGGCCTGGGGTAGGGGAGGCGGGAGGTGGGAGCACATGGCTGCAGGCTTCCCGTGTGGCCCGGGGAGGCGGCCCCAGGGAAGGGCCAGCTTTCAGGAGTGCTTCCTTCACGGCTCTTGCTGGGTGGAGGCTCATGTGGAGAACACACTCTTTGGACCAGATTTCTTTGCCCTCTGGTCAGCTGGCAGGCAACCTCAAGGGGCCAGTGCATTAAAACTTCAGAGAGCTGAGCAGGCGTGATGTCACCTCCAGCTTGCAAGGCAACGTTCTGCACAGTGGAGGGTGCCGCGGGCGGGGCCCTGCCTGCTCCTGTGTGTGCCCGCTGTGCTGCGGGGTCAGCGGCTGGCTGTGTTTCACGGATGCTCCTTGGGAATCGTAGCAGGCACGATGGGACCTAGGCCATGGCTCATTGCAGGGAGATACCCAGTGAGGACTGGCAGAAGCACCTAAGAGGGAGCCCTCCCCCCACAAGCCCTGCTTGGGCCAGTTGGGATCACTTACCGCTCCGAATGCCCTCCTGTCTGGTGGCTGCATATCTGTCCTGTCCACTTTCCTAATGGACATAAGACCCCATGCTGTGGAGTCTGCCTTCCTCATCCACTCTGAGTTCAAGTTGCCATCACTGGACGGGCAGGTGGCTCCCAGTATGTGCTGGGGAGGCACCGTGGCCCTGCAGCCTGTCCTGTCCTGTGGCAGTCTTGGCGCCTGCGCACGTGGAGATCCTGAAGTCACAGGAATGTGAGCAGATGTCTAAGGGCACGGCTCTGCAGCAGAGTGCCATCTTCTCGTTTGTGCAGAACCCTCTGGGTGCCCACTGGCCAGGAGGTCCTGCTCCCTCGGCTCTCCAGGTGCCTGGCTCCAGCCTCATACCTCCTCACAGGGTCCAACACCAGGAGGGAGAGAGCACAGGAGAGGACGGGTCCTCCCCAGCGGCCCAGGAATGCTGAAACTCCAGGGTGCAATTAAGTTGGCAGATGAGCCGGCGCAGTGGCCATGCCTGTAGTCCCAGCACTTAGGGAGGATGAGACAGGAGGATCTCCAGTTCAAAGCCAGCCTCAGCAATAGCCAGGTGCTAAGCAACTCAGTGAGACCCTGTCTCTACATAAAACACAAAATAGGGCTGGGATGTGGCTCAGTGGTCGAGTGCCCCTGAGTTCAATCCCTGGAACCAAAAATAAATAAATAAAATAAAATAAAAAAGATGGCAGATGCCAGCAAGCTCTCTGCTTGTCCTGAAGGGCTGCGAAGCATCTTCTTCCGCAGCTGCCAGTGGGGAAGCCCTGTGGGCCCAGAGCCGCAGGCAGGCCAGTGGGGCAATGGGGCTCCCTGGAGTCACTCTGCATGGCTCTTTACTGGGACTTGGGGTTATGGTGGCTTTGAGACAGGGAGAGGCTGGGCGGTTAGGCAGGGACCAGCCGGCCCAGGCAGGTGTTCCGTCCATCTTCCTCGCAACACAGCCCAAGCTCAGGACCATAGGAGACCAACATCACCAAGTGCTTCCAAGGCCCGGGACCCTCAGCAAAGCCCAGCTTCAGGCTGCAGTCACTTATGGCCAAGACCCCAGACTCAAGCCCCAACCAATGATTTCAAAAGCCAACCAGCTCCCTTTTCTGCCCATGGACACTGGGAGGTCAGCCCAGGGGCACTCTTGCCCTCCCAGGTGAGGTGCTGCACCCGGAGTTCTGGGCCTCTTCACTCACGGTTTAACAGAAGTTCCTGTCAACTGCTGACCTCGGGGCTCACGGGCTCATTATTTGACTCCGAGAACGTGGACTGATCCAACTCCTGCCGTGGCAGCCAGAGGCCTCCACAAGCTTGTCCTCACAGCGGGGCTAAAGAGAAACAGGTCATCCTGTCCAGAGGTCCTCGCGGGCCCCTGGAAGGAAGGGTGAGAGGGCTGGGGTGCTGTCCTGAGGCCTGAGCTGCACGGGCGCGGCCTGCGCAACCGACACCGCAGAGGGCCTGGTGCTTGACTTGGCGGAGGAGGGCAGGCTGGTGTTGGGGGACAGGATGCCCGTGGAAAAGGCAAACTCTGAACACGTTGTATTCCACTAGTTCCAGATTCACGTCCTGTGGGGGAAGATTGGAGAGTGTGTCGCTGAGGCAGAACATCTTCTGGAAACACCCGGGCAAAGCCCTGGGCCCACAGAGAGAGGAATGCGTGCTTTCACACACGGCAATGCGACTCCAGGGTGCCCCGTGCCGGGACCACAGTGGAAGCGCCAAGCCACCCGCCGCTGGAGAGGCATCTGGGAAGCAGGGAGAGGTGGTGAGTACCCAAGGGGCCCAACGTGAGCTCTGACCATAGATCATGACCCTACGGATGATCTCAGACCCCCAGAGCCACCCGGCTGGGGGTCACTGCAGAATAATGCCTAGTGGGCAGGAGAGATGGGTCAGCACTTGCTGACAGTAACTGCTTCTCTGTCCTCAGAAATCAGGGTACCCCCAAGGAGAGGCGGGGTGCGGGGAGCACGGGACCGAGGCCCCAGTGTGGCTGTCTTCCTGCCTTGGGGAGCCATGAATGCATTACTGCATGAATGAGGCTCAAAGCCTCTTTGTGTGTGACGGGTAACAGCCTGGGCACCAGTGACTGGACCCTCATTCCTGCCACACCATGCCCCTGAGGCCAGCCCTGTGCCTGGGACCACATTGGTCAGGCCCTGTGCCGGGCTTCCTCCAGGACAGCCTGCAGCCTAATGGAGTTCCACACAGTCCCGCCAGGTCCAGGTGCAGGGTGTAGACGTCCCTCTCCAGCACCCCAGGACAGTGCTGGGCCCCTCCCACTCACAGGATCTGCCTGATGCTGACCACCAGGTTGCCCCAGAGCAAGGACCTGCCTTCTGTTTTGAGCTTTCCAAAGGCCCACGCACGTGGGTGATTTCCAGTCAGAACCGCCAGAGTGAATGTATGCAGGTTTGCCTGTCCAAGAGCTGCCGAGGTCTCACGGAGATGGCAGCCTGCGACCCAGGTGTCACACCAGCGTGGGCAGTGGCCAGGCTGAGAGGAGCAGCCTGAGAGAGGACGCAGGGCACAAAGGTGCAGCTGTCACCTCAGGGTCCATGAGGTGCTTCTGAGTCTGGTGCAGCTTGGGACAGTAGCACCAGAGCATGTCTCTGGCACTCTGATGTTGAACACAGTGCACCTCCTTGGGCTGGAGGGGCAGCTGCCCAGGCCTGCAGGGTGGTGTCAGGGGCTGTGGTTGCAGGATGCTGCAGTACTGAGCAAGCTTTCATAGGCACCTGTGTGCCAGTGGCTGGAACCACCTTTCATGTTCATGGAAAGGAGCCTGCGGAGCCAGGAGCAGTGGCGCACACCTATAATCTCAGCACTTTGGGAGGCTGAGATGGAGAATTGCGAGTTCAAAGCCAGCCTCGCAATAGCGAGGCACTAAGCAACTCAGTGAGACCCTGTCTCTACATAAAACACAAAATAGGGCTGGGGATGTGGCTCAGTGGTCGAGTGCCCCTGAGTTCAATCTCCAGTACCAAAAAAAAAAGGAAAGGAGCCTTCAGGTAGGTTGAGAGGTGAGAGGACTTTTGAGGGCACAGGCAAGGCTGTGCCTCCCCACAGCCGGGTCACAGCCAGTCACAGCAGGACCCTCTTCCTGAGGCTGACATCTGCTTTCCACCTTGGGGCCCCCAGCAGCAGCCACGGGCCACACAGAAGGCCTTTGCCCTCTCCTGTGTCCCCCTTCCAAAGAAACAACCCTTAAGAAAATGCCCAGTTCCCAACAGGTAAGTAGTGACCACATTGGCAATCGCTTACCAGTGACGAATACTGAACTGGCTCTCGACGCCAATAGCGGGGAACTCGCTCTTACCAACCCCATGAGGTGGTCGTCCATTGTAAAAGCAATATTTAACACATGGAGCGACTGCTGTCCACCACCATGTGGCCTTCGGCGGGGCTCAAGCACTAGCCCAGCGCCACAGTTTCCGTGAAAACTGCAGGCGCCTCCTCAGCGTTCGGGCGAGGCCTCATTAACAGACAGGGAAGCGGACTGACCAGATGTTCTGATTTTTAAAGCTCTGCTGGTGTCCCTGCAATTTCCGCCTGGAGATGGAGTTGCCCCAGATTGCCCTGCTGAGTACCGGTGGCTGGAGCAGTCCCCTCCTTGGCTGCACGGATCTGGGGGATAAAGGGAGATGCCCAGGGAGAGTCCTCTCAAGAGTTGACGGTTGGCACAGCTGAAGGCCAAAGGCGTTTCCAATGTACTGTAAACCAAGCTCCTGGCCGGTGCTTCCCCGAGCAGCTGGGTCGCAGGAGGGCTGTGCTTTCAGGGACCTGGGGCGGGGGTGGCAGTGTCCTGGTTCTTCCCTGCTGGGCAGCTGTGACCTGAGTAGGGAGGGAGGGGCGCCTGGCATCCCTCCATGGGATGCAAAGCTGCCCCAGTGCCTGGATTGCCCAGGTGGTGCGTGAGCCTGTGCCTGTTCAGAGGCAAAAGTCCCTGCTCGGAACAGAAGCACGTCTGTTTAGCATGGAGGGGAGGCTCGCCAGGGCTTTAGGTAAAGCGAGAGCAAACAGCCCCATTGATTCAGCCCCTGCCTCCTGCCTCTGGAAGGGTCCTTCTTTGTTTACCTGCAAAGCTCTCCCCATGCTGTGCTTTTGGGGGATGCTGGGAGCCGCCTGTCCGCAGCACTCCGTCCACAGCCCCGCATTGAGGGCCCTGTGTCAGAGCCTATTGCTCTGCTCCACGGTCTGGACCCGAGGATGAGTCAGAAGCACAGGAGCCAAGCAGAAATTATTATTGATTTAATCACATAATCAGCAGCAAACACTTCAGGCTAAGATAGCAAATCCATAACCGCCTGCCCACACAACCACCCTTACAAATTTGCCAGCAAACCATGGCGCACACTTAGCAAACAAGCAGAGCCGGGGTCACCTTCACTCGGAGGCAAAGTATTGACATTCCCAAAGCTGAAATATGTTTTGAGTTAAGTGTTATCAATCAGCGATAAGAGCGGCACGTCTGTTAACATAACTGCATTGGCAGCAGGATTATAGATGCATTCTTGCCATAATCTAGAAACATCTTCCAGACAAAACTCTGCTTGAAATCAATTGTTGGGCAGAAGCTGCGTGCTGTGGCCATCCAGCCCTACGAAGGAGGCCGCCCACTCTCTCTCCAGGGCCACTGCCCGGTGAGACCGGGGCTCCAGTTCCTCTCCGTGTCAGAAGGGCTAGATGCTCCACCCGGGAAGGTCTGCTGGCTAGTGAGTCCTCTTGCTTCCAGGTGGCCACTTGGCAGCCGTCAGGCCCCTGGTGAAGGCTGTGGAGCATGAGGTGTGCAGGCTTCCCCGGGGGACGGCCTCTGCCAGGTACAGGCTGCGCTGTGAGGAAGGGGACAAAAGCCAGGCTCCTGCTCCCAAAGAAAAGAACTGGTGACAACCTTCAATGGTTGGCCACTCAGGACGGCTGGAGCCCCACGTGTGGGCGAGGAGCGACCCTGATCAGCAAGTTCAGGTGGCCTGGGCTTCCTGGGGAATCCAAGGTCAGGCCTCTTGGGGGATGGTTTCCGCTGAGGAGAGCAGAAAGCCAGAGTGGCCTGGTCCACAGGCTGTCCTCTTCTGTGCTCAGCTCAGCCCACCTGGAGAGGAGGTGAGCCTGGTGGGCCCCTGGCCCCAGAAGCATCTCCTGGTGTGGAGTGGCCTCCTGCCCCATCCTCGGGTTCTCAGGGTCTTTCCCGTCTTCTGTGTTGAGGCAGGTGTAGGCTTGGCAGCCTCCTAGGTAGGCTGGGAGGAGGGGCGGGGTGGGCGGGGTGTCTGCCCTGCCCTGCCTTCTGCTGCTGCTCCATGTGACCACCTATGGGTGCCTGGTGGGTGGACACTCGGTTGACACCAGTGGCTCACTGTTAACTCCTGTGGGCCACCGCATTTCCCTAGATGGAGAAGAGAGGTCTCGAGGGCTGGGTGGCAGGGTCAAGGGCTGCAGGTGTCTAGACTGCAAGTTCATGGGTCACAGGCTTCTGGGTTTCAGGTCCATAAGTTCATGGTTTATTCAACTGTCATCTCCACATCTTGATTCCAAGGATCCTCTGTGTCCTTCTGAAGACAGGACACACTTAGTGGGTGGGGGAAGGACACGAGGCCAGAGGCTGTGCTCCACACGCCTGTTCTGGCTGGGCTCTGGGCAGCAGCTGGCTTGGCTTCCCACACCAGCCCAGCAGGACTGCTCCTTCCTACTCGCGGCCACGGGTGGTGGTGTCCACGTGGGCCCCTGCAGAGAGCCACCTACCCCGCTCCCAGCTCCTTCCCCTCTGCCAACCTCCGCTGCCATCTGCCCCAACCTTGAGGGCGAGGCCACACAGGGAAGGCAAGAGGCCCACCCAGCCTCCACCTACTAGGGCCTGGGTCGCCAGGTGGACTGTAGTGTGCTATGGGTGGAGGCCACGGCCCCACAGCCTCTATGCCTAGGGAAATAGCAATGCCAGCCTTCTGAGGACAGCTCGGGCCGAGCCACAACTGCAGGCCCTTCTGATTTATTTATTCTCTTTTCTTACTTTTTTCGTTTGTGCCAAACTTGCCTGACCAAGCTGGTTGAAGGAGGCCCTGGTAGGACCTGTATCTCCTCTCCTGTAAAGCAGTCATTGGGCACAGGGGTCAGTGGCCTTGCGCTGGGCGAGCCCACCCCTCCACACACCTGTGTTCTCCACTGTCCTGTCCTTTTTCAAGTCTGCATAACCTCTTTAAGTTGTCTGCAATCCCAGCTGCTGGGGAGGCCAGGGCAGGAGGATGGCAAGTTGGAGGCCAGCCTCAGCAGCTTTGTGAGCCCCTAAGACTTGCTTATTCACCTAGTCTATTTCCCTCTGAAAGCCTGAGAAGCACAGTGACAGCGGTGACACTGCAGCCTCATTGGAGCCTTGCTGCTTCTTCCCTCGCGCTGCAACTGGGGAACACTGGGGTAAGTGCCACTAAGGCCACACTGCTCCTCCAAGGCGGGGAGGAGGAGGGCTGTGCTGGGTCCTGAGCTGGCGCTGCATCCCCTGCAGAGCCTGCGTGCTGTGAGAGGAAGTGCCCAGGTGCACGTCAATGCTTGGTGCTCAGTGGCCACGTCGGCCTTGCTGGGAAGCTCGGACTCTCTAGGGACTTCCACCCCTGACAAGAGCTGAGGTGGGGGGAGGGTCCTTGTGACGTCACCTCTGCCAGGACGCCCAGAGGCTTGTCTCTGGACCCTGTTTCCATTGCCACATTGCCACCTGGTGTCTGAGTGCCCAGGTGTCCTGGCCCTGTTGCTGACCTCCCTGACTCGTGGCGCCAGCAGCCCCCAGTCCTTGGCTTCCTGTCTTCCCTCTTGGAGTGGAGGCTGCCTGGAGGCAGGGCTGGGTCTCACCCTCTGGGTGAGGTCAGGAAGGAAGCACAGAGGTTGCTGGGTCTCTCCTTCAAGGAATGGAGGCCGGAAGGCTTGCTCAGCTGGGCCACCCCTCACCTCCTCCCACGGTGGGCTCCCTCCCTCTGCTGGTCCAGTCCCATCACAGCAGAGCCCAGGCAGGGACAGGTCACCGTCCACAGCCAGGTCACTGTCCAGAGTGTGGGCATCCTCTGCCAGGCAGTGGCACTTGCCCCTAGCGGCTTTGCTGTTTTTAAAACTACCTCTCAGCAGAAACATTTCAGCACTGTGAATATTTCGGAGCCGTCCAGTCAGTTTGTCCTGCCCTGGGATGCTCCTGTCTGCCAAGCTGGTCAGGCCTCTGCACCTGCAGGGCTCCATCTGGGCTGGAGGGGTGCAGGCTTTCCCCCCGTCAGAAGGTCCGTGTGTAGGCTCCTGCCGCGTGGGAACATGCTTCCTGAGTGGCTACTCATCAGAGGCAGAGTGGAGGGCGCAAATGAGCGGCGGTCTCCGGAAGCCAGGAGGACACTAGGGAGCCTGGGAGGGGAGGTGCCCCTCCATCCGACTGGGGGAAGGGAAGAGAAGGGTGTGGTCCCCTCTGCGTTCACGAGGACATCTGTCTGGGGCGTGCACAGCTGTGGATGCTCAGTGGGAGGATTTTACTACTTGAAATTTGTTTCAGCAAGTAGATTTACTTCTATGAATCATTTCCTCCTATCAAATGAGAACAGGAAGCGAGGCTCATGAACAGTTTTGCTTTACAGTGAATTACTTTGATTCATGGATCACGTACGTGCTGCATATGCTCAGAGAGGGCAGAAGATGGAACTGAACTTTCAGGAAATGTCGCCAAGTCCCAGCTGAAAAAGAAATTGGCTCCGTGGCTTTGCCATGGCCCGCCTCTTCCCCACGCCGTCCCCAGCAGCCGGCTTCATCCCCTCGCCCCCGAGGTTGAGAACAGAAATGCCACCTCAAAGTGCCGCTTTACACGTGGAACGCTTTCTTTTTAAAGAAATCAAACAAAATCACGTTAATAGCATCGTTTCTTCTAGCCATTTAAATGCCCCATGTACCAGGGAAATGGAAAGGCTCAATTCATTAGGAATAAATTATTAACTTAAATCTTCAAAGGAAAAGCTTAAAAAATGCTCACCAAATGCAGAGAGGTGCTGCAGCCGGAGCCTCATGCTCTGTTTGTGTATTATTACAGCTATTATGGCTAATTGATGCACTAGCAGTTAATTAGCAGCCTCGGTTCCCCAAAAGGTTTTGCAGGACAATTACGCTGTGCTGCTTTCAAAAGGCTCACGTGCGAGCACGGGGTTTGGCTACCTTTTCTTTGTGGTGCTGGTGCCGCCCAGCCTACCCTGGCCAGGGAAGGTAAGCGTCTGCGCCACGGACGCTAATTCCCCAGCCTGTGTTCTTCACCAGACACAAGCCTGTGGTCGCGCCTGTTTATTCATGGTTTGGAAAAGGTAAGAAGAGCGACCAGGAGAAAAAGCACCGCGGTGGCGTGCGCACGCTGGCCTGCGGGGCGGCCGAGCATTGCTGTGGGCTCTGTCGCCAGAGCCCGAGGCCAGGAGCTCCAGCAGCAGCCCGGCGGGATGTGGTGGGAGCCGGGCATCCTGCGCCCGCCCTGCGGAGACGTGCATTTCTCTGCTGCAGAAATGTGTGCACACTTATCATTTTCTCAGGGGCTCCCATTTTGTTCCATTTCGGTTTTGGTTCGTGATTGTGCCTTAGACAACCTCAAGCTGACTCGATTGAGCCCTGCCTTAGGACCAGAGGGGACGCAGACCCGAGGCCCTGGCCAGGAGAAGCGCACGCTCTTCTATTCCCAGACGTTCCTCTGACTGCGTGTGCAGACCCTGGCGGGAAGGGAGGCCACGGGGCACTGTTGGCTGCTCTACTCTGCTGTTGGCTGGGCTGCCAGTGGACAGAGTGGGGGTGGGCCCAAGAGCTCCACTGTAGCCCCAATGAGGCCTGCGTGGTTGCTATGTGCACAGCATGCAGCCGCCCTGTGCGGGCTCCTTCCTGTTTTCTCCCAGACACTGAGGCCAGGACCCCATCTCTACCCGTCCCAAGCTCCCCTGCATGGCTAGACTTGAGTCGCACCTAGGGGAACAGGTTATATGATGTGTGTATCTGGAGCCCGCGGGGAAGATGCAGCTGCCTGTTATGAGACGGGACCAGGGTCTTGGAGCCCCTGGGGGTCCTGCTCCCACATTTGGTAACGGAGGTGGGTTCTGATGGGCACCGGGCCCCCACACCTCCACGCCTCCCATGCTGACACGTGTGTTGAGCACTGCCTGCGCCTCTGGGGTCTCTCCTCTGGACAGGGCCCTGCTACAGCCCCCAGGAGCCAGAGCAGACTCCCAGGGCGATCAGGGCCCATGTCTGTGGCTGCTCGTGCCTCGGCTGAGCAGTTCATCCCTTGAGTCCAGACAGCGTCTTGTGTTGGGAGCTTGCTGACTTCTGGTCCAGAGATGCAGGAGCGCGGGCGACGGCCACGGTACCCACTGCAGTCTGTCCAAGCTGGTGGAGACACACGAGCTTCCGTGTTAGACTTGAAATCTGGAAAAGCTTTTGGAGGAGGAACCATCAAAGCCATGTTTTGAAGGGTGAATGGAGTTTGGTAAGTAATTTGGGGGAGGACATTTAGGCAGTGGGAACAGAATTTCGAAGGCACAGAGGCGAGGAGTGACTGGTTAGGCTGACTGATGTTTGTAAGGTAAGCTGGGAGATTGGCAGTGGTCTGAGCCAGGTCTCTGTGGGATGAAGAAGGGGCTGGATCTACCTGAGGAGCCACAGGCTGCTGAAGGAGGGTGGCTAGGGAGGGCTCAGCCTGCCTCCCCTCCTGCCGGAGGCAGAGAACACTTACCCGCCCAGGGAGGCCTCCAGCTTCTCCAGGTGCCTGGCCTGTTGTTCGGTGCAGGTGTTTTCCTGACCACTGTTGGATGACGGGTGTTTGGTCTGGGTCCTCACAGTGGCCGTGGTGGGTCCTCACTGTGGCCACATGAACCTGGAGGGAGGGTCTCTGCCATCCTGATTTCATTTCCTTTGGGTATGTGCCTGGTGGCTTCCCTGTGTCGGGAGACGGCTCCTAACTTTTGAGGAGCTTTCTTGCTGTCTCTGCTCGTCTGTGCCCACGGGGGCCCA
This sequence comes from Xerus rutilus, assembly GCA_028644305.1. Classification (NCBI taxonomy): domain Eukaryota; kingdom Metazoa; phylum Chordata; class Mammalia; order Rodentia; family Sciuridae; genus Xerus; species Xerus rutilus. The sequence continues at coordinate 1,064,129 of CM053412.1, forward strand.
GCCAGCAGCTGGCCAGGGTCCCCTCTCCACAGCCTTGCTCGGGATTGTCTTTCTTTTTTTCCAACCTGTGGGAGGAGTTATTTGCTTCTGGCTCTGACTCGCATCCCCCTGATGCTCAGTGATGCTGGCCGCTTTCCAATCTCCTGCTGGCCGTTGGTGTGTCTTCTTTTCAGAAATGTCTATTCAGGTCCTTTGCCCATTTAAAAAATCAGGTTATTTACCTTCTTGCTATTGAGTGGTGTGAGTCCCTCACACATGCTGGACACTGACCCTTTATCGGCTGCCTGGTCTGCAGCGCCCTCTCCCACCCCGTGGGTGTGCTCTGCCGTCTCCTTTGCTGTGCAGATGTTTAGTCTCACTCAATCCCCTTTCTATTTTTTTGCTTTGTTGCTGGTGCTTTTGGAGGCACATCCAAGAAGAGCGTTGCTCAGATGGATGCTGAGGAACTTCCCTGTGTTTTCTTCTAGTAGTTTTGCAGTTGTACATCTGAGGTTTAAGTCTTTGTTTCATTTTGAACTGATTTCTATGTGCGTCTGCCGCATGTGGCTATCCAGTTTCCTCGATGTTGTTCACGAGGAGACTCCTCTCCCCAGTGTGTGTTCTTGGCAGCTGGTGGATCAGTTGGCCACCGAGGTGCGGAGCAGCCTTGCAGCTCTCAGTTCTGCTCCACTGGCCTGTGTCTGCCTTCGCCAGGCCATGCTGTTCTGCTTACCATCACTTTGCAGTGTAGTTTGAAGTCAGCCCACAGAGCACCACCAGTTTGCTTCTCTTGCTGAAGCCTATTGGCTCCTCAGGGATATCTATGGTTCCGTATGGATGCCACTGGGGTTCTGGCGGGATTACACAGTGCCTGTAGCTCACTGTAGGCTGCACAGACATTTTAGCAATATTGATTCTTCCAGTGCGTGAAAGCAGGATGTCTTTTCATTTATGTCAACTTCAATTTCTTTTTCTTCTTTTCTTTTTTTTTTGGTACCAGGGATTGAACTCAGGGGTACTCAACCACTGGCCACATCCCCAGCCCTATTTTGTATTTTATTTAGAGACAGGGTCTCACTGAGTTGCTTAGTGCCTTGCTTTTGCTGAGGCTGGCTTTGAACTCATGATCCTCCTGCCTTGGCCTCCTGAGCTGCTGAGATTACAGGTATGCACCACCATGGCTGGCCTCAATTTCTTTTATCAACATTTTACAGTTTCCATTCTGCAGATTGTTCACCTCCTTGGCTAAATGTATTCCCATGTTTTTATCTATTTTTATCTGACACTCTTGTAAATGGGATTATTTTCTTGATTTCCTTTCTGGATAGCTCGTTGTTAGTGTATAGAAGCACCACTGCCTCGGATTCCCCCATGATGTTACCGAACTGTCCTAGTGGGTGTTTGTGGAGGAGTTTCACACTACTGAGCCTCGTAAGAGAAGGAAATCCTGTCATTTGCACGTATCTGAGCTTGGAGCTGTGCTAAGTGAGATACACCAGGCACAGAGACAGATGCTGCGTGCTGGCTCTGACAGGGGGATCTGAACAGGTGGGACTCACAGAACCAGGGGCTAGGAGGGCAGTGCTCAGGACTCTGGGGTGGTGGACGTGGGGAGAGGCTGGTCGAGGGGCGCAGAACTCGACAGGAGGAGCACGTTCTGGAGGTCTGCAGCAGCATGCGTGCTGTGCTTGGATGTCTCCAGGGGACATATCTTAAACCTTCCCACCACGAATGCCACAGCTGTGAACGATGGACACACAGCAGCTTGACCCGACATTTCCTCAGTGTCCACCTACATGAACTGCCACGTCTATTGGGCCCCATACTTATACACATTTTTTTTTCAGTCATAGCTTAGTAGAGCTTGGGGGAAGGACAGTGCAGGTGCAAGAGGAGCCCAGTGGCCCAAGGAGAGGGGCAGGTGTGGGAAGAGCTGGCCAGCACCCAGAGACAAGGCGGAGGTGCTGCTGTGTATGGCATCAGGACCAAGCATGGACAGGGGTTGAAGACCTGGGAAGTGCCCTGATCCTGCCTCCCTGAGCTGGAGAACCTGTAGCTGCACAGTGCCCACCTACCTGAGCCAGGTGTGCCTACAGCTGCACCATGCCCGCCTACCTGAGCCAGGTGTGCCTGCAGCTGCACCATGCCCGCCTACCTGAGCCAGGTGTGCCTGCAGCTGCGCCATGCCCGCCTACCTGAGCCAGGTGTGCCTGCAGCTGCGCCATGCCCGCCTACCTGAGCCAGGTGTGCCTGCAGCTGCACCATGCCCGCCTACCTGAGCCAGGTGTGCCTGCAATACCACCATGCCCACCTACCTGAGTCAGGTGTGCCTGCAATATCAACATGTCCACCTACCTGAGCCAGGTGTGCCTACAATATCACCATGACTGCCTACCTGAGCCAGATGTGCCTGCAGAATCACCATACTTGCCTACCTGAGCCAGATGTGCCTGCAGAATCACCATGCCTGCCTACCTGAGCCAGGTGTGTCTGCAGCTTCACCATGCCTGCCTACCTGAGCCAGGAGTACCTTCAGCTTTGCCATGCCTTCCCCCCTGAGCCAGATGTGCCTGCAGTATCACCTTTTTTTCCAGAAGGCACTGCTTATCTGACCTCCAGTGATCTTACCTCTCCATCCTCTCTGCTTAGAGAGCCTCCACCTCTGCTGAGAGCAGGCCTGTGGCGGGAGTGTCTCCTCAGCCCACCCATGGTTAGCTGCGAGCTGAATGGAGAGTCAGCCCTGCCTGTCCAGGAGGCCTCCTCCCCCCAGGCCAGCACTAGGCCACCGAGATGCTGCCCACCATGGCCCTGGGAGGCTGGCTGCGGGAAGGTGTTTTCAACAGGAGAAGAACAGATTCTACCAGGAACATACCTACTGAGATGATTCAGTTTCATCTGAAGAAAGGCTCTCTTCAGAAATCGTCAGTGATATGATACAGCTAATTAAGGCACGCATGGCGCTCGCAGATTCATTAGAGGGGGTAATATTGCACAAGAAAAATAAGAAATCATTATGATGGATGTCCCAACATTACATTACATGTTAATGAAGTGTAAATGATCTAATTATTTTTGAAAGAATACAGATTCGATTAAACTGTCGGAATTAAATTGGAAAGGACAGCCCATTGTACTTTTTATGTACAGACAAGTTAACGTTAATTAGGCACAATCTACAGGAACAAATGAGGCACGACCCTCGGTGAACAACCATGGGGCCTTCGCTCAAGGCAGGTCTCATAAAGAATCATATTAGGGAAAAATTGTAAGTCAATTACATACAGTGCTGTAGCAGTGGGAGGGGCAGGGACTCAGGCCCTCGCTTTCCACTCCGGCTGGTTTGCAGCAGAATCTCAGCTCCACCACACAGAATCAGTGCTCCACCACTGAGGGCGTAAATTCTGATCCTGCTGATCAGAGGTGGCCAGAGATTCTCACTGTGTGTCCCCGAGAGAGCCTCCAGAGGCAGTGCCTTCCGCAGACAACGCTCCCCTGGAGGGGCGGGCCTCTGGAGATGTCCTTTCCCAGTGACCCACCCCACCCTGGCAGTTCTGGCCATCGTTAGACCACCATTTTCTCTCCTGTGCCAGGACTGAGGTGCTGAGTGGACTCCCTGGCCTGGCCTCCACGACCTGTTTCAGACCAACAGAGTAGGAGAAAAGCACCCTTCTGAAGCAGACAACCAGCATCTGTGAATCTTCACCAAGACCTGACCTGTAGAGGCATATCTTTTTTTCTCCTTTGGAAAAACAATTTAAAAACATTTGAACATTCTTCATCCAGCTTTATATCTACATTGCTCTCATGTTTATAGAATCAGTATTTGAGATGGAGTGAGCTTGTTTTCTTGAAGGATGAAGTTGGTGGAGCTAGGAAGCCTCAGGGTGTCACTGGTTTTCTGACCCCCATGCAGCTAGGATGAGCCAGGGCACCTCAGGGACACTCTGTGGACCAGTCACATTATGAGGCCAGCTGCACAGGGTGCCCCTGGCCCCTTGTTCTGGGGTAGATCGACCCATGGAGCAGTTCCCTGGGGCCCTCCTGCCCAGAGGCAGACACTGCTGTTTGGGGTGAGGATCGTCAGCTCCTAGGGTGGGCTGCTTTTCTGTTGGGGGCCTTCCTTGCTCTCAATGAGATCGTGCACCCGGTAAATCTATGTTCTTTGCACTAAAATGGAACCTACAAAAATACACTTGAGCCCCAGAGAAGTGAGAGGGTGCTTACTCCCAAGAGTGCTCTATGTTTGAAAAGACTTGTTGCTGGGGTTTGGTTAATTCTCCTAATTCATTGAAAATAAGGTACAGTTGGCACAGTCTTCTAAGAACATATTGATTTTATAAAACAAGGTTAGCGACGTATTATCCTCCCCTTCTCAGGAAGGTTCAGTGGGGGCATGTGGGAAGGGGGCCATGACCTTTTGGTGTATAGAAACAAAAATATTTCTTTTTACACTCAGCTCCAAAACTTTAGGCTAATTATTAATAATTAGAATTGAGAGAAAGACTCATACCAAGTGCGTTATTCAGTGTAATTTGCAGTTAACAACAGCTTTCTCTTGGAAGCCTTGGGACTCAGAACAAGGGAGCTGCATGGCCTTTTTGTTTTAATTTCTGGCAGCTGTAGGATCAGGACTTTGAAAAACCACGTAGAGGGAACCACACGCTCGAGCGTGACCAGGAGTCCAGAAAGCACACATCAGCAACGACGGCAGGCGATTTGTAAAATGCATGGAATCGGGTTTAAAGTGTATTTGGATGGCGCTCATAATGGAAGGCTCACGAGGTGCCAGTAGCAAGCCCTGCCTGGGCTTTGAATTCTGCTGTGTGCTAATGGAACTCCAGACAGAGCAGTCCTGGGCCACAGCCTCCACGTTGCGGAGCCTTCTCTCCGTGGGCACTGATGACCACTGGGCAGCAAGGAAAGACCTGCAGCTACCTGGTGCTGACTGCTGGGCACCAGATGATACCGCCAGGTGCCAGGTGCTGACCATGGATATTGGGTACTGACCATGGGTATCTAGTGATGACCAAGGGCACCAGGTGCTGACTATGGATAGCAGGTGAGGAGCAGAGCACCAGGTGTCAGACATAGATAACAGGTGGTGTGGCCATGATATTGAGTGCTGACCATAGATAGCTGGTGCTGATCATGGATACCAGGTACTGGGTCCTGACTATGGGCACCCAGTGTTCCAGGTGCTGGTACAAGGTATTGATCATAGGTCCCACATGATGAGCATGGATCCCGGGTGCTGACTACCAGGCTGCAGAAACAGCCCTCAGCAGAGCCTTGCAGCCAGGCCTGGGTGTCTGCTGTGCTGGAGCATCCTGGGCAGGTGAGGCAGCAGTGTGCTCTAGTGCCGAGTCTCCACAGGACAGATGCCACGAGATTCCTAGGGGTCCAGGGAAACGCTTACCATGAGTCTGTTTTCCTGCTGCAGTGGTTCTGTGTTTTCAGTTCCAGGGTGGCAGGCCATGCTGCAGGGTGCTCCTCAGCCTTGCTGAGTGTGGGAAGTCCAGAGCGCATGGCTGTTGGACCCTGGAGACCCTGCAGAGATGAACGTGCCGTGGTGGGTGCTGGCTGTGGATTCTCGAGCAGAGCAGGTGCAGACTCTGGCTGCAAAAACCCAGCCTGGCAGCAAGGCTGGCCAACTGGGAAGGCTGCTGGTCACTTGGTGGGAGACTGCCCTGGTTAGGGTAAAGCGCAGGTCTCAGCTGTAGAGATGGAACAGGGAGGCCCAGCTGAGGAGGCAGTGGGCCGCATAGAGGTGGCACCTTGCTGGTCCAGAGGTCTTTCACGGTGCAAGTCTTCAGTCGAGGAATGAGCTGAAAAGAGTGAGACCCTGTCGGGTGCTGGGCACGGTCCACCGACGAGCTGGACGGGCTGGCAAGGTGATGCACATTGCCACACACACTCCTGGGTGTGCACGTGTGGCTGGGTGTGAACACGCTCCTGGGTGTGCACGTGTGAACTGGGAGTGCACATGTTCCTGGGTGTCACGCGTGAGTGTGAACATGCTCCTGGGTGTGCACATGTTCCTGGGTGTGCATACATGACTGGGTATGGACATGTGACTGGGTGTGCGTGTTCCTGGGTTTGCATACGTGGCTGGGCGTGCACAAATTCCTGGTGTGTACGTGTGACTGGGTGTGTGCATGTGCCTGGGCAACAGCTGTGCGGGGCCTGAGCTCAGAGGCCTGGCAGGCCTGCTGTGGGGTGGGGCCTTAGACGGGGGAGGTCAGAGGGTACAGGGACGGCAGCCAGGCAGGCCTGATGCGCGAGTGCTCTTCCCATGCCAGGCACTCACCTTCAGGAGAAGCCCCAGCTTGTTTAGATGGTCAGTCAGAGGAGTCGGCACTCCCACAGGTTGAGCAGGTCCAGCTTGCACAAATTCACACGGAGGCTGCACGTCAAGGGAACAAAGTAAACACTAGGAGAAACAGTATCAGTGCCCAGAATCGGGTATGATACGTTGGGAGGGAAACTGCAAGTGGAGTTGCTGCGAATGCCTTCTTGCTGTGCGAGTCGAGAGAAACTCCCCAAAGGAAACAGTGAGTGAGTCACATGAGTTTTTGTCATCAAAGTAACAGCTGAAGGAAGACGCAGCCTTGTCTGCACTGGAAACACACGCAGGAAAGTCAACACAGAATATGCAGGGAGGGAGCAAGAACGGGGTCCGAGAGCGCGACGGCGGGGCCCGCCCAGGCCTGTCCTCATCATCTCTGTGTGCAAGTGCACTAAACCATTAGAAGGAAAAAAGCTGTCCTTTTAAAACCACAGAGCAAAACCCGCTGACAGGTCTGTTCACCCAGAGCAAAGAGACGCAGAGAAGTTGAAATTGAGAAGTCAGGCAGAGGCCGTCCAGCAAAGAGACCCAGAGGAGAACCCAGGGCCACACCCGAGACCAGGACATGGAGAAGCACACTCTCAGTAACAAATGTGTGCGCAGGGGCCCCGGGGATGCGAACATCCGCGAGCCGCGTACTGTGCACCAGTACCCAGGACGTGCAGAGTCCTGTGCAGAGTGGAGGAGGGAGTGTGCACGTGCTCAGACCAAGGGCTGTGACTCCCAGCCTCCCAGCCCCCAGAGCAATGAGCACAGAAACAACCAGGCAGGGACACAAGGGTCAGCCCAGCGCCTCCAGCAGGCCAGCAGGTCCCAGCCAGGACTGTGGCCTGGGAGCAGGAACTCGGCTTCTCTAAGCAGTGGCTGGACTATCGGACCCTGACCACAAAGATCTCAAAGAGGAAGTGGTTCAGAACACTGACTGAACTGCAGCACCACCAAGCTCAGCCTCAGGAGGAGACGACTGGACAGAGCCCGCACCTCCAGAAAGCTGGACATGAAGCAACTCAAATAAAAAGGGAATAAAAATGGAATCCCAACTTCTCAGAAATAGAATCTGCAATTTTTATAAATTGTTAGAGCAATAGATAGCTACAGCAGTCCTCAGCAGAAAGTTCATGCCTGTATCCTCTACACTGATGAATAGCAGAATACAGTAAAGCAGAGTGCAGCCAACAGTTAAACATGGACAAAACGGGGAAAGTACATTCAAGGGCTGCTCCCTGGAGGAGACTGAAAAGGGAGACCGGCCTGTGGGTGTGGACGCCTCTTCTCTCCAGAGTCGTCCAGGAGGCCCAGCTCACCCAGGCAGGTGCTCAGGGAACCCAGTTCAACTCTGAGCTGGCCACCCCATGGCTGAGCCTGAGCCTATGCCTAGGAGTCTCCTAGGAAAGGCCAGTGGACCAGCCAGAGTCTAGAGACCACTGGGGAAGGCCTAGTTCCCGGGAGGCTCCGATGGGCCAGAGGAAACTCACTTTTCACCTCATGGACTCATGTCATTTGGTACTATGGGCTTCTGTGATCTGGTCAATAAAAATAAAGAATAATACAGGTTGCAGTCATGCAGAGCAGGGTGAGGGCAGCTGGGACTGGACGCTGCTGGGCATGGAGAGCCCTGTGAGCCTGTGATCATCTCCCACACACCTGGGAGTGCTAGTGGCCCCTGACTGTCCTTTCTCTATGAGAGCTGGCTTGGAGGCCAGAGAAGCCCTCTCAGAAGCTCCTGAGTCCCAGCTGGGAGGAACATGGACAGCTGCTGGGCGTGATGGTATCTGACAGCCACATGGGGTGAGGGCTGATCTAGTGCTGTAACTTCCTGAGGAGGCTGGGATGGCAGCTGTGAGCACTGTGGGATCTCCTACTATTGACAGGTGGGTTTTCTGCAGCGGTCTTATAAACGAAGGACTTAGCTGGGGTGTATTTGTCAGATTCTTCCACACAGGCAGAATCAGTGGGAGATAGAGAAATAAATGACAGGTAGATGGGAGAGGACTTGTAAGGATTTGGCTCATGCGGCTGTGAGTGGAGAAGTCCTACCAAAGGCCATCTGCCAGTTGGAGACCCAGAGAGGCTGCTGGTGTGGCCCCGTCCAGGGCCACACCTCAGAGCTGATCGTACAGGCTGAGGGCCCGAGTGCCCAGCGGTGTCATGCTGCAGGTCCTAAAGCCCACGTACAACCAGAGCCTGGAGTTCGGTGTCTAAGGTCAGGAGAAGGGCAGCTGGCGTCTGCCGAGTCCTTGATTCCAACCCCGTGAAATGACAGGGTGTATGTTGGTGGAGTCACAAAGCCTGTGGCGCTTTATTATGGGGGTGGTAGAAAATAGCACCGGTAAAGGCCTCAATGGCCCGAGCCAGGGCCCCTGCTGCCCAGGACCTGCAGACCCGGAGCAACACAGCCCTGCTTCTTGGGGAAGGCGCGGTGTGCCATCTGGACAGGAGGCTGTGCCACTCAGTGGTCATTCTGGATGCTGTGCTCAGCGACTTGGGCAGAAGCCTTTAGAAACTGCTGTGGAGGTGTCTCTGAGGGTTCCTGACGTGCCTGGCCAGAGCCGCCCTCCGCCTCTCCCCGCAGCACCCGTGAGTACTGCAGTGGAGGTGGCCGCATCCTGACCACTGCGCTGAATCTTCTGAACATGATCCACGGCTTTGATTTTCCTGTCATCGGCTAGTTGAGGACAGTGGAGGGGCTGAGCGGATCTGCAGGAGGAAGCGTTTCCTGAGTCCTGCTGACCGTGCGGTAGCCAGGGGCCTGTGGACGGCATGTGTCCTTGTTAAGGACACATAGGCTCGTTCCGCAGACCTGGGAACAGGCGTACAGATGGGGCTTCTCCAGGACCTGCGGGAGGGCTGTTTGAGCATGCGCCGTCTGCAGTGCCTGGTCTGCAGTGCCTGGCCCCTGTCGGGTGGACAGGGCATCTCAGGGCAAGAGCAAAAGCTCCCTGCCTCTGCTGTTTGCCCATCGGTGGTTTGTGTCATGGAGTGTGACCGCAGGGACGCCACTGGGCATGCTGAGCTCAGTGGGCTGGCGGTGGTCAGGGCACGTGATCTTGCTCTGGGTCTGTATGCAGGTGGACTTCTGGACATCTGCTCAGCGAGGCCTGACACACCACTGCAGCATGTCCTTCAGTGTGACAAAGGCCCCGTGGCGGGCGTGGGGTCTTCCTGGGGCTGTGGTGATAGGCGGTCCTAGTGGCTGACACGGCTGGCTTCCACAGGTCAGGTGTTCTTTCCGAACAGTCTGGGCAGCCAACCTCTCAGACGTGAGTTCACTCACCCCTCAGGCCCTAGAGCTCTTGTGAAATTATTTGGGCTCATCTCTCTTCCACGATGAGGATCTTAGGAACGTGAAGAGCTGAGTCCTGGTGCCATTCATGCCTCCTTCCTTCCTGCCCTTTCACCCACCTCAGCCCACATGGGTCCCCGGGGTCCCTATGAGCTCCCGGCAGCTATGAGGAGGACTGGGAGGGAGGTTCACTTGGTGTGCGGCTGAGCTGCTGGCTCTGGTGTGGCTGAGGATCTAGGAGTAGAGGCCTGGAGGCCCCATGGCGCTGGCCAAGGGCAATCCTGAGGCATTGGCACCAGCACCCTGGCGATGCCAATGGCTGCCACCGGGCACAGGCAGAGCCGTGAGCAGTGGTCAAGCCACTCAGAGGGGTTCTGGGCTGCCTCCCCAGGACCGTGGCTGCCCTGTCTGAGAGCACACGCGATAGGGGAGTGTGGTGAGGCCGTGTCCGAGGTCAGCACCAGAGGACAGAGGCAGAGAAATCCAGGGCCAGGGTTGGCCCAGCGTGGGTGTCTCCCGGGGGCTCAGTGGGAACTGCAGTGGGCTCATGAGGCAATGGTGCCTTGGGGGCCCGGTGCAGACTCCAGGGCTGGGGAGTGGGTGTTTTTCCCTTTGGCTGTTGGCTGGGCATCGTGTTTGGCTGCAGCATGGAGGGCGTGCGCGGGCACCTGGCCTCCCGTGCGGTTCTTTGGGTCACGGCTGTTGACGCCTAGGAAGGAGGCGGCAGCTCAGGTAGCAGGGTGGCGGGGTGTGCTTGGGGCCCGCCTCCCTCTCTGCCCAGCTCGCGGAGCTGCTGCTCATGCCCTGGCTGCTCTCCTTCTCCACTTGGGCCACACTGTCCAGCAGCTGGGCAGACGCACTGTGCTGTGGTCTCCTCGGGCAATGCCAGCCTCTTGCCCAATGTCCGCAGCCTCTAGGACTCAGCTCTGCTGGGATGATCCTCAGCAAACGTCCTCCCTCCCCATGTGGCCTGACCGTGTGACTAAGGGACAGTCAGCAATACTTGTCATCCCATAAAGAAAGGAGAACTGGGCAGGGAGGGGCTCACTCCAGCAGGTGGCTTAGCCCCATTGTGTGGACGCAGAGAGGAGGCGATGAGGAGCTTGCCCACCAGCAGCCTTGCGGGAGGGCAGGAGCAGGCGTTTGCACCCCTCCCTCTGCAGCACTGGGCTTCTGACTGCCACAGTCGCAGCAGCGCAGGCACTGGGCCAGGCCCTCTGCTCTCTAGGACACTGCTGTGTCCTCTGGGCCTCCAGGGAGGGCTGGGAATGAGAGGGCTGTGTTCAGTGGACAGAGCAGGCAGCTCTGGGGCCTGGGCAGCCCTTGAAGGTGACCACAGCCCAGGACCCTCTCCAGCCCCATGCCTCCACTTCCCCCAGAGTTGCTGAGTTTCAAGGCAAATGACTTAGACTAACATGTATAAGCCAAGGACCTTCCCAAGCCAACTGAGCTGCAGCGCGAGTGCCAACTTACTAATTTAGATGAAGGAAAGCAGCCAGTGGACCCAAATACCCAAACCCCAGGCAAGTGCCTTCCTGTCCAGGCCTCATGCTGGGCTGGGCAGCAGAACGTGGGTGCCAGTCCCGTATGCGGCCCCTTGCCTGGTCTCCATCCTGCCAATGGATGCACCCAGCACACCAGGGTCCTTTCTTCAGCCCATGGTTTGTGAATCTGTGCAGATGTGGTTCCTGCAGACGGGTGGCTTTGATATGGCTTGAAGACCCCGCTGCGCCCGTGCTCTTCAGGAGAAGGCCTGCAGGAGCTAGTGACCTCCAGCCAGCATCCCGGGAAGCAGCGCTGGCCTCACTCTGTCCCAGAGGAACGTCAAGTGCCCGTGTCCTAATGTGTCATGGAGTCACCATGCTGTCCATGTTGTCTTCTGGCCAGTTCCTTTGTTTTCCCTACTGACAGACCCTGGCTCCATCCACTCAAAATAGGGCGTGCAGGATCTCAGCCCTGGAGCCTGGCCCGTGCGAAGGCAGCTGCTGTGGTCATGAAGAGTCTGTTTCCCTGGGTGAAATCGTCCAGGGAAAGTCAAAGCAGTGCTGACTTTCCCCAAGCTCGTGTTCCTCCAGGACACAGCTCACAGCTTTGCTGGCACTTACTGTACCTAACGAGAACGTCGACCATGGAGGAAACATGCTTAGTGCTTCTGTAGGTGGGGCAGGCACAGCCTGGACACGGCTCACTGGCAGGGCACCATGCAGCTGTGAGCAGGCCCCGTGTCACTTTCTGTGCATGGTGGGCACTGCAAATAGTCCAGGAAGGTGGGCTCTCCCTCCCATGCAGACCCCCAGAGCTCAGCCCTTTGCTCACAGTCAGTGTGCTTGGGAGCCTGACTGAGTGGAGTGTGCGGGACAGTGGCCGCGGCGGGAGGACGAGTGGACGCAAGAGGCTGAGGCAAAACCCAGCCCGTGGGAGATGACGGGTAGACAAGTGGCTGGTACAGGTGGCTAGGTGACTGATGGATAGATAGACGAGTGACTGGTGTCAGACAAATAGATAGACAAATGTTGGATGGATGGGTGGGTAGGTAGGTGCGTGGGTGATAGAGAAACGACGGATGACTGATGGATAGATGTTTGGTGGATGGATGGACAGATGGATAGTTGATAGATAGATAGTAGATGATAGGGAGGTGAATGGGTGAGTGGATGGGTGGATGGATAGGTAGACAGATTTCTTATAAAAAGTTGCTTGTGGGAATGTGGAGGGCGAGAGGGCCGAGACCACAGCTGACAGGTTGGAGACCCAGCAAACCCGATGGTGTCAGTCCCAGCTGGAGTGTAGAAAGGACCAGTCCCACCACCCCAGGGAATTGTGCAGCTGAGGCCTTTCTGCTCCGTCCAAGTCTTTGGCCGTTTGGACCAAGACCACTCTCATGGGGGTATCCATGGCTTGAGTGCCAATCTCCTCTGGAAACTCCCTTGCAGACACCCAGAAGAACGTGTGACCCAGTGTCCGGGTACCTGGGCATGCTGATGCCCTACACTAACGATCACGGCTGGCCCAGTGGGCGTGCGGCAGTGAGATCAGGTGGCTCCCAGCCTTCAAGGTGGTGCAGTGATGGCTGGGACCTGGACGCCTGTGCGCGAGTCTGGCCAGCGGGAAGGGAGGGGTGCTGGGGCTTGGTCTGGGTGCCTGCAAGATGCTCAGGTACAAGGTTCCGTTGGGCAGGTGCTTCTGCAGGAGAGGACTGGACCGTGAGACCTCGAGGAGGGCCTGCTTGTGAGCCTTGGTTTGCCACACTGGGCAGAGCTGTGGCAGGACCCCTAGGTCCACGGCACAGGCATTCAGAGAGTGCAGGGCTGGGCCGTGGGGAGGCTGAGGTGAGGCCTGCCTCTGTGGACCAACAGTGATGGGTGTGGATGGGTGGGCACCGGGCCCCACCCCAGGATGTGCTCCTCACTGCTCAGGTCACACCCCGCAGAGCACAGGGGGACAGGGGGGCAGGGGAAATGCCTAGTGGCCGAGGAGGAAGCTGTTCCTGCTCTCCAGGGCGAATTAATGACTTGTTTCTCACTACTGTGGGTGCGTGACAAATCACCTCGACACACAGGGCTTGAAGTGGCCGTTTCATTTGGCTCTTGACCCTCTGGGTCAGGAGTTCTGGTGGGCGTGGCTGAGCAGTTCTTGCTGAGGTCTCCTGGGTGTCGCTGGGGCTGCTGTCCTCCACAGCTCGGGAGCTGAATGTCCAGCAGGGCCTCGGGAAGCTGGCTGGCTCCCAGGGGGAGCCCTGTGGGGCTAGCCCCATGCCTACCTGGGCCCCCATGGTCTCAGGCTCAGGGAAATGAATGTCTCATGCGGTGGCTGCTGCTGTCAGGGAGTGGAGGCCCCAAGGTCCAGACGGAGGCTGCGAGGCGCTCTTTGAGCCGGCTATGGAGGGCAGCCAGCATCAGTTCCCCTGGGCCCAGTACTGAAGAGCCACACCCCTGCCTGACTTAGAGGATGGGCGTAGACCCACCTCTGGTGGGAAGAGACTGATGTCGTTTAGGGACAGGTTGCCAAAGCACCAGAGGAGGTACAGCTGGGCTAGAGAGGTGGCTCTTCTGGTGACATTCAACACGGCATTTGAAGTTGCAGGACAGTTGTGATAGAGGCCAGGGCACCGAGCACCTGAGAACTGGAGGCTGTGTTGGGGGGCAGTCCGATCTGGCCACATGGATGGGAGGGCAGACACACCAGTCCATGAGGCAGCTTCAGGGAGCAGGGAGGCCCTCTTCACTGGCATGGAGCCAGATGCCCAGCTCTGTGAGGCTGGTGTTGGGCTCGTTTTGTTCGCTGCCCTTGGGACGGCTGAGCACCTGTCACAAGGTGTTCCCAGTAACCTTCATCTGTGGCCTGTAGTCAGGCACAGGGCCCAGGCTGAGCGGTTAGCTCTCAGGTCCAGTGAGTGGCAGAGACCGCCTCAGGGCCGAAGCGTGAGTTCTGCCAGGGATTGCACTTGTGCGGGGGTGCAGGACCCATCGCAGGAGGTGCCGTCTCTGCAGCTGGGGGCACGGCCAGGCTCCCCGCGGGGCTCTGCTGGGGCGTTCTGCTAGGTGGATGCTTTTCAGAAGCACAGAACCCTGCTCAGAAAGGTCAAAGTGCTTGACTGGATTTATGGGACGCTGGGGAACTGCTGTGGTGGAGTGCGAGCCAGGAAGCCATTTGCCCAGCCACAGCCAGGCCCTGCTCTCAAGGGGCATGCCCTGCGGCTTCCGGCCGAATGCCCACAGTGTCCCTGGACGTGCCAGCAGCAGTCTTGCCTGCCCTGAGGCTGTTCCTCAGAGCCCGTGGCAGCGTGGAGGCAGATGTGGTGACACTGTGGGGTGTTTTCCTGTAGGAGTTCTTGGGAATTTTAAGTTAAGAAAATAACAAAAAGCTTGTTTTTCTGCAGAGTGTCAGGGGAGCTGATGGCGTTATCTGCTGCAGTGTGGCCTCTGTGCAGCAGTGCGCCTGTGAGGTGGACTCACGGTGCTGTAATCGAGTAGCCACTATGCAGCAGGCCACCTACACGCGGCGGCCAGAGAGGCTGTTAGCCCAGTGCACACCAGGAAGTGCGACCTGGCTCACCGGGAACTGGCCACCTTCAGTGCCAGGGAACTTTTGACAATTCGGTATTGGGTGAAAAAAAGTGGATTCCGTTGGCTTAGCTAAAAGGCTCTGCCATGGCTGCAGGGGGCCCCACGTCTGCTGTCCATCAAGCACTCTCTGGGCCACCCAAGACTAGCCAAAGAACTTACATACCCCAAACCACTTGCAGTATCCATGATAATGAAGATCGGTTTACAGAGTGCTTGGGGGCATTTTTGTTAAGCTAAAACAAATTAAGTAAAATATTGCCAAGGTGGCGAGGTCTTCCTCTGTTAATGCTTCCTTCCTCCTCAGATATGTCCAGGCCAACACAGAAATGGTAAGTGTTCAACAGACTTTACGGAAACCTCCTCTTAGCCAGCCGGGCACTGTGGTACTATCTATAATCCCAGTAACTTGGAGACTGAGGCAGAAGGATCACAAGTTCAAAGCCAGCCTCAGCAATTTAGCGAGGCCCTCATTAACTTAATGAGACCCTGTCTCAAACTAAAAAATAAAAAGGACTGAGAGTGTGTCTCGGTGCTTGAGTACCCTGGGTTCCATACCTGGTACCAAAGGGAAAAAAAAATTTGAACAACAACAACAAAATACCATGCCCTGGCAGGGTGAACTGTACAAACCAGATAATCCTTGATTGCTAAAATGGTAGAAACCACCTTTTTGATCAATTAGAATATACTGCAAAGAATACTGCAAACTAAAGCCAGCAATTGCAGGTAATGAAAACGTCATGGATGGAATTCCCTCCTCCCTCCTTCTCTCATAGGTCTCTGTCTATCCTCTCCCTCCTTCAAGCCACCCAGGATTTCCCCTCCCTCTCCCCTCCCACTCCCCCTCTCTCTCCCCCTCCCTCTTCCCCTCCCTCTCCCCCTCCCTCTTCCCTCCCTCACCCCCCCTCTCCCCCTCCTCCCCCTCTCTCTCCCCCTCCCTCTCCCCCTCCCTCTCCCCCTCCACCCACCCAACATTTATTGAGTTCCTACTGTGTGCACATGCTGCTCTGGAAGCTGAGGATCCAGGCCTTTGTCTTCTTGAAGCTTTTAGTTTAGTAGGGAAGATGGACGGTCAGCGAGAGGACATGGGCCATCGCAGTGTGACCAGGAGGCGGGGGAGAGAGGAGCAAGGCGCAGGCCCTGGCAGAGGCAGGGGCACCGCGGGCCACCCAGGATAGCTGCAGGTGCTTGGCGGGCTGTGCTCACACGGCAGGGCTGGAGGGAACACGGCGGGGCCAGGACACAGGGTGGAGGGGCAGTGCTGGGCACCTCTGAGGCCACACGGAGGTGCAGGCACGACGCAGGGGCCCTAGGTCAGCAAGCAAAGCGGCACCAGGGTGGCCCGACCTGGAGATGGAGGACAGGGGCCAGTCTGTGAGGCTGCAGAGGGGATGGGGACCAGCCCAGCCACTCTCATGGCATGGTGGCTGTCCACTCTCTCTTTACATCCCAGGGCCCAAGGAGGAGAACCGTGGAAGCATGGGCCTGAGGCTCGACTGCACGGTGCTCTTGGGAAGTGCCGAGTGGGATCCTCCTCTCAGGACCCAACTGGCATGTGCAGATGAGAGGCTGGAGGCCATGTCACCTTGCCCTGGAGAAGGAGTGTCCCCTGGGGACCCCTCGGCACAGAGGTCCCCACACACTCAGGCTCTCCCTACTGGTGCCTGGCAGGTGTGAGGCACAGCTGGGGGTGCTTTCCACCAGGAGGTGTGACGGCCTGAGGGTCTGCACAGGGGTCTGGACCCTCCTCCTGTCACCTTCTCAGTGGACCAGGAGCCATCCTGCAGTTCATCCCAGGGGCTGGTCAATCCTAGGGGACATGTGGCCACTGCTCAGGGAGCTGCTGTCCTTGGTGTGGACAGGCGCTGGGCCGGAGGCTGGGCCTGTCTCCGCCGGCTCTGTCGCAGGACTCCCAGGCAGGCTGCGTGAAGCTCGGTTCTCTTGTCTCAGTGAGCATGGTGAGCACATTTCTCAGGCGAAAAATATTTATTGATGGGCTCTTTATCACGGATGTCACCTGAATAAAATAATTTTCCAGGACCCAGGCTGACTGAAATACAGGCACCAAGGACAGACGTCAATAATTCAATGTAGGATATTGATAGCCACACAGGGCGCTCTCCCTCTGCAGGAGCGGCATCGTCTGCGAGGTGCGGGCGGCCATCTATCATCCGCCGCGCACCAGGGAGCCTGCCATGCTCCGAATCGCTCTCTGGCGACTTGACTTGCCGCCCTACTCCTGGCCGCATGGCAAATGGCTGTGTGCTCTTTGCTGCTCGCCCAGCAGCTGCGGAGAGGAAGCCAGAGCCTGGCTTCGTGGTGGCTCCCCACCGACCTGGGCAAGAAGCCCGTGAGGCAGTGAGGTGTCCTGCAGGTGCGCCTCACCCCCTTGGCAGGGGGCTGTGTCCGCCCGCTGTGTGGGTGTGTGGGCGTGCGCGGGCCTCTCCTGGGACCAGCCTCTGCCTGGCCCTGTGGCCGGCTGCCTGCTGCCTGAGCTCACCTGTTCTCTTGGGAATGCTCTCTGCGTGTCCGTCGTGCAGCGTCCTATCTCCGTCCGTCCCATGTGGACAAACAGTGCTCGCCCTGCTCTGTGCTTTTAGGGGCAGATTCTGAGGGGCCACCTTGGCCCTTGGATTCCTGGTTGGGAACTGGTGCTGTCCGCCTGTCCTCCCTTCTCAGCCGTTCGAGGGACTCTTTCCTGTTGGTAGGACCATGTTTACCAGAAGTGAAGGCAGGAGGCCTGGTAGTCCCCTTCCCTGTCCCCTGCCCTGGGGTGGGCGGCACATGGCGGGGAGGCCACTGTGGGAGCTGGGTGCCCACGAGGGTGCGGGAGCCGCGCAGTAGGGCAGATGGAGCTGGGGCGGCTCCGAGGCCACCGCAGGGCCCTCCGTGTCAGCACCTGCTGGGTGCGTTGAGTTGCACTGGCCTGGGGTGGCTGGGGTGGCTGGGCCCACACGAAGCCCTCCACGTGGGACGTGATGCATGCCCCCAGCCTGTGCTGCGGGGCAGGGTCCACGCACTCCACTCCTCCCACTGAAGGATCCCGCCTGAGACCACCAGGGAGAATGGGAGAGAAGGACGGGTCTGAGGGCCGCCCCGGGGAGCACGAGACCCAGGGTTTGGAACTCAGCCCCAGGAGGACTCCTGGGTGCTCCCCTCCAGCCTGCTTCCATTCCTGTGGGATGGGTTTGCTGCTTGAGCTCGTGCAAGAGCGTGCAACAGGTGCGGAAAGGTCCAGTGGGAGGTGGGGCCTGAGGTGCCCCCGGGGAGGCCGGCGCAGGTGGCCGGCTCCGGAGGTCTGGCGGGCCGGTGGGGGCAGAGCTGTGCCACGGTGTGAGTGTGACCATCAGATCGACTCACCGGGCACCACGCCCTTGCCAGGTGGCTACAGGTGCTTGCACAGGAACACCACTGGGCTCTTTCCCGCCTGTCATCGAGACTACGAACGATGATTCTCAGAGCCCATCCTGGCTTTTTCTTGAAAAAAAAAAAAAATGAAAAAGTAATTATGATTTCTAGGTTTTAGGTGTCTGTCTTTAGAAAAGAATTTTCATTGCATGGCTCCAGGTTAGTACATTGACTTCCAGCTGATGGGAACCCTGTCTTCACCTTGGAAAGGGCCTCGGTTCACTGGGGTAGCACACCTAGCGCAGTGCTTCCCAGGGCTGTCCTGGCGTTCCGCCGCAGCACCGGAGGGGTCTGATCTTCGTCCTGTGACATCACCACCATCTCGGGTTGATCTGTGCGCTCTCGATCCTTTGGACCACGCAGCCCGAGCTGCCCCGGGCGGGGTTTTGCAAACAGCACGCTGCACGCGGCGGGAGAAAGAAAGCCGCGTTTTCTTTCCTTTCCCATCTCGTAGCAGTCTGAGGACCTCAGAGAGACGCTTATGCCTTGGATGAAGGTGAAGAGTCCTCGAGGGCGAACTCCAGGACCCCGGACTCCAGGACCCCGGACTCCAGGACCCCGGACTCCAGGACCTTGGACTGCAGGACCCCGGACTCCAGGACCTCGGACTGCAGGACCCCGGACTCCAGGACCCCGGACTCCAGGACCCCGGACTGCAGGACCCCGGACTCCAGGACCCCGGACTCCAGGACCCCGGACTCCAGGACCTTGGACTCCAGGACCTCGGACTCGAGGACCCCGGACTCCAGGACCCCAGACTCCAGGACCCCGGACTCCAGGACCCCGGACTCCAGGACCTCGGACTCCAGGACCCCGGACTCTAGGACCCCGGACTCTAGGACCCCGGACTCCAGGACCTTGGACTCCAGGACCCCAGACTCCAGGACCCCAGACTCCAGGACCTTGGACTGCAGGACCCCAGACTCCAGGACCCCAGACTCCAGGACCTTGAACTTCAGGACCCCGGACTCCAGGACCCCGGATTCCAGGATCCCGGACTCCAGGACCCCAGACTCCAGGACCTTGGACTCCAGGACCTTGGACTCCAACACCAAGAGAGCGTGGGTGGCCCTCTTCACAGGCTTGGGAGGGGCCGTCCCAACTTGTAGGCTTGCGAGTGGCCCTGTCTGCACACCTGCACCTTGCCGGGGAGGCGCCTGTGAGTACCCGGCACCCCCAGTTCAGGTGGCGGTGCCAGAATCTCAAACCTGCCGGTGATTTCCGAGAAGCAGAGTCCCCAGACCCCCAGACTCTGAGGCTCTTCCTGAACTTCGCAAACACTCCCCAAAGCCCTTAACCTGCCAGTTCGCACATAAATTGAGATTTTTCCAGCCCCACTGGTCACGATGTGAACAGTCATAGGTACCAAGGCCTCCACGGTGGAGACGCCGCCCCTGGTGCAGGTGCATTGGCCGCTGGTTGCTGGTGCCTGGAGCGTCCGCGGCTGCCCCACCCTGCTGGCTCGCCGCCCTTTCCGTGTAGCTCTGTCTCCTCCCCTGAGAAGCCAGCCCGCACACGGCTCTCTGGGTGGACAAGGAGCCACGCCCCGGTTACCCTCTTGGAACGATTAATGGTGCTTTTCAACACCCCTGAGAACAGGGCTTCTGCGTCCGCTGGCGGAGTGAAGCTTGGAGCAACAGAGCTGCGGCGAATTCTCACACTGGTGCGATTTGGCACCGTCCAATTTAGTCATGGTCTTTAAACAATGGAAGCAGAGGCGCAGGCTGACTGAGTGCCAGAATTAGCCAGTCCCGAGGAGAGCCACGAGCTGATTAAATCATTTTCTAAGAGAGGGGAGGAAAGGAAGAGAATACACAGCGACAGCCTGCTTCTCAGGCCGGCCTGTGGATGAGATCTACCCCAGGACCTGTGCACAGGCTGAATTCCTGCTGCCCCAGAGGGGAAGTCGCTCTGCTAGAAGCCAGCGGCTGACCCTGGGCAAACTATTTGAATTCCTTGGTCAGTGTGCTCATCTCTAAAGTGGGATTCATAACCCTAGCAGCAGAGCTGCTGTGAGTTCGGTGTGTGAACCGACACGGGTGCTCGGGTAAGGGACAGAGGGCTCCGGGTGTCACCACTGAACAGTGATGAACCCCAACCAACACAACTTCCATTGCTCTGCTGGACTCACCCCAGGGCCCCTGGTGCCCCCTGCAGGCTCTCCAAGGCCCATGCCAGACTGGCTTCAGCTGCGTGGAAACCACGGGGCCCTGCTTTCCTCCTAGGTAGGAGATAAGGCAGCAGAGTCGGGCCTGGACCCCGGACTGCTCGGGGCTCCAGCACCTGATGCACAGGCAGCCTTCTCCTGGCTCCAGACTTGTGTGTCCTACTAGTCCAACCATTAGAGGTGTCCAGGTGTGCCGGATCCAGACTCCAGCCCCTGCCTGGCCATCCTTGGCCACTGGCCACCAAGTCCAGGCCCATCAGACCACCCTTGGCCACTGTGTGGACTAAGGCCTGCTCGCTGTAGTGGAGGGCCTGTGGCTCCTGGGCTGTGCGCAGTTCTTCTAATTCCTGAGCACCACGCCGCGCGTGGTCCTCTTTGTCTCAGTGTGTGGCTGGTGATGCTACAGACACCTCACTGTCTATGGGAGCAGGGGCTGTGCTGGTGCCCCAGAGGGGTGACTTGGAATATCAACTTTTTGCCACCTGAGGTTTCCTTCCAGTGCAGCCCAGGTGGCTGTCCTTTCTGCTTCGAAACAACACAACCTGGTGCTCACAAGTGTCCAAGAATGACCTTGGGTGCCCTCGAGGGAAAAAGTCAGGTCACATTTGAACAAAAGTGTATTTATTGAGCTTGCAAACCTCAAATAGCTTTGAAATGAAGTTTCCTGAAGCCATTCAAAGTTGAAGTAGACAGAATTTCTTTTCGTTGTGTGCCTGAATTTAAAAACCAAACCAAACCAAACAAACAAATAAAAAGCAAAAACCCAAAACTACCCAGCAAAGTTTGGGGTAGAAAAATTAACCCTGGGAAAGTCTGAAAAAGCCCAAGATTATAGGAGACGTTCATCCTCATGCTGAATTTTTTTGTACAATCCTGTGTTGTGTTCAAAACAAAAATCTGAGAATACTTCTTAAAGAGGAAAACAAAGCCCAGCCCCGGCCATACATCTGTGAGTTTTGAAACAAAGGTTTGTTTGTGTGCCTCAATCACCCTCTCCCATGAAAGCAGACCCTTACTTGAAAAACTTTCCAGGGAAACACTCTAAACCAACATCCTGGTATAAATTTGCAAAACGCAATACAGGCCTGATTGTTTTTGGAGTGGATGCAGGCCGCATACGAATCGCTCTTTCTGAAACGTAATGTTCTTTGCACGGCTCAGTGGCTAATGTACAATAAATCAACAAAAGAGCGCTTCAATAAAGCTATTGGGCAGCAGCAAGGCCACTGTTATTTTATCTTTTTACAGTATTTAATTGGAAGGTTTTTCCTGAAACTTTAGCCAGCCTTCAAATTACTAGACTCCATATAAGAAGAGATTGATAAGAGAAATTTTTTTTTCCAGGATTTTTTTCCTTACAAGAGAGCAAGTTTTTGCAGAGGGAGAATAAAGTTACAAGTGTCTAGCGTTTTGCTGAGAGAGAATGAAATCAGATGCTGAATGGAGCGGATAGGAAAGGCTGGGAAAATGCAGAGCTGGCAGAACTGCCAGGTCAGTGCAGAGCCCCACTGTCCTGCTCTCTGCACCAGGTGTCCGGCATTCAAGTGACACTATTATTCATAGATGGAGCAGAGTATTAAACTCCCCCCAAAAATCATTTGCAACTGAATAAAGATATAATCCTGGAAATATAACTCTCCATTAAGGGTCCCCATCAGCCGCACAAGAGCCCCATTGTAAAGGAGTTATGTATATTTATCAAGTTAAAAAAAACCTTGTCTTAGTGCTTACATGTTAATAGAAAACTTTTATAGCCTTGGTCTCAGAACTAGTTATGCACAAAATGTAAAGCATCTACTATTCTTTGGCAAACTCTTTGGCTTGACAGTGAATGCGAACACATGAATAGTCCCTGGCACAGGGACGCATCGCCTCTTCCTGCTGAGGGAGGCTGCCTCCATGTGGAGTGGAGGCACGAGGTCTCCGATTTTGGAGAGTCCTGCAAAGAGTCCAGCCTTCTTTGCTAAGGGCTGGGCTACCTTTCCGTGGCTGTTGCTGAGCATCGCTTGGATGGTTTGCAGGTGACCAGCGCATTCAGAACACCCCTGGACGGGTGTGTCTGTCATTCCTGTCTTGCAGTGGAGGGCTAGGTGGAGGTCTCTCGTGACGGGTGCAGGCAGTTCCTCCGCAGACCCGCACGCTCTGGAAGGAGGACCTGATGGCTGCTGACCTGCTGCTCTCCCTCCTGCCCCATTCTCCATTCTCCAGAGCCACAGAGCTGCATCAACAGGAGCTCTGGGAAGAGAAGCAGCCCCCGCAGGCAGACCTGGGGACAGCGCTCCCACGTTCTTCCAGGAGCATCCCTCTCTCCTCAGGCTCCTCTCATTTTACATGTGAATGTGACGAATAGCAAAGCAACATGGCAATGTTCTTCCTACCACGTTGGACCCGGCCACAGCCCCAAGGGCCTGGTGTGAGCCAGAACTACTGCCACCTCAGCACTGTGTGGAGGGCCCACCTGCCAGTGTCAGCCATGCGCCTTTCAAGGACAAGAGCTTTTAGACCAGTAGTCTCCCTGGTCGATGGAAAGCAGTTCAGGGCACCCTCACTGCCTTCTTGGGGCCCCTGACGGGAGCCCCAAATGCTCCTCTGTTCTCCAGGGGCCCCGCTTCTTTGGCATCCCCCTGCACTGTGTACCTAATCCACGTGCTGAACGCCCTCCCCAGTTCCCGTGGCTGTGACCTCATTTGAAACAGGGCCTTTGTGGATGGTGGAGTTGAGTGGTCACTGGAGAGGCCCTAAGCCAACAGGAAGGGGTTCCTTGGGGAAGGGAGGCTTGGAGGTTGAATCAAAAGCACCCGGAAGCTGGCCTGTGGAGGGAACACCATGACGGTCAGCGGCCACCCCGAGCAGGAGACGGCCCTGGGTCCCAGCCAGGTCTGAGAATCCCCCGCTGCCCTTCTTGCAAGATCGGCCTGTGCTTTGCCAGAGGCCTGGAGTTCCTGAACTGCGGTTTCTAGACCCAGCAGGTGTCCCCAGCCATGTGCTCTTGTTGGGGACCAAAAACTGCAGGGGAAGAAAGGTCTCTGGCCACACTTCAAAATCAAGCGGATACAGACAGTGGTCAGGGGAGCCCGGGGACCCACTGGGGAGTCTCACGTGGCCTGAGCCTTCGCATGGGAAGGCTGGCCTCCAGAGACGGGCCCACGCCTGTCCTGCGGACTGGGCCGTGTGCTGTGCGGACGGCAGGGTGACCGGCTGCGTGCGCGGGCAGCAGGCAGCACGCGAGGGCTGCTCCTTGCCCTGAGGGAGGCGACTCTCACGGGAAGGCCTTGCGGCCTGCGCAGGAGAGGGACCGGCTGCCCGGGAGGACGGTGGGGTCGCACTCGCCCTTCTGCCTTCTGGATTCTCCTCAAATACCAAGGCCCCGTATTGGGGGGGTGTGCCCTGAACTCCCAACTATAGAACAGTCCCCAAAGATCCAGCCATGCTGACCCCTTGACATGGACACGCAGCTCGGGGACTTGGAGCTATCAGTGCCTCCTAAGCCTCCGTGTGTGACACGCTAGGCCTGCACCTTGGAGGCCACGGGCTCCCGTAGACGCCACATCCCATCTCGAGGGGTCCACGCGGAAGTCCTCACAGTAGACTCATCACACTTGGCACAGAGACCCCCAAGAGGAACATTGTTGGTAGATGGAGACCCTCGCCCTCAGGGACCCACCTCACCCAGCATGGACGACTCTCAAAAAGTGTGGACACACCCACCCAGTGTGGATGCACCTCACCCAGCGTGGACACACCTCGCCCAGCGTGGACACACCTCGCCCAGCGTGGACACACCCACTCAGTGTGGACACGCCTTGCCCAGCGTGGACACACCCACCTAGTGTGGACATACCTCGCCCAGTGTGGACGCACCTCACCCAGTGTGGACACACCTCACCCAGTGTGGACACACCTCGCCCAGCGTGGACACACCCACCCAGTGTGGACGTACCTCGCCCAGCGTGGATGCACCCACCCAGTGTGCATGCACTTCACCCAGTGTGGACGCACCTCGCCTAGTGTGGGCGCACCTCGCCCAGTGTGGACGCACCTTGGGAACACTGTCTAATTTGGCCATCACCATCCGTCCCTGTCTACTGACCATGCCCCAGGGCTGAGGGGTGACCCTGGAGGGGCATCTGCTGTCCTGTCACTCTCTCAGGTCACGCTGCTGCCATCTGAACCCCTCTGCCCCTTTCTTATGTGTTCCTCAGGAAAATAAGCAAGCCCCATGCCGAGAAGAGAGTAAAAGGGGGAGAGGAGGGAGGGCTGGCCAGTGTGCCTGGGGGCCCCACCTGGGCACGCAGCCCCTGTGTTGGGACAAGTGACTGGGCAAGTGCCAGACCCCGGGCTGGTGTGGCTGCCCGCGAGCTTCCAGCTGCGCTGGGCTGTTTAGGAGGACACAGTTTACTCTGGTGGGAGGGGGTGAGGGCAGGGCATGTGGGCAGCGCCCGTGAGGGTCCAGGCCACATCTGCACCTGGGATCTGGCGGCGGCAAGCTCCCCGCTCACGCCAGTGTCGCAGGTGTTGTGCACGCCATCCGAGACGCCCGCGGAACCAGGCACCAGGAGTGAGTACTCGACTGACCTGGGCGGGCAGCGTCCCCTGGAGCAAGCAGGTGGCACTTTGCCTCTGCTCTGAATTCTCGGGTGGAGGCCAGCCAGCCAGCAGGACGCGGCGCTCAGACGTTGTGCAGAGCGCCCGCTTCCCGGCGACCGTTGGCAGAGCACCCAGCTGCGCGCAGTCCAGGCTCCAGGGTTTGTAAACGGGACCGGCAACGCCTCTGGAGACTGGGCCTGCGGACAGGGGCCGCGGCGGTCCCCAGGGCAGTGCCCGCCAGGCTCAGCGCTCCCAGCTGCCCTGCCTCCTTCGGCCTCTGTCCTTCCCTGCCCGCCTTGCTGCTCAACCGAGGGAGATGAGAAGGGTGGCTTCTTTTTCATTCTTGCTGCTCAAAAATCCACAAGCTCCGGCTGGGGAGCTTGAAGGGCAGGTGGTCAGCGCGGACACTGCCTCCAGGCTTGGCCGCACAGCCGGGACAGCTCCGCTCAGGCCTGTCCCTCACCGATGCAGCCCACACCGGGGACAGCAGGCGCAGGTTCTGTGGAGGAAGCAGCCTGTGCGCGGCGCGGCCACTGCTCCCGCCTGCTTTCCCCAGGACTTGGCCCTCCAGGATGGCTCAGCACACCCCTGTCCTTCCATGGTGAGCGAGACCCCTTCCCGGGCCCCCTGCTCCGGCCAGCGGGTGAGTCGCATTTCATCTCCAGCATTGTGGGAGGTACCCTGGCGAGGTGCTTGCCCACATTTGACTAGGATTCAAACTCGGGTCTGCAGAGGTGCTTCCATCACACAGGCTGGAGCTGAAGTGTGCCCGCAGCTGTGAGGTGACGTGTGGCCAGGGACTCTCTCGTTTGGAATTCACAGAGCAGCCGAGGTGGTGGCACAGATTGGAGGCCAGCCTCAGTAACTTAATGAGATCCTGTCTCAAAATAAAAATGAAAAGGGCTGGGGACATGGCTCCCTGAGTGCAATTCCTGGTACCAAAAAGAAAAAAAAGGTGAACATCTTCTATGGTGAACTGGCAACAAGAACGTCAGGAAGGTCGAAGAGAGGCAGAACCCGAGGCACAGGGAGAACTGTGGGTGGCGGTTAAAACAAGCACACAGTGCATTGATGGCGCTTCCCGTTGCTATAACAGAGTGCCTGAGGTTGCTAATTTATAAGGAAAAGAAGTCCCAACAGCATGGAGCCCCTGGCAAGATGGCATCATGGCAGGAGCTTGGGACAAGTTGTGTGATGGGACAGGAGGCCAGAGGGAGACTGAGGAGGGTCCAGGAGCACTGCCCAGCCTCTTCTCAGGGTGGTGTCCTGGCCTGCCCACACGGCCCCGCCTCCAGGCCCACCGCCTCCCTGGGGCCTGCACTGAGCAGCACCCCTCCAGCCACCAACCCTGGGACAAGCCGCCTCCAACCCCAGCATTTGCGCCTTCAGTCGCTGGCGGCTGTTTCCTCCTCCTTCAAACTCTGGAGGTTGAGCATTCGTCCTCTGGCTTGGCCTCCCTCACCGCGCAGGGCCGGGAGGGCTGGACACTGCGGACTCTGGGGCGAGTGGCTCAGTAACCGCCCGCTCAGCCACAGGTGAGGAGGAACTTACTACTGTGCAACCGGCATCGGCCACGCACTGGTGACAGTCCCAGTGCCTGGTGTCCATTGAAGAGGTGCTTTTGAGCCCTTTAATAAGGTGGATTTCATGGTCACTTACTGTGAAGCGTGTGTGTTTTTCAGAGGGTCTTGGAATCCAACCGTCTTGTGTCAGAATCAGACGTACATCAAGCCCACCAGACCTGCTGGCTGGGCCTGTGGGGCTGATACTGTTCTCCCGTGAGACCCACATGCAAACGCTTGTTTTCAGAAAAATCCCTCTTGGTCATGTCACAGTGATGTTTCTGAGCAGGGAGAACTATTCTCTGAAAGGGACACATGTCACTTCAAACAGCCCCGTCGTCCGCAGGGGTGGCGCTCTCCGTAGTCACATAGCGGCAGGAGTTCACGTCCCACCTTGAGGCATCTGCTGGTGGGCGGCTCCCGCGCCTCCCTTTCCCTTGGCCTTCTTCGGGTTTCTTCCTCTTCCTCCTCCTTCACCTGGGGTGAGGACTCAGGATGGGACTTCCCACCGGAAGCTGTCCTTTGGGTCACACTCTCGGGTCCTGCCCCAGGGACACGCCGTCCACGCCCGGGCTCGCCCCACAGTGCGCTCGGCCCTGTCGCCACCAGCGGCGGCTGGTGCTTGGGAACTCTGAGTGAGCTGCGTCCCTGCAGCCCCCGTGAGCACCGCAGGCAGGTGCTCCTTGCAGGCGTTGCTGATTATTTATGGCTTCCAGAGACTTTTGGGTTTAAGTGGTGGGAAGCTTTATTCCACTCACATGGACGAAGCCCAACCGTCCGTCTGGCTGATTAAATCCGATTGTTGCTGCACACGGCAGGCAGAGCGAGTCCTGGGATCCAGTGCCTGTGCCATGGCGACGGGGCACAGCTCGGGAGAAGAATGCGGCAGTAGGAAGGGGCAGGGTCTCCCGCGCTCCCTCCTGCGGGTTTTGTCTTCACATCTGCCCTGCAGCCAGTGCGAGCCCCGCCCTGGGGCAGCCACCCGTTCCCGCTGCCCTCGCTTGCTCAGGAGCAGCCGGACGGTAACAACGGTCTGTTTAAGTCTTGAGGTCACGAATGAGCAAAGTTCCCCCACGAGTCACCGGAGTCGGTCAGGGCAGGGAAGGAGGCACGGGGCTGGCCAGCCACGGTGACTTCTTACCACCCAGACGATGGGTGCCAGAGGAGGTACGCAGCTCAGACCAGGGCTCGGATTCTCTGGCCTAAGGAAAAACCACACGAACACACAAACCCAGGCCTAAGGTGTCCTGTGAAAACACTGGAAAACACAGGCACCTTCTCCCAGCTCTCCAGAATCGAATACTGCTTGAGTTATTTGAAATGAACTCTTTCTGCTTTGAATCTGGGACGCTGTGCCCATCTGGTTTGGCACTCCTTGGGGACATGGGACAGGATGCCTGGTGGTCCAGGCGTGAGGAAGCAGGCGCCTCCAGGACCAGGGACAGCAGCTCCCTGGCAGGGCGTCATCTCAGGGACACCCACACCCACCAGCCTTCCTTCAGCGCCCGCCTGCTGGTGCGGAAGCCCTGCCTGTCTTTCCTCTGCACTGTCCTGCTGCGACGTCCAGGGCTTGCACGTCAGGGGACGCAACCTCTGTCAACCTGGGGACGTTCTTATCGTGTTCACTGACTTCCTAGCCTATAGGATAAAAACAAGAGCATCTGATTATTGTGATAGTAAGGGAGGTCGTTCCGGAGAGCGCGTCAAGTGTCTGAGGCACAGCGGGTCAGTGTGGTTTGTGTGTCTGGGGCTCAGGCTGGTTTTGCAGTGATTTGGACTAGCTCCTCGCGTGACTCTGGACTAGCTCCTCGCGTGACTCTGGACTAGCTCCTCGCGTGACTCTGGACTGGCTCCTCGCGTGACTCTGGACTGGCTCCTCGCGTGACTCTGGGCTAACTCCTCGCGTGACTCTGGGCTAGCTCCTTGCGTGACTCTGGGCTAGCTCCTCGCGTGACTCTGGACTGGCTCCTCGCGTGACTCTGGGCTGGCTCCTTGCGTGACTCTGGGCTGGCCCCTCGCGTGACTCTGGGCTGGCCCCTTGCGTGACTCTGGGCTAGCTCCTCGCGTGACTCTGGGCTAGCTCCGTGCGTGACTCTGGACTAGCTCCGCGCGTGACTTTGGCTGTTCAGACTCCAGGTCTTTCACCACCCTATACACACCAGGCCGCTCCACAGACATGGGAGACAGTGTTGTTACTGGGCGAGGATGGACACAGAGATGGACAGCCTGGTAAGGGGCAGGAGGCTCTCCGTCCTTCTCTGCAGATGCCCGGTGACCAGGTCTTGGAGCCCAGGTGCTCTTCCTCTGCTGTAAGCCTCCTCACCATTGCTGCGAGGCTTGACTCTCACGGTGCTGTCCAGGAGGATCAAGGACGCCGTGTTCGTGAACACTGCTCGGAGCCTGAGTGTCATCCACAGTGAGGAGTAATGAAATTCTCCTGGGAAAATCAGATGATACGACAATTTTATTTTCACAAGAGCCCTGAGAGTATTCTTTAGAAAGTGTTTTAAAGTCTGGATACCTGACATCAGGTTGATTGACGTGTGTTGGCCAGTTTGGGCAGCTGTAACAAGAATACACAGACGGGGGCTCAGACAGCAGAGAGCATTCCTCACGTGGCTCTGCAGTCCAGTCCAGGTGCAGGTGCTGGGAGGGGGCGTTCTGGTGAGGGTCCTCCTCCGGGTTGCGACTGGTCTCTTCTTGCATGTCCTGATGTGGGAGAGACTCTCATGCCATCTGTGACGAGGGCACTGACCCTATTCAGCAGGGTCCCACGCTCATGACCTAGCTGACGCCAAAGCCCCTTCCTAACCTCGTCCTGCGGGATCGCCGTGTGACTCAGGAGCCTTGGAGGCACACAGATGTTTGTCTAGTGGGAATGAGGAGCGTTCCAGGATCCCATCAAGCAACCTGGAGGTCTGCGGCTGGAGGGCTCGGCTCCTCCCAGCTGGACCACGGCTGAGGGCCAGTGTGGGGGTGTGGTGGGTGGTGCTGTGCATTTTTGGTGTAGGACAGAGACGTGGCTGAGTGGCTCTCAATTGCTCGTGTCCTGCCCTCTGCAGGTGGCATGTGGGGACTCTGGGGCGTGTAGGACCCCGTGACTTGCTGGCCTGTGAGGTTGGGTGCTGGTTTTGCCTCTTTCTTCCTCTGAATGGCTCTCTGCTGCTCAGATCCTGGGCACCCCGTCATCGGCTCCAATCTTGACTCTGGGATTCTTGGAAGGTTCCTGGCCTTCCGTCAGGCGTCTGGTTTCCTCCAGCGAGTCCCTGCTCCAGGCCACACAGCCAGTGAGCAGCGCCCTCTCCAGGCTGTTCTGCTCCTCCACTGTGGGACTGGGAGGGTGTGGGGGCCTCGCACTCTGGTGGGCCTGCTGGGGCGGCACTTGCCCGGTGGTCCTCCCTCCTGTTTCCTGGCTGCCCACCTGGGGTCTTGGGTTTCAGTGGCGCGGAGGCCCGGCTCTCTCCTCCTCACCTTACTCTCCTTGGTTTTGGCAGAGTTCACCCGGAAGCCCTTGCTCCTTGACTGGACACCTGCTGAGCGCCTTCTGTGTGTGGATTTGTGTGGCTCCCCTTCTGCCCTCGGGGTCTGCTTCCTGCAGGGAGCTTGCCCCTGCCCGGCCTCCCGGGGTGCCAGCCCGCTGCACCCCTCCCGCATTGCGAAGGGACCCTGCTCCCCTTCGGCCACTGGGCCTCTATGGACTCTTGGAAGGGAGGGCTGTAAGTCGTGCTGCCCAGCACCTGGACGGGGCTCTGCCGGTGTGAGTAGCGGGTGGCGGAGCAGTTCGTCTGCGCACGCGGGTGCCTGATGAGCCCCGCTGGATCAGCCACCCGACCCTATTTAACTCTTTATTCCCCCAGGAGAAAGCTTCTTGGCATAAAGTTTCTGCATTTAAGACTTTCAAATGTATTTTTGGTGATGTCACTCTAATTAACTAGTTGACTAATCGGCAATCAGTGTGCTGCAACCGTGAATGGTGTCGGCTTAGTGGGCGGGAAGAGTCGTGGCCCACTCAACGGCTCCACGTACGGTGGCGTGGCTCTGCCTGCCGGGCTCTGCTTGCACTGGAGGGCACATGAGCTGGACTGATTCTGCGCACGGGGGACGTGGGCTCAGTTGGAGGCAGAGCTGTGGAGGCTACCTTCTGGCGGCAGGCACAGGGCTCCTGCCTCACGAGGTGGCTCCCTCAGGAGCAGTCCCTCAGGTTCTGGCTCTTATGATGGGATGGCAGGATGGCCTGACGGGAACAGGCCGCAGCCCACCCATGGTGCACGTGAACCCTGGTTCTGTCCATTGGGACACATTAGACCAGAGGCCACTTAGACACCGTGGTCCCCTGGGGCTGCCCTGCATGTGGAGTGCTGAGCAGTATCCCTGGGCCTCTGGGGAGGGCAGAACTCAGATTTGTGTAGGTGGGACCGGCCCTGAGGACAGGTGGATCTGGACAGCCTGGGTTGGGATGGAGGTGGGAGGTGGGCCACAAGGGTCACTTGGTCAAGAGGAGAGTGGTACTCAGAAGCCTTTGCCCTTTACCAGGTGTCTCAGAGTGGGAGGACCTGCTTTAGGATTCCTGATGGCTGGGGCACCGCAGGAGAGCTCATGGGAAACAATGAGGGGAGACAAGCTGAGAGGCACTGTAACAGTATTCGTTCCAGAAGGATCAATATGAGAAGTTGGATACATGTAAGTCTAGACGTATATAAGGTATTTCAACGGATGTAGACCAGAGTCCTCAGCACAGGGACTCTTGTTTGTCACTACTGGTGCCTGGAGGGTGGAGGCCAGGGATACTGCTCAGCACGCCACTGTCATTTATGTCTCAGTGCCACACTGCTGAGACCCAGAACTCCCCTTCCACACTGGATTTGCTCCACCAGCACCTCTGTATTTCCTTTTATTTTAATGAATTAGAAATGGAACAGATGCTCAGGTTTTGGTGAAGATGAAGAATCCTGTCCATCCCACCTGCCTTGTAGAAGTAAAAAGTCCTGGTCACCACGCAACAAGCAAGCCCGGGGGCCTGTGAGAGGTGTGGGGAGGTGCTGCCAGGGACGTGAGGTGAGGAGTGAGACGGCCGTGAGTGCTGGGTTCTTGCTTGCCCAGGTGGACCCTGGCCGGTGGGCAGGGTGCTGCAGGAGCCTCACCTCAGCACCACCAGAGAGGCCAGCGCCCCTGCCAAAGACCCAGAACTGTGCCCAACCACAGCGAGCGTTGCTCCAGCCTCACCTGCTTCCTCCCTGGGTCTCGACAAGCTCGGGGAACAGGTCTTTTGCCCTCTTCTCATTCCTACCCCTCCCCATGCTCCACATCAGCCTGGTGGCATCCTTGGGGCTGAACACAGACCAACCTCCCAAATCCTGCTGAGTAGAGCTGGTGATGCTTCTGGTCCCTGTTGGAGGGTGTCAGTGGGGCCCTGTGGGAGGCAGAGTCTCCAGGGTGACAGATCACCTTCCACGACCTCTCTCAGATCTCAGTAGGCCCGTCAGGGAGGTGGGCAGAACCCCAGTTTACAGAGGAGTGGTAGGAGACAGCACCCCACTTTCTGGGTGGATCAGTGAGGCTGCGGGGCACTGGGCTGCTCCTATTCATCTATGAGGCTGGGTGGGGTCAGTGGAAAACTCATCACAGGTGTCACCTGGCCCTTGGGCGGCCCCTCTCACGGGAGCTGCTTGCTAAAAATAAGCCCAATCAGATCTGGTGTCACGGCACAGAATGGAAATATCCAAGATCCAACCAAAAATCGCTCGCCATATCAAAACCCAGGAAAATCTTAATTTAAACGAGAAAACAGACACCAACACTGAGATGAACTGGATCTTAAAATAACAGATAAGAGTTTTAAAAGGAAAGATTATAAAAACACTCCAACAAAATATTACAGATTCCCTTTATATAAAAGAAAAGAATGAAAATATCAGCAAAGGAAAAGAAGTTATAAACAATCAAATGGAAATAATAGAATTAAAAATACAGTCACCAAAACACAGGACAGCACAGAAGCAGCAAAACGAGGGTGAAGGGCAGCGGCGTGGCCCCCGCGGCTCAGCCGGGTTAGGCTGGAGAGCGCAGAATGCAGGTCAGGAGCCCACGGCTCAGCAATGGAAGAGCCAGCACGCTTGTCACTGGGTTCCCAGAAGGAGAGGAGAGAGCAGAGAGGACTGAAAATGTTTTCAAAGAAATAACTGCTGAAAACTCCCCAAATTTGGCAAAAGACAGAACTACAGAAGCTAAACACACAATGAATGTGGTAAATGCAAAGAAACTTACACGAGGCCTCCTGACTAACCTTCTGAAAACTGAAGCGGAAGAAAAGTCTTAAAGGCTGCCAGAGAGAAATGCGCACCACCTCTCAGCACAGGCTCTGGGCCCCTGGTTGAAGCACCAAGGTCGGCAGAGTGGCACCGCATGTTCCTGGAGCCAGGAGAACGGAGCCTTCAGCCTGGAGTCCCGCAGCCAGCAAAGCCTGCTTCAAAGAGAAAGCCGGAGATTGATATCCTCAGGGTTGGGGTTGGGTGCCTTCGTGCGAGGAAGCCTGCCTTCGAAGCGCTAAAGGGAGGCCTTCAAATAAAGAAGACCTGGCCTCTCACAACAGAGAGGCCAG
The DNA here is from genome assembly GCA_028644305.1 of Xerus rutilus. Lineage (NCBI taxonomy): Eukaryota > Metazoa > Chordata > Mammalia > Rodentia > Sciuridae > Xerus > Xerus rutilus. Next base: position 1,097,125 of record CM053412.1, read on the forward strand.
AACCAGGGAAATTAAAGTGGACATTCCACTCTCCTGGGTCTCTCAGATGACATACTCCTGTCGAGGCCAAAGCTGACCCCTACGTGATGTGCTGCTGGTGTGTGGAGGAAGCGCCTGGTCCTGTCGGGAGGGTCCTGCGGAGAGCAGGGCTCCCGTGCTTCACCAGGGGTTGGAGGGGGTCCGGCAGACGCTGGCGAGCCAGTGTGTGTGCTGCGGCCCCGAGGAACACGGCAAACTGCACAGTGGCACACCACATGCAAACAGGCCAGGGCTCACTTCTACAGCCTGTTCCAGTGGCCCCAGGAAAGCGAAGGGGACAGAGAAGCATGAGGTAGCAGAAAGAAACAGAAAAAGCAAACAAACAAAACCAAACACATGAGAGAGCTCTAATTAATAAATTAGCTCTAATAAATTAGCTCTAATAAATTAGCTCTAATAAATTAGCAATCACTTCCAATGCAAGTGGTCGGACGGAGCACTGAGAGGTGACTTCAAAAGCTACTTCCAAAAGCAAGGGCTGCATGACGGGCAACAGTCTGTCTGGAAGAAACTCACTTTGAACACAGCGACAGCAGAGGCGAAGGGAAAGGATGGCCATTTCTTGCAGCTGGACTTGGGCCTATATTGTGGCCCAGCAGCTGCACCTTGGGCACTCATCTGCAGAAAGGAACTTCCGTGTCTTCATGAAAACTCAAGCATGCGTGTACACAGTGGCTGAGGACCCTGTCCTCAGCAAGTGGATGTGGTCAGCGGTGGCCAGTATAGACTGTGGAATACCACTTGGTAATGGAGGTTGGAGGCTGCCCATCCTGCAGCATGGTGGATGATCCCAGAGGGCTTGTCCTGAGTGGAAAGAGCCAATCCCAAAGGTCACACGTGTGCGTTTGTCCCCATGGTGTTTTGAAATGACCAAACTGTGCCAATGGAGGACAGGCCAGTGCTTGGCGGGAGTGGGTGCTGAGGCTGGGTGGGCAGCTCCAGGTGCTGGTGAGGGAGCCATCCTGGGCCCCCCGTGCTGGTGGTCAGATGGGTGCCCTCCATGGACAGTGGTGCCTCAGATATGGGCGCCTGTAAAGTGGGGAATCTTCACAGGTCAGTGGGTGTGGCCTCAGTGTCCTGGCTGTGGGGCTGTCCTGTGGTGCGCAACCTGTTGTCATTGGGGAGCAGGGTGATGGAGCTTCAGAAGCTCTCTGCTGCAGTTTGCAATTGCATGCAATTCCACAATTATCTCAATTAGAGAAAGATCCAAAACATAGCAGTAAAACACATTTTAATTTTTTGCATAAAATATTTGGAAGCTCCTGGAAGTTCACCTTTGGCCACTTCTGCCTTTCTTCCAACTGTTCATGATCTTGCCATCAGGGGACAGCTATTCCTCAGCTGCTGCTCTGGTGCCTGCTGAGGTCTTATTGTCCACTGCTGTGGTCCTCGCCCACCCAAATGGGCCCATCCTGCCTCCATTACACAGCTGGCTTCCTCCGGGAGCCTGATGGGGATGGCTGCCCTCCCTGGATGGGAACAGTCCCAAAATGCAGTCCCAGTTAAGTCAGGCTGGTTAACATGAGAAGTGCTTCATTGCACTCTCTCTCCAGCACCACCACTCCAGCTCGGCGTCAGGTTGGTGCCAACAGCCTCAGTGCATTGGGTCCGCCGCGGCCCAGCAATCAATGGTCCTGCTACAGCCTTAAATCTTTAAAATCTTGGCAGAGAAAGTGATGAAACAGCTCTGTAACATGAAACCTGTGGGGACTTTGACAAGCTTTGAAAACAGTGCATTTGATTTTAAAGTCCCTCCCAGCTCAGGGGCAGGTGCAATGTCATCATCAAGGACCTGAGACGCTGGGCGTGGAGGGCAGATCTCCACCTCTCTGGGGTGTGAAGAAGGTCGTGGAGCCTCGAGCACCTGCTTGTGCCCTTGTTTATGATGATAGAATTCACGACTCATTCAGCCCCTGAGATCTCCGTCAGGCCTCCAGCTGGTCCCTGTAATCAGCTTCCAACACATAAAGGTGCTAGAGCGAGGGCCACCCACTTCTGTAGGACACTCCCGCCAGCACAGCAGCACCAAGTGACAGCCTCTTAGGAGAGGAACTGGCCACCAGCACTCTGGGTTTCCTGGTGTCTGCCTCCAAGAGTTGACCTTCCTTCTAGGGGTTTAGAGTTGAGTCTGATAGACATGAGACGTCAATCACGGCCTTGCTTCTCTGACTTTTCTCAGGCTGTCCGGTGCCGGGAACATGACTGGTTATTGCCTTCCCTGCCCAGCAATGCTGGGACCATGCAAAATAGAAATCTGAGCTTGTTATGCTTACATGAGAAAGGTAGGCCATCAGGAAATTCTGTACAACCCAGATATTAAATGTCATGAGACTGAGTTTCTGAAGGTCTAAATAGTCACATCATTTGGGCCTGCTGGGCTCTGGAGACCAGTATGAGAGGTCTGCGCAAGTCGGGTGGTCCTCAGGCATGAGCTGCATCCTGGGGAGCTGAGGAAGACCCTGCCCGCTGTGCACCTCCCTCCCTGGTGTGTCTCTGGGCCCTTGGGTTTGACATTTTTATTTCCCTTTTGAGAGGCCCCAGGCCCCTCCAGAGTCACTGTCTACTTGTCCCTGCTCTCAACCAGGACACTCATGCTGTGGGACCCTCTCCTGCTGCTCCTCTGATGGCCTCGCCCTGGGCCTTTCTCCTTGGTTTCCAGCTTTCCCAGAGCCACAGTTCTTGGCCCACTGGACCCTCGGAAGCCCCGAGTCCCTCAGCTGCTGCCAGACTCTGCTCTCGGGCCCCTCATGAGTGTGTGGGAGACTGCTCTGTAGGCGCGGCCGGCCGGGACAGCAGGATGGCCTGTTGAGGGTGGAATGTGACCTGCTCGGAGCTGTTGGCACCCAGCCAGGTGCCCTGTGACCGAGAGTGTGGCTGTCCTCCAACGTCCTGCTGCCCTCGAGGCTCTCTGGGTGGACCTCGCTCTCTCCATTTCACCCTACACTGGTGACTTGAAGTGTCTGTGAGAACAAACAGGCCTGGTTTCTCCCATGCGTCTTGATTTACTCTATTGTTTTATGGCTTCGTTCCAGCAGTTTATAACTTGAAATATCAGTAAGTTTTCCTGCAGTTCATGAATATTTGTCTTTATGGCAAAGGTAGATTGACCGTGGCATTCACGATGACATCTGTCACCTTGCAAAGATGGAGAATGCGTCCATCTTCTGTGGTCTACTGTGAGTCCTTTGTCAAATGCCACACAGAATCTCATGTGCATTGGCAGAGGCTGGGCTCCCATGCTGTGGCCACCACTAGCCCTGGTGTCTCCTCTGCTGAGACCAACTGGGGTTCCAGCCTTCCTTCTTCTGCGTCATTATGGCCTTTCTGGAGTCAGGTGATACCTCAGGGGCTCGTCCTTGCTATAGCTTAGAACATCTTTGCAGCTCCTTAAGCACTTATGTGCTTAAGATATAAATAGTCACACGTATACACATGTGCAGGCACACACGTCCTGTGGAATATGGTGGCAGAGGTAGAAATTCTCGGCTGAAAGAACTCCCCTGACCTGGGCAGAGTTGGGCACTGGCTGGTGCATACGACCTCAGTGTCTGACCCCAAATCTAAGTGGGAAACCAGACTATGCACTGTCTCCTATTTTTTAAAACATTAATTTTAACTCTGTCTCTTAGGGTACCAACTCCACATCAGTGCTGAGGCCCTTCTGTCAGCAATGTGTTAGACATAAGCCGAAGCGAAGGTGTGGGACCAAGGGCTGAGAGGGACTCAGTGAGATGCCCGGGGTGTGGGGCACAGCCTGGAAGCTGCTTTGCTGCCTCAAACAGGTAGGCAGCAGCTGGCACTGTGGGCTTAAATGAGGACCACATCTCCCAACGTGCTGTTCTCCCTGTAAAAATAATATCAGAAACACGATTTTCAAAGTTCCCACACTAAGAAAATTCAGGAGAAGCAATTTACAAAAAAAAAATCTTTCACTCCTCTAAAGCACTTTTTTTTGGTAATTTATACTAAGCCCTTTAGAATGTCATATTGGCCTTTTATTAGTAACCTTGACAATATGATTAGACTCCAAAAAATGTCTACTTGTTAGTGAATAGCCTTCATTCTCTCAGCTTTAAAGAGGCCACTCAGCTATGACCGAAGCAGGCTTCATTTCTCATTTTTTTGGTAACAGAAAATCACAGATGATAACAGAATGTGTTTGGACTCAGTGTTTCCATGCACATACCTGCTCACAGCTGGGTAGACGTGGCAACTCATAGACTTATTCTAACAGACCATTTGATGCCATGATTTGGGCAGAGCTCTAACTTGCATTTTTTGAATTAAGAGCTGACTTTAAACTATAATTGCAAACACAGTTTTGTTAAAATTAGAGCAAATGTTTGTCCTCTTACATGTTACGTGGTGAATCCCATTTGCATCTTGTTAACACAGTGTGAAGATAAGTTGCTCAAGTTAAAATAATCGAGACAAATTTTTGTTTTTATTCAAGGCCATGAGATCATCAGCTATATTAATTGAAACACATTTTGATAACATTGATTGAAACTGAGATGCAAAAATGCAAAAGCAACATAAGAAAAAGGAAGAAAAAATTCAAAACAAGCCCCAAACAACACCACCTACAAGCAGAAATCAAAACTCCAGTTGACCCCAGGGAGCGCCTGGCTCCGTGTTGGAAGCCTCTGCTGCCTTCCTGCCCCCCAGTCCCTGCACTGCCCATATGTTATTTAAATGCTGATGATCTTGCTCCTGGTAATTTCAATGAGCCACTGCAGACATATAATGCTTCCTCTTTTAATAGGTGCAAAGTGAGTTACTGTCACAAAGCAGATATGAAAGAGGATGTGAAGAGAGTCTCGCCTAATCCTGCGCTGCGGGCTTGTGAGGTGCTAACACGGTCACCTGAATTATGCATGGCTATTGTGCTCAGATTTCATAAATCGGTGCATGAATACCCTCCAAATCATTTTCAGTTCGTGAACATTTATATACAGAGCTCTTGAGCAAAGACAATTAGTCATATTTGTATGCCGGAATTAATTGAGAGTGAGAAGCGGGAGGCAGGACGAGAGAACAAAGAATGCTTTTTGTCAGTCCTTCCAACTGACAGGGATAATTAGATATATGAAATTGAAATTCCTCAGCAGGGGGCTTCTGTTGACAATGGGTTTCCTTCTGATTCTGTTCTGTTATTCTTTTATGCTGTCATCTGTGGTAATTTGTTATTCAGCTTGAAGCTTAAAAAAGCAAAGCATTCCGCTTTTATGAGGAGATGATGTCAGTTTGTACACTGCTGGGAAATAGATATTAAATGTAATCTTTAAACTAAAAAAAAAAAAGAAGAGAAAAGAAATAAAATAAAATCAGTTAAAGAGACAGTGCGCTGTTTACCAGCCTGCAGGAAGAAACTTCAGGAGGAGCGGCCAGAACTTGCTCAGGGTAGAAGTTGCTCAGGCCCCGTTAATCTGCGCGAGCCTCCCAGCCATGTTGCGGGAGCCTGTGGCTCAGTGCAGACAGCAGTGGTGTGGGCAGCGCCAGCGGGCTCTGGCTGTGCGCCGCTGGACACTACTGCCCAGCTTGATCTCGCCTTCGCTGGCTGCAGGACACTACTGCCTGTCTTGATCTCACCTTCACTGGCCGTGGGTTCTAGCAAACGCGTTATTCACAACGGGCCTTTTTTCTGCTTCATCTGAACCAAGTGCTGGGGTATGGAGTTAGTTCTTAGGGTGAGAATCAGAAGAAAGCATCACACCAACCACTCGAAACATGAGTGCAGCCCTGTCTCCTGTCCAGTCTTACTGGTAAACTGGACTCAGCGTTTCACCGCTCAGGGTTCAGGTAACACCCCCACGATGGGCAGCTCGTTACCTCTGACGTCTGTGCCTGACGTCTGTGCCTGAGCAGACTGTGGTGCACAGCTCTTTCCTCTAAGGACGGCTTTGTGTTTCCCTGCTGGAAAGGCCTGCTCATGCCTGGGACGGCTGGTCCCTCTGGACTCCACCCTCTGCCCTTCCTTGGCGAGGCCCCATCTTAGGCTTTGCTCGCTTGCACACATGGGGCTGCTGTGCCCAGGCTGCTGAAATGCCTGCTGTGATTATAGTGCTGCCTGGTCCTGGGGGCAGCAGCGAGGCAGTGGAGAGGGTCCTGCAGGGGCTCGGTCGGGTGTGATCTCGCCTGCAGTGCCTCTCATGCTGCTGTGCTGGACACCCTCACCGAATTTGCGTCAGCGCACTTTCTTGGGCCCTCAGAGTGGACGTTCATCAGAGCATCTTGGTGGCTCTGTGGGCACAGTGGTCCCCCCGGGAGGAGCACGACTTCCTCCAGCACAGGTGCTCCAGGCTCTGATGGCGGTGGATGCAGAAGTCAGCCTGTGAGGTCACAGAGCTGTGCACACGTGCCAGGGTGGCCAGCACGGCCACGAGAATGTTCTGTGGTCAACACTAGTCTCTGAGCCTGACCAAGAGCGAGGTCCAGGCACGCGGGTAGGATTCCAGTGTTGGCTCCCACGTGGGGCGGTGGCCAGCCGGCAGCCTCTGCACGCAGGTTGTTTTCTTCTCAGGCACGCACACCACACGGACTCTGGAGACAGGGTTTGGACGGTCCCTCTCTTCCTGTTGGTCGCTTCCCCTTCCTCTGACCTGCAGTTGTCCGTGAAGCACCTTGGACTTTCCTCTGCCTGGTTGTTCCATTTCATCCATTCCAATCTCCTCAGAGTTCAGGTTTGTTTTCCCAAAATGAAAGTTCCCTAATCAAAATGAGCATCCTGGCGACTGAATCAAAAGGAGCAACAACACAGAAATCTAATTTTCGTCAAAAACAAAAATCTCATGAGGTGTTGGCCAACACTGTGTTCCAACTTACCACTGTGCAGATAAATACACCATGCGGAGCCTCACCGGACGAGAGCTCGTGAGTTCCAAGGGCCTATTTAACCAAAGAAACGTTTCATGCAAATCTAAGGAGAGAAGGCCAAGAAAAGGAAAAGGTCACCCACTGATTTAAGAAATCGTAAGGACGGATCGCCTGGCAGAGCACAGGCCCTCTGGGGAAGTACTCAGGAATTTAAAGCCAAAACAAAAGCCATATTTCTTTTTAGGAGTGAATTCAACTGAAGATCAGTATTTACCGGCTTCCCGCTGCGCCTTTCTCTGACATGCCCAATCAAAACCTGCGGCTTCCTTCAGACGGGCCTAGTGGCTTTGTTTTGTTTGTTATCTCACGCACTGGAGTCCTGGGAATTTGGGTGGGTGGAAGGCCTCAGCCTGGAGAATTGCTGGTCATTTTCTAGAATTTTCTGGACAGGTGTCGCTCATTGCTTGAGAGACAAGTGAGACGATCAGCCAGAGCCACTCCGAAGACCAGATCTGAAATGCTGTCACCCAGTGCTTTGCTGGTGGCCATGCAGCCTGTGTCCAGCAGCACGTGTGAGGGGCAGGCCTGGGCCATGCCGACTTGGGCACTGAGTCCAGGCAGTCTTTTGGTGGCGATGAGATTCTGCCCATGGTCTTGCTGCGCTGGTGCAGCAGCTTGCGGATGGTGTCCTCGGGGTTTCGTGTTATCTGTTGAGAGTCACATGTGAATGAAGCCTGGAGAGGCCGGCGTGGGCTCCAGCTGAGGGAGATAGGGAGAGACTCTCTTCTGGCTGCTCCGGTTCCTCACTGAGTGTGGGACACTTGGAGGCAGGTGAAGGCGTCCGCAGGGCCTCGCCTCTTCTCTGACTCCCGAGGGCTTCCCTGTCGACACATCAGATGCAGAGACCTGTCTTCCTCCAGCTGGGTGCTTTCTTTGCTGTGGGACCCCGTCCTCCACCTACCTATTATCTACCTACCTACCCACCCAATCTATCACCCGCCCACCCTCTATTTTCCACCCACCCATCCATCATCTGTCATCCACCCATCACTCCATCTCCTTACCATCTTCTACCTGTGTCGTCTATGGTCTGTCCACCACCCTATCCTCTCTCTGTTCACCCATTTCTTTATCATCTGTCGTTGACCTACCCCTGTCTATCCATCTATTGTCTATCAATCATCCGCCCGTCCACTCATCTACTCATCTGTTGTCTATCATCTCTCAACCCATCTGCCCATCTGTCCTCTCTCTCTGTCCATCTGTCTATCCACCCATCACCCATCTGCCCTCCTCTTCTTTGCCTTGGATCCCTTTTTCCTCCACATCTCCATATACGTTCTGATGCTGCGTGCACACACAAGCCCACTCTGGTAAGAAGTTAAACATGCATAGGAAGAAAGTAACAAGCCGCATAGAGTGTGGATCAGGAGGAACGAGTTCAAAGGCAGCTCCGCAGAGTTGGGATGACTTCCGTTCCCCTCAGCCCAGCTCTGTGTGCAGCATGCAGTAGGGACCTGCCTTTTAGAGTTACGTGGGGTAAATGACACATAAAAAAACACCGAGATCTCCAGGCCAGGTGTGGGGACAACCACAGATAGGACTAGAAGATAATAGAGACCCACGATGCCCACTTTATACCACAAGCGATTCCAGATACACCGGACAGTTTAGTGTGAGAGACAGAAGCATGAGGTATGAGGGGGACCCTCAGGACCACGTTTCCAAGGCCCCCTGGAATCAAGAGGCTCTTACAGCGCTAGGGCCGGCCAGCAGGGGTAGGTCCGGCTGTGCGCTCTTCTCTTTTGCTTTGCTGGAGACAAACGACAACCTGGCAAGAGGCCCTAGTTCACACTATAGATAAAAAGGCTGATTTCCTCCACACACGTGGAGCTCCCACTAACCCAGAAGAGCAGCAGGACCCCGAATTGTCCTACACAACATACAGGGGGCTCTGGACGCACGGGGACACAGCGCTCCACTGTGGACCAGAGGAGCTCCGTCTCAGCAACGCTGAGCTCGCGAGTGGCGTTTGTAAGACCTGAGGGCTCCAGAGCACCCTGCCTGAGAGACCAGGGACACAGTTGGTCCTCACAACTGCTGAGGAGTGCAGAGTGGTGAGGCCGCTAAGGGGCTCTGGGCAAGGTCGGCCAAAGTCTTGTCCTAAATTCTCAGCGTTACCTATCTACATGGAAGCCTCGCTTTTAAAATGCCTCCTACAGATGCACTTGTAAGTGGACAGCCTTCTGTCTGAGAGCACAAGGAGAGGGAGAAAGTGGCGCCCCTCCCAGGAGGCCTGCTACACCACTGGTACTGCCCAACAAGCCCCTCCTGTGCTCATCTACCCAGGCATCCCTGCCAGGGGCACTGCAGATTGACCACACGAGAGGTGTCTTCAGGGCTGCTCGGAAGGGACCTCTGGGTGTCTGTCACTGCATGAAAAAGCCAGACCAGGACTGTGTGGACAGAAGAAGTGGGCACCTCTGGGTGGACAGAGAGGTGGACAGGCACCTGGGGTGGACAGATTGGTGAGCACTTGAGGTGGACAGAGGAGGTGGACAGGCACCTGAGGTGGACAGAGGAGGTGGACAGGCACCTGGAGTGGGCAGAGGAGGTGGACAGGCACCTGGGGTGAGCAGAGGAGGTGGGCACACACTCTGTATGTTCCCAGGACAGCCCCTGAGGGACACAGCACTGTCACCCTGCTCCTTCTGCAGGGAGAAGCAGCCAGCACAGGATATGGGGACCTACACCGTTGACCTTCGATTCCTTTTGAATTGTGGAATATGTGAATAGCTATTTTAAATGATAAACGAGAGGACAAAAAGGCTAATGGAATGATACAGACTGGAACAGCTCCTTCAAAACACAAGGCTCGTGGGGTCCTTCAGGGGTGGGGTGGTCTAAGGGGCGGCAGTCATTGGTTGGTTTTTGTTGATCAGGCAAACAATTAAAACCCCCTCATCAGCTCATGCCGTGCTAACCATGGTCCAAGTGATTAGCGTATCTTTTCTTCCTCAGTATATCTTGCAAGGGTCTCTACCCTGCTGCCCCCATCATGGGGGCTCTGACTCCCAAACACTTTGATTTAAATTGTCAACTAAGAGATTTGCCATTTTGAACCCTGCCCCTAACTGTGCACTGGGATCACTGAGGACATGCACGGGACGGGGAGCCCTGGCGAGGGCAGCAGGACCCTCTGAGAAGTCCAGGGAAGCTGCAGGGCCACTGGCTGGTCACTCACACCTGGCTGGGCACTCAGGCCCCAGACAGGCATGGGTGCAGGACAGGGGAGACGGGCTGGGCAGGATGGGGTGTGTTCTTGTCATGGAGCAAATGTGACCTGCCACCGTCACAAGCCTCTTGGGCAAGAGACCCTGCAAGCAGGTCAAGAGCAGAAGGCAGAATCCCTCTAATCCTGTCCCTGCACTAGGAACAGAGGCAGAGGTACAGGACAGGCCATGTCCTTGGCGGGCAGGGACACAGCTCTCCTGTGCTCTGGCCTGAGGCCCAGCACTGAGTGGCCTGGGACTTGAGGAGAGTGTGCAGCAGCCAGGAGCCGAGCTGGGGGCTGAGGCTGTCCCACCCCAAGGCTGTTCCCTCACGCTGCTGTCCTGGGCTACATGGTGCCCTGATTGTCCAGGTGTTGTTCTGATAGGGAACAGATGCCCCTAAATCTGCAAGTTTGAGTCTGCAGCCTCCGAGGAGGCAAGGCAGCCAGCGCACAGCCCGAGCCGCCCATGCCTCAGCAGCCCTGCTTGGCAGCTCCACCAGGTCAGGAGCGCTTCATGAAAGATGCAAGACCAGGAGAAAGGGGCCAATTATTGTGCACATGATATGAGTGATCAATACAATCAAGAAGTGAACTCCCAATAAAAGACTGATGAGCAGGATATCCTAGCAGAAGTGGTATTGTATGGACTGATTAAATATTTACTGAGTGTGGAGGCGCCGTGCTGGATGTGTGCGGTGCTCAGACCACGCTTCCACGGCTGGGGAGCTCTGCCTCGTGTGGCGTGGGCTGTGCCCGGCAGGAGGGCCCAGGACGTCCTTGAGGCTCCCTGGCTCCTCTCCCCGGGCCAAGCTCCCAGGATGTGACGCTAGAGAACTCCACTGATTTTCTTGGGCACCTGCTTCTTATGTGTTCTGCCTCCTTGGGCGCAAGACCGTAGGCCGCGTTGTTCCAAAGGAGCAACAGAGGGCCGCTGTCCTCTCTCGCTCTGAAATGGAGATGGCAGGAGGACGTCATCCGTGCTGGAGGACACACAGAGGTTCCAGGGACAGGGAGCACCAGTGCGTGTCCTGTGCGAGTCAGAGGGCCACAGCTGTGGCCAGGGCATCTCTAAACCTCGGCGCTGTGTGTTGTGGGCTGTGGCGGCCTGGCTGGGTGTGTGGTGCCTCCAGACAAGTGGCAGCCTGGGTCTTGGCTCCCGTGTGGGGCCACCTTGAGGTCTGCCTGGGGCTTCTCCTTGACGCAATGAGCAAGAGCCATGTGTGTAGTGATGTCAGAGGCTGGGGGTCCTCAGTGCCAAGGAGGGGAAGCCTCTCTGGCGAGGTTCTCATGCATCCTAGATGTGGACTTGGTGCTGGAGGTTATCCAGTTGTGGCGTGACAGGTGATGGGACATAGGTGGTGAGATGTCACCATGTGGGGACAGGCTGGGCAAGCTGTGTTTCCCTGGAGAGTCCTCTGCTGGCCATGTCCCCAGCATGACCCCATGAGAGGAGCCCCAGGGACCAGAAGACACAATGCCCTCTGCTCCTCCCTGCTGGGTGGCAGGGACAATGGGGATCAGTGCTTCCTGACTGTCCCACAGTGGGGGAAGGGCAGCCTCCTCTCTGGAAGTGTGGATTCTAGAGAGGTTGAGAAGCTCTTCAGCTGGCCAGGGGACAAGGCGGCAGAGCTGGGCGGCAGAGCTGGCTTTGCACTCAGAAGCTGAGAGGCAAACAAGGTCCTGGATGAGCTACAGGGCCGTGTGCTGGGGACCAGGCCCTTGCCATCGCGGGAAGCCTCCTGCAGGGGCACATGCTGACCCTCGGGGGTGGGAACTTGAGGCTGCATCTCAGCCAGAGCCCAGTGACGGGGCACCAAGTTGGAGGCTCTGCCCAGCAGCATCTGCAGTGGACGACCCGGTAGAAAGCACTTAGCGAGTCTTGAGTCTGCGCAGGGCAAAGCCCATGGCATCCGTTCCTAAGGGGAGAACCGTTCTCCTCCATGGAGAAAGTGGAAAATGGCCTCAAACTTCGAAAGGATACATTTTAACCCAAATAGAGACATTCTGAAAAAAGGTGTGAACAGACCCCGGGACATGGTGGCAGGAGGCTGGGGAGGCCACTGTCACCAGCCCTGTGCACACACCTGGTGCTGAGGTGCCCTGGGAGGAGAGAGCGTGCCCTTCATGGCCCTGGAGGAGATGTGTGCACAGGTTGCGTGTGCTGTGTGTGGCACACTCTGCCTGCCACTGTCAGGGACATCAAGGTTACTGCAGAGTTTATGGCTGTTGTCCCCAGGGATGGTTATGGAAATAAGATGTCTATCTCAGAGGTCTCTCAGTGAGGAAGAAAGTGATAAATAAATAAAAATAAATAAATAAATCTCAAAAAGTAACTCGCAAACATTTTTGCAAATATAAAGTGCGTGAGCGATTGTATCCTGAGGGTATAGAATTAACTCGCACGATGATAATTTATATTTTATGTGAGTTTTATTTTTATACACCTGCTTTTCTTTGCAATTCATGAAAAAACATATTGATATCAAGGCAATTGTGCTGTCACAGAATTCATAATCCTAACTGGGAGCCATTGCATCAGGATGACACGTCTCCCGTACGCCAACTCCAGCAGTTTAGAAGAAGACACAGGTTATAAACAGCTCATAAAGCATCCCTACTGGTTGGCCTGATACATTTTCTCTCCATTTAGTGGAGTGAAGGAGTTCTTGCTGGCTTTGAGAAGACGTGTCGGGGGCATGGGTGGCTTATGTGTCCAGCTGGAAGAATTGCCGCCCGGCTTTCTTCTTGGCTGGTTTTGGCAAACCTCCCTCATAGCTCAGTCTGGGGGTTCTGACTGTGGGTTTAAGGTCTGAGTTTATAAAATACCCGTAGTGGTCTAATTCGAAGCCTAGCTGTTTGGGGCACACAGTGCAGGGCAGTGGTCTAGCAGGCCGAGCAGGGGCTTACTGGTCCATGGTGTCATGGTTTGGGTCTGGAACGTTCTCCAAGGGCATGTGTGTGGAAGGCCTGGCCCCCACTGCAGCAGCTTCCAGAGGTGGGCCTTCAGGAAGTGACTGGATCTCAGTCCTCTGACCTCCTCTGTGGATTGATGCATCCATGGGTTCAAACTGAGTGGACGGCGGGGAGGAGGGGAAACTGTAGGAGGTGGGCCTGGAGGAGCAGGCCCCTGGTGCAGGCAGCCCCCTGGGCACTCCAGTGTGTCGGGCCTCTTCCTCTCTGCCTCTCCTGCGGCGAGCAGCTGTGCCCCACCAGGCCTTTCCACCCTGAAGTTCGGCCTCACCACAGGCCCAGAAGCAGTGGAGCGCTGGCCACGACCAGGTCCTTGAAACCAGGAGTAAAATCAAATCTTCCTCCCTTAAGTTGATTCTGTCAGGTACCCTGTCACAGCACAGAGAGCCGGCTGGCATGGCTTTCCTCTGCTGCGCAGGTCAGCTGGGGACGTACGAGCTGTGCGTGGCCATGCAGCAGCAGAGCTGAGGTTGTGGGACTGGATTGAATGCTGATGACTCTCACTCCCCGTGAAGCGCTGTTCTCCTGTTCATTTAAAATATGAAAATGGCTCCTAGTGCACGAGCAGCTCAGCAACAGTGGAGGGCGGGCAGGCCAGGCCAGGCTGTGCCCTGCGTGAGGGGCTCTGCAGCCTGCGCGGGTCAGCCCCATGCCTGTTGTCCCTGTGGGCACCGTGCTTCCTGACCCCTTTGGCTGCTCTGCTTTGCCCGTCTGGGGAGCACCTGACACTGTTGGTCACAACAGAGGTGCTGTGGTGTCAGGGAGGGCGTGTGTGGAGCTCTAACGTGGCTCCTGGCGGGGCAGGTGGGCAGTGGGCCCTACGGCCATGGCCTCCTCTGTTCACTGGACGCACCTCTTGCTCTTCGAGGCTCTGAGAACTCTGGGAACCGAGGCAGTGGGGCCGTGTAAGGTGTGTGAGGAAGGCCAGGCCTGGGGGGAGAGGAGGCTGCTCCTCCTGGCTCTCTGAGCTGGTGTCCAGGACACCCGTCGTCTTGTGCCCTGTAACCATGAGGTCCTCTTCCTGCCCCACTGGGTCTTGCTGTCCTCCAGGGCTGCCGGGCTGGGCTTAGCTTCCAGGACCTCCCTGACCTCGCTCACTCTGTCCTGCTCCCAGGGTAGGACAGGTATTTAGCCCTGGGAGATCAGGGAGGAGGAGCATCCTGTGGGTGCCCTGTCATCTGGCCAGGGAATGGGAGCAGTGCGGGGTGGAGGCTGGGCGGTCCAGCCGGGGTTGCTGGGATGGGCTGTTGACACCTGCTGTCCCCTGCCATCCCCGCCCTGGCCTCTCCCTGAGCTCACGCGTAGGCTCCTCCCTGGGCACCAGACTCTGCTTTGCTGGTCCTGGGGCCTGTGATGCTCCTGTGGGCCACCTGTCCTTGCGTCCTGGCCAGCTGGCTGCAGCCTGAGGCCTGTGGGAACTGACTGCAGCACCAGCTTCGCTTCAGAGGAAGCCTGGTTGCATGGCGTTCCAGGGAGGCTGGAGAGTGGAGGACGGCCCCTTGGGCCACGCTGCCTTCAGGGACGGGAGCCAGCTCCGTGTAAATACATACTTTATGCTTTGTTTTCTTCCGTTTTTTAACCCAGAAAGGCACGGACCCCAGAGCAGCGGTCCTGAAAGGGCAGGGAAGGGCAGGTATGTGGCTGTGGTTCTGGGTCTACATTTAGATCGAGCACTGGCCTCTCAGGGTGGAATTCAGCTGGACTCTCTTGTGGGGTAGTTAAGAGCTTCTTCACAAAATGCAATTGTGCAGGGACCTGGTGCTGGCCCTGTGGGAGTCTGAGCTTTGACGTCTGCGGGGCTGGGTCCCAACTCAGCCTCTGGGAGGGCGCAGCTGAGGCTCCGGGTAGTGCCCTGTGTCCTGTCCCAGACAGCGACTGCACGTCACCCCGCTGTGCGTCCTTGGAGGCCTGAAGCCCTTCCCCAGCTCCCTTCCAGTGTCCTCCTGGGCTCTGCCCTGCTCCCCACTGTCCTCCCTGCAGTTGGGTCTCCTCTCTGCCCTCTGGTCAGCGTCCCACATCCAAAGCAAGTGTGCTGCATTTGTGCCAACCCCGCAGCCCCAGGGGCTGGGCCTGGTCTCACTGTCGGGACAGAGTGCAAGAGGTGCCTGCTGCCCTCAGCCTGAGTGCGTCCATCCTCTGGGCACTGGCTATTCCTGCCTGAGGGCTGCGGACTCTGTGCCTCTGGCACCTGGGTGGGCCCATCACACTGACCTCCACAGGTGCTGAAGGTCTCATGGAGCTTCTGTCATTGCCTGTCCTCTCTGGACCCGCAGCTGCTTCTTCACGGATCTCCCTGGGTGGACACCTGGGCCCTGCCTTGTGAGTGTCCAGCAGTTATGCTGGCTCTCGGGGGGCTGTGTTCCCGGCGCAAGGCAGTGCCTTGTGGAGACGGGGAGAGAGGACGAGTGGGCAGACGGCCCAGAGAAGACCCAGGGTCAGGAAACTGGATATGAGGCCTGGCTGGTGACAGCCGCCTTGGGGGCTGGGCTTCGTCTGATTGCACGCCATCACGCTGAGGTGGACGCCCTGAGCTGAGAGCAGGCTGCCGCCCTGGCTGAGCTCCTGCCCCTCTTCTAACCGCGGGGCCCTGGTCGGGGAAGACAGAGGAGCTTCAGTGGAACAAAACGCATGCCCTGTGGTATAAACCCAGTGCTGACTGTGACCTCCCAGAGGAACAGAACCCAAGCTCGGCTCTTTCCTTAGCAGCAAGAGATGTGCTTGGCGCTGGAGGCCAGAAAACGCCCAGCTTCCGCCCTTGTCCTGGAGATGAGCGTACCCGCCCAGCCGAGCCGAGTCTCAGCGCGGCCTGCGCCACCCCAGGGTGCTCAGCCCACAGCCGGGAGCCCAGCAGGGCTCTGCAGAGCCACCACAGCGCCAGGGCACCTCTGCTGAGGCCGACAGTGGCTCCCACCGACCCTCCCTTTCAGGATCACAACTTTTCCCCTTCCCAGGAAAGAACACTGTTGTTATTATATTTTTAATTCCCTAATGTGTGACCCAGTGGCCCGTATCATCTTACGGGGAATGAATGGGAAAGTGAGGGCCAGGCTGTGTGGTCAGTGTTTCAATATCCCCCCTGCTAGCCATTACATCACCCAGCTACTCTCTAAGAGGATTTTCAGCAGGCTTGGCTTCGTTATTAAAATAGTAATTAATTTTTTCCTCTTCACAAAACCCGAGGACCTTCAGACGGCAGCCTCAGGAGAGAGGGCGATCCCCTTTTGAAAGTGGCCTTTCTGGAAGCCCTAATCGGCTCTCCAGCCCACAGTACACATGTCCCCAGTAAATGTGATTAAAGAGCCACACAAAAACCCCTTGCAGAAAATTAATTCAGTTTCCAGAATAAAAAGTCTGATAAAGTTGTGCGATGCTCGGCTGACAACGCATAATAGGCGGCCAGGCTTATCCCCGAGGGTAAGCGCACGGCCAGAAAGGTCCGGCGGTTCCCAGAGTAAAAACATCTGCTGCGGCGACTTCACTGTAGCTCTCGATTGTGGAATTCATCAGCCACATCAGGCAGCGGTGTTTTCAAATGCCAGGAAGTACAGTCTCCGGCTGGACGCCCTGCTCCTCCTTGCCCAACGTCCTCCAGGGCACCTACATGCCTCCTGCTGTGCTGGCCAAGTCCTGCAGCCCTTGGGCCAGGCCCCTGGTGGTCACTCTGGCCTCTGTGCGGCAAGGTCCAGCTTAACCCCACGCTCTGAGCTCAGGCCTCTGTTCTATGACATGAGACACTTGGCCCCCCTTTGGGTCACGAGGGTTAAATGAAGCGACAGATCTAAGAGCTCAGCAGTGGACTCTGGTGGAGACTGGAGGAGGCAGGCAGAGGTGGAGGAGTCCCAAGCCCTCCCTGGGGCAGAGCCTCCACCCCTGGGTGGGGCAAGCAGTCCCCCAGAAGTCACATGCACCCTCAACTTTAGGGTTTGACTCACCTGGCAATAGGCTTTTGCGGATTTAATGATGTGAGGACCTAGGGTGACATCTGGGTCTGGGTGGCCCTATGCCTAATGCCTGCTGCTTAAGGACAGGCCCAGGACACCAGGAAGACAAGGCAGAGTCCCCTGATGGGGCCACAAGCTCAGGAGGACCCGGGAGCTGGTGAGCAGGAAGGGTCCCTCAGTGCCTCCAGGGCTGCACAGGCCTGTGGACACCTGGGTTCTGGACTGCTGCCTCCAAAACTGTAAGCACGTAAGTTTCTGTGAGTTCAAGCCCCTTGCTCGTGGGCTTTCATTGTGGCAGCGATAGGGAACACAAGACCTGAAAGGGAAGCCCTCTGGCGTGTTACCCGTGAGCGGCAGACAAGCCTTCAGAGGTCAGGAGAGGGCTGAGGGCCCAGCCTGGGTCAGCCCAGCGCCCTGTGCTCTTGCTCCCTGGGCTCCCGTGGGCAGCACAGTCCAGTTGGACCATCTGTGTAAAAGTGTCTGGACGTTAGTAAGAGAGAAGGAGCCTGTGAACGCTATTGCTGAGACCCACAGCCTCATGGGACAGCCTGTTTCCTTCCCTGAGCGTGAGGCCTGCACCGTGTGGACGTGGCCTTTCCTACCCCTCTACTGTGGGATCCTTGCTCCAACGAGGCCTTCTGCCTAAAGGGACGGTGGCAGAGGGGCCAGGGGCTGCACAGGCAGTGCTCTGAACCAAGGGGGCTCGAGGGAAGAGACAGGTTGGACTGAGGAGAGGGGACTCTGCCCAGGGAGGGCAGGTGGCCAGCAGAGGAGCGGCAGGCCCAGGCCCCAGCTGATGTGGAGCTCTGAGGTCCCAGTGCCACTCGTCACAGGCCTCGGAGCACCCGGCCGCCTGTTCTGGAGTGGGCCGGCCTCTGCCAGTGTGAGGAGCGTTCCTGGCAGACACGGCTTGGCGGACACAGCCTGGCGGACACGGCCTGGTGCGTGCCGTCTTTTCCCACCACTCTTCAGCTGGGAAGAGCTGTGTGGTCTGGTCAAGCACACGTTAGAGTTGCCCCCAAACTGCAGAAGTGACCTTGGGCACTGAGAGCATTTGCCAGTTCCCGTGAAGAGATGGGCACAGAGCCGTGCAGGGCGGGCCCGCGAAGCCTCACCACCTGCGGGCTGTTTCCTGAGGCCAGGGGCCAAGGATCTCAAAGAGGCGAAGGCTCCCCATGGGCGGTCTGTATGTCTGCAGGGAGCACAGCATCCCCCAGCGGCCTCCGCCTGCCGCCCTGCAGTCCTAAAGCAAGGGCAGCAACAACCCCTCCGGAGACGCCTCCGAGCCCCGCCGGGGAGACGCTGGGAGAGCACCGTGCTGTTCTATTTCCGTCATACACTTACATCAGAGTTGGGCATCTTGGAACTGGGAGGATGGTCCCGATCTGTGTTTCATAGTCGGTTTAATAAATTAGCTGGCCTGCCGTGCACATCTGTGGCTCACTTGTGTGGCCGCCACCTGTGCGAGTGCTCTTGGCTGCAGATGTGACAGCCTGAATGCCACGTCAACTCAGCCAGCATGCGGCTGACGCCTCTCTGCTCCCAGGTCCCAGGGCGCGTGCTGCGACCTGGTGCTCCACGGCCCCACGGAGCAGTGCCTGCCTCCAGCCTCCTCTCCTGGAGCTCCGCCCTCCATCCTGCACGCCTGCTGCCTAGGATGCCGCAGAGCAGGGCCTGTGCATGGCGCTGGGCGACCTGCACCTGGATGCCGCCCCAGCTCTCCCAGGGCCGCTCCTCCTCTGTGGCCCTGCTCCCTGGGTCCCCAGCTGCTGCCCCTTCTCTGGCTGCCTGACTACCACACACTGCTGCTCGGCCTTCTGGAGGCAGTGACCTAGGCTGTGTGAGCAGGGGGCGTGGGCCGCAGGGGGCCTGAGCCAGCGGAAGGCCAAATCCAGGCTGTTAGTTAGCTTACTAGTGACTGCAAGTATTCTCATCTCCCAATGGAGCACTGGAACCTCCTGAGCGTCCCTTACAAACACGCAGCACGCAGACTCGAGCGGCTTCTCCCGGGGTTCTGTTCCTTTCACTCGCGGCTTCTCCCGGGGTTCTGTTCCTTTCACTCAGAGTGGAGTTCGCCTCACTTCTCCACGCTGCGGCCAGAGGCAGGGTGGTGTCCCTTTAAGACCATCCTCGCCACCAGAGCAGCCTCTGTTCAGGTCTGCAGGTACAGGGCTAATGGGTCAATTACTGCAGCGAGAGATGAAAGGGCAGGAAATGGCTGTCATGGCCCCGGAGGAAATATTTGCAGAGAAAGGAGCACATGCGCAAATGAAGTGCTAATTGATGCCCAGCTCCAGTGCTGAGCAGGGACCACAGCCGTGGGCAGCACCAAGCCCTTCCTGTGGCCGGGCTCCGGCTCGGCAGCGCAGGGTAGCTGCTCCTTACCTTCCAGCGTGTTTATTCCCACTTTTTTTTGCTGGTGCTGGGCAGTTGCAGGATGGTGGGCTGCTGGGCCCGCTGCGTCCACGCAGCCAGCACAGCGAGCTGACGGTGCACTGTCACTCCCACCAGCTCCGTTTCCCTCCCTCCTCCAGTCCCGTCCTCTACTCTGCAGATCTCCCTTGATTTCTATGAGAGCCCCCCCCTTTTCCTCTTGAGCTTCCATAAATCAGAGAACACTTGATGTTCTGAACGTAATGATTTCAGGTTCCATCCATTGCCCTGCGAATGGCACCATTCCATTTTTCTTCCTGGCTGAATCAAGCTCCACTGTGTATATGACCCATATTTTCTTTCTCCACTCATCCCTTGAGGGACACCCAGCTGGTTCCGCAGTGTGGCTGTTGTGAACTGAGCTGCTGTGAGTGGGGCGGGCTCATCACGGCAGCAACATGGCCTTACCTCTGTAGGCCAGATGCCGTGGAGCGGGGTGGCTGGCCACGTGGTGGGCCTGGGCCTTGTCTTCAGGGGCCTCTGCACGGCCTCACGTGGTTTGGAAGGAGTGGGATTCAGTGCACAGCACTGTCCCCTCTGAGTGCTGCAGGCTCAGTTCCCCAGGGAGGACCTGGCCTTCTGCACCCTGGGGCTCTGCACCCGGGCTGAGTGCAGCTTCATCGCTGCTCTAAGTTCTGCCCAGGTGCTGGAGAAGCGGGGCTCATGCCTGGGGGTGGCACAGGATGGAGCGGATGGCCAGGCACTGGGGAAACCTTTGGCAGGACAATGCCCCTGGCTCCTAAGCTTCCTAAGGTTTACTAGAACTTCTACATAAAGTCCCAAGAAAAGTTCGTGTTGATAAGAAAAGCACAAGAAAGGTCAGCAGCTCTCATCACCTCGCATCTGCTGCCTTACGTGGAGTGACCACGGCGTGCAGGCTAGGCCGTGCCAAGAAGAGCAGTGACCCAGTTTCTTCCTGCTTCCTTCCACCTGAGGTGCTCCACAGGTCATGTCCAAACGGCCATCAGGCAACCCCCGCAGACCCCAGGGCGAAGCTGGAGAGACGTACCATCTGAAGGCCAGGCACCCCTGGAGCCTCAGAGGCTGGGTGCTCCCTGGGGCCTGAGGTCGCTGTCTGCTGTGGAGGCCTCCTGCAGCCTTGTGGGGAGAGGCCCCAGAGCCTGGCTCTGCAGCAGCCTGGGCCCGGCCTGGCCCCCGTGCTGGGGCTCAAGGCAGCCTGGCGGGCCAAGCAGGACTGCACCCTCTATTTTCTGCTGCGGAATCGTCACGCTGTTGAGAGCATCTGTGCCCAGCTCAGTGGAAACGCGGCGCCTCCACCTCTGACTAGATGCGCTGCCAGCGAACAAAGGCAGGCCTCCATTAGCAGGAGCGTCGTGGTAATTATTTCTGGTGTGAGCATCGAGAGTCACGTCTTCAGGTAGACTTTTTGGGAGGTGCTGATGAGTGAATGCCAGAAATAATAATCTGACATTAAGCCTTTGTGCTCTGACCAAGTGAATGTCTAAGAAGAGAATCTGGAGGAGTCAGATTGTGTGCTATTTCATGAATGCTTTTCTTTTAGAATGTAAATGACAGAAAAATTATTCATTCATACCTATAATCAAACTACAAGTTTAACAGATAATGAAAACGCACACAAAAACTATTAAAATGACACCAGAAACATGGCTTCAGTGAGCAGCTGCCAGACGCTCAGAGTCTTGAGAAAGCGAACAAAACTGCTCTCCAACTTGGGATCAGGACGCGGGAGCTGCAGCAGTTTCTATCTGCAGACGGGGTTGGTAGAAAACTGTGTCCTAGGAAAGCGTTTTATGCAGAGCTTATCATGACTTGGGTAGCACAAGAGCAAATGGTCACGCGGCGGTTCAGCAAAACCCACCGTGGGAGCCAGGCTGTTTCCCAAGACGGGTTTGGCCGCAGCAGGGGAGGAACTCCAGCCCCCTCTGAATTCTCTCCTCTCCATTTGTACTTAATCAAATCTTTGATTTTTCACACAAAACACATCTGCTACTTATCTCCTCCCCCCATCTGCAAATTGTCCAGGGAAGTCCAGGTTGAAAGGGCAACTCCTTGAATTTCCCGATGTCCTAGAAGAGCAGGGAGAGCTGACTGCACATCCAATCTGGAGGCAAGACGTGACTACAGGAAACCTGCTGAGCACGGGTCATGTTCATCTGCAGGCCCCCTGTCCATCACCCCACAGTATGCACGTTTGCTTTCCTGTAAATATTTTAAATCTCAAGTTCTATCTTTCTCAAGCCAGTTATTGTTCTGTCTTCCTCCTACTTGACTTTTTAGAGAGCTGTGTGGCAGCCGGTCTCTCTGTGCTCCTTGAAACACCTTTTTCCTGTTTCTGTGACACCAGCGAGCTCACCTGCTGTCCTCTTCCTGTTGTCTCTTGGTGGACTTTGCTAGCTCCTTCACCCTGAAAGGGTCAAAATGGTGTTTCCTGGTGCCTGTGCTCTCCCGTCTTCCCACTCTCTGCCCGCACGGTCACCCACACCCACGCTAAACGTGCACACAAGCAGCACTGTAAGTGTGTGTGATGCGTGTGAGAGAACTCAGATGCACACACGCACGCACGTGTACACACATGCCACTGTGTCCGGCACACCTGCACGTGGCTGTGTGTCTACGAATGTGTCAGAAAATGGCCACACACATGCTTATGCGTGACCGCGTGCACATAGCTGAACAATAACTGCACACGTGTGCGTGTATGGAACTGTGTGTGTGTCAGAAAATAATCCCTCAAAGGAGGCAGCAGTTCAAGTTTCAATTATCCAAATGGAAATGTGATTTTTAAAGTTGCCTAAACACTCCGAGTGACTTTTCAGGCAGTGTCCAAACCACAGAGTCGGGTCACAGCGGAGAATCTCACAATGGCATCCGCAGGCCCGACTGGAAGAGGGGACACGGGTGGAAAGCTTGACAACGCGACTGCTCCTCGTCCTCAGAAGCAAAGTCCACGTCATGCTTCTGTCTGTGACCCCCTGGAGACCACGCGTCTGCCAGCTTCTGTCCTGCCAACAGCTCCGGGAAGGTCCTTCGAGAGGCTGTCCTGAGCCAGCTGTCTGTGCCCTGAGCCACTTTGAGGAAAATCATAGCACAGGAGGGAGGGGTCGGAAAAACCGCGGGACAAATGCACAGCCCTGGGAATGGCGTGTGGAGTCCGTCTGACTCTTCCCTGGCTCAGCCTGCACCCCTGTGCCCGCTCCTGAAGGAGGACGCAGAGTTGGTGTGTGGGAGAGAGCCGGGAGGGGAGAGGGGCAGAAACACGCCTTTGGGTAAGTTCTTGGCCCGAGGTTTCGCCTGCTGGGGACAGGAGGTCACGGGGTCGCAGCCAGGGCATAGTGGGAGCCACCCAGACATGGTGGACATGGAGAACGTCTGCGTCTGTGTCTGCTGTGGTCAGCCTCGGGACTGACTGTGGGGACACTGGGATGGGCCTCAGCTCTGCTGGACCCACGCCACTGTCCTCATGGTGTGGCTGTGCTCGCAGGTCTGGGTGAAGGGTCCTCTGGGAGGGCCTCTGTGCCCAAGCTGGCCTCAGTGGGCTGGGCCCTGGGGAAGAGCACCCCGAAGCTCCCACACCCTCCCTCCTGAGGGGCACACAGGAGGTGGGCGTCCCTCCCTCCCTGGCCCCGAGCCCCAGCTTGCCCCAGGTGGCTGTCCATGCACCCCAGCACCGCACTGCACCATGGGTGCAGCAGGAGACCTTTCTGCACGCTGTCAGCAGGTGAGGGAGTCCATGGATCTCACCGTCTTGGTTCAGCCCAGACCCCGTGTGTGCCGGACGTCAACCTGTGTTCACTCCTGCTGTCCTCGTCATCCCAGGAGAGAGAAGTCACACTGAGGAGGGCGTCTCTGTGCCCCCGCCTACACTGGCACTATCCCTCCAAGGACAAGGGGAGGAAATAGGGTCAACTCTGGGCCTGCGGCCACTTCAGTGGGTAAGAGACAGCGGAGGTGACTGTTACCCTGGGTGTCAACAGACAGGAGCAGCATAGGACAAGGGGGTCCTAACGTACTTGGCCAGGGACCAGCAGACCCGGGGCAGCGAAGCTCCACTACAGAAGGCCTGGCACTGGGGAGAGGAGGAGTGACCAGGGGTGAGGACCCGGCCAGCTCTCAAGCCTGGACTGCGCACAGGTGCTTTGCCTGAGAGTGGGGACAGAAGGACCTGGACTCCGTTCGAGGGGCAAGTAGGTGGCCTGCATTTCTAAAGGGCCGGAGGGAAAGGAAAGTCCCCATCTCAATTCTTCAAAGGATGTTCTAGGGTTTAAAAGCTTTTGCCATAAAATAATTAGGAAAATACATTGCGTAGATCTTGTTTCAAATGATTGCAAAGTTTCCTTGTGACTGAACAGGCCTGCGGGGTGGGCTTGGTCCTGCGGTGGGGAAGGCCAAGCCGCTGGCCGCAGCGTGGCTCTCTCAGGTGCTCTTTCCCAGTCTTGCACGCGGGAGGACCTAGAGTCTGGCCGGTCTCATTCCTGGAGCTTTGGTGATTCCAGTAGTGCACCAGACACACACTGGGGTGCAGCTCTGGAGGGAAGGACCATGCCAGTGGCTCCAGGGCCACCGGTGAGGAAGCTCCCTCCCGGACTCACCATGGAAATGGCCTCAGATGCCTCAGGCAGCAGCGCCACCACCTGGCCAGTGACAAGCCAGCACATGTGCCCAGGCTGCCAGGCCTGCCCCACCCTCCAGCCCAGGCCTGGGCACTGGAGGCAGTGTTCTTGTCCCATGCCCAGGCGGGGGCCACAGTGAGCATTCAGTGCTGCCCCTGAGGAGTGGGTGACAGCTGGTGGCCAGGGCCGAAATCTTGGAGGGGAATCCATGAGCGCCTGCCGACCGTGCTGGGCAGTGTAGGGCTGAGGGGGGAGGAGCCATCTAAGGCCAGTGTGCCAGGGTGCCATTCTGAACAGCTACGGCTCGCCTGACACATGGTGGGAGCCACACCACCTCCATGCCCCAGCAGCCAGGCCCTGTGGGACACCCTGGGGCAGCCAGGCTCTCCCTAGGTGGCTTCTGCTGGAGACACAGTCGTGGCTGCTGGACTTCAAACGCCCTCAGGCCTGGCCCTGAACCTCTACCTCTGGAGTGAGGGGTGTCAGGCTCCCGCAGCCTGTCCTCCTACCAGGGAGCACTGGGGAATGACGCTCCAGGCAAGGGCCCCTCTCCCGGTTGCTCAGCACTGCTTCTGCCTGAGCGTCGAGCAGACCTCAGAGGAACTGGCTTGCGGGAGGCGATGTGCTGGACTGTGGCCAGGCATGCGTCAGAGCCTGTGTCTCCTGCACGTGTGCCCTGTGGCCTTGTCCTGGGCACTACAAGGGCGGCGTCCTCCTTTGGAGGTGGCCCTTGGGAGTTTGGCTGTGCCCCACGGAGATGCAAAGCTTGAAGGGGGAGCGGCCTGCTCTGTGCTGCCCGGTTCCTGCCCGTGGCTTGCGTTAGCGGGATGTGGTGTGCGGGCCTCTCACTGTGAAGCTGCGCCGTCCTGGCAGGAGGGCCCCCCTCGACTCCTCCTCTTGCTCTTCCTCCCCCACCCGACCTCTGCAAGAAGCCAGCATTTTCCATGTGCACCTACTTAGGGAAAAAGCTTCTATTAATATAAATTGTTAATTAGGATTGTTGTCATTATTTTGTGCTCCATGCAGATTAGTCATGTGAACCTTGTTCTTAGCAGTAGAAGGAAATGGAAGAAAACAACTTAGTTTCTCTCATAAATTATCAAAGGCTCAGTAGGTGTCATTACCATAAAAGATGCACATTGAGTATTTGGTGTGGAAAGAAGTAGTGAGATACCAGTGAGCCTCAGGCAGGCCGTCGGGGCCGGGCCAGGGAGTGGCCCCAGAGCCACTGCCCCGCGCTCTGCTGCGTGTGCCCACATGCCCAGCATCAGGGAGCTGGGGGCCTAGCTCAGCACCTTGCAGCTACACGCAGCTCCCTCATCTGTTCGCCGTCGATCCCAGACACCTTCTCTACCTGCCGGGCCCTTTCTTTTCCACCAGACAATATGTTTAAAAGCATCGCTATTGAGATACAGTCACATCCAGTAGATAATGATTCACAATGGAGACATCGGCAAGAGGGCACCTATGCTTCTGCAGCAACGGCAGTGAGTAGGGGTGTCTCCTCGTGCCCCTGCACACCCTGCTCCTGTGCCAGCAACCACTGACCTCACTGTGCCTCTGTTCTGTTCCCTGCAATGTTCTGTAAACAGAATCAGAAAGCTTGTCTGGCGGGAGTGGGTCCTGCTCCATGGGGCCGCTCCTGGTCCAGCCTGCTGCCGAGCGTGCTCACCCCTCGGCCCTCGGCTGGCGAGCCTGGCTTCCCCTGGCCTGCTGACGCACGCGTGGCTGTTTCTGGATGTTTGCTACTGGAAGTCGAGTGATGCATGCTGTGTGCAGCTCTGGGTCTGCCCCCGGGGTCGTTCCTCTTGGGCGGATGTGTGAGAGAGTTGCATTACATGGTGGCACCTTCCTTCCCAAGATACTGCCAAACTCTTTTCCAAGAGAGCCGTGCCATCCCCTCCCTTGGCTGTGTGACAGTCTCCTCCATCTCCTCAGCCACGCTTGGTGTGACCCTTCCTGCAGCCACCATGCCAGGCTGCAGCTCACATGCTTAATGGCACTTCCTGGCGACAGCGAGGCTGAGCATTTTCCATGAGAGCGTTGCTGGTGACATGCCTGTGGAGACACTTCGCCTGTCCCAGACACTTGGCCTGCTGGTCCTCTTAATACTGAGTTTTGAGAATTCACCTATTTTGAATGCAAGTGTCCTGTCAGACACAGGATTTGCAGTTATTTTCTCCCTGTTTGCAGTCTCTGTTTCTCTCTCTCTCCTTCTTTTACTTCTGTTAGCAGTGTTTGTTTAAGAGCAGAAAGTTTCAGTTTTGATGATGTCTACGTTATTAAATGGTCTTTCAGGAATTGTGCTTTTGATGGGCCGTGTAGGAAATGTCCGTCCAGTGCAGGGACAGACAGAGGTCTCTTCTAGGAGTACCGTGGCTTCAGCTGTGGTTCAGTCTTAAGCTGTGCAATTGACCCTGCACACGGTTATAGACACACCAGGATGCAGAGTTGAGTTCCCGGCCATGGGTGCTGTGCGGTGCAGTGTGCTGCTCAGCCCCGGCAGCGTGGCACAGAGTAGCCCAGTGTGGGCCCCATCCTGGCCTGCTCAGCTCCGGGGCACAGGGGCTGAGGTGCGGGGTCCTGATGAGCAGGCACAGCAGTCCCAGAGCGCAGCTGCAGGTTTCTCTGGGCCACTCCCTGAGCACAGGGCGACCCGGGGCCCTGTACAAGGTCAGGCAGTGCCCAGGAGGAGCCCCCCACCCACATGACGGTGGCTGCCCAGGCTCAGCTCACATGAGGGCCAAAGCTTGACTCTAAGATGCTCCCTGGAGAGACTTGTTTACGCCTTTGTGCTGAGTGACTGTGAACGGATGCGGCTTTCCTCTCTAAGGCGAGCCAGATGGGCCCCTTGGTGAGCTTCTTCTTGGGGTTCCTCTGCAGCGACGCTGCAGGCAGTTGTCAGGTGAGGGCCACTGCAGGGGTGACCACTCGGACACCAGGGAGGAGGGCCTGTGAACAGGCCGTCACTGCCTCTAGCTGTCACCTCAAATGTGAGCGGCCGAGGGGTGACGTGCGCATGCCAGCCCTAGGCGAGGGTGCGGGCCCGGCTCCACAGACGTGCTCGGTGCAGATGGACCTTTGCCCTCCTGTCTTCGACCTGGCTCACCCAGTGGGTGGAGGAGAGAGGCTCCCGGTGTGGGTGGGACCGCAGTGCAGCCTCCTCCAGCCGACGGCTCACCCGCATTGCACGAGTGTGGGCTGATGGGCACGGCCACCCAGGGCAGGTGGCCCCGAGGCTCACGTTCAGTTCCCAGCACAGACCTCGGGACCTCGGGGGCACTAAGTGCAGCCACCTGCTTTCGGGAAGACTCGTAAGTGAAGGTGCCAGCTGCGCGGACACGAGGCCGAGGCACAGCTGTCCCTGTGACGAAGCCCGAATGGCCTCTGCCGCTGGCTGCTGGCCAGCGTGTGGACGTGACCGGCCGGTCGGGCCTCCTTGTGTGTCTTCCCGGCTGCCCTTCACCCTACGCGGCGCTGAGGCGACCAGAGCTGGCTGCCGTCAGGCCGGCCCCGCCACCCACAGCCAGGGCTTAGGGCTGCTGTGAAGTGCCTCTCCCCACCTTTCAGAGGGAAGGGAAGGGAAGCCCCGCACAGGGCAGGCGCAGGACCAGCCCAGCACCGACTGCTCCAAGCCGGCGCGGGCCTGCTCCTGGGGATGCTCGGCTGCTCACCTTCCTGTCATCTCTGCCTTTTGTGATTCTATCACTAGCACAGGTCTCAAAAATCACGAAGAAACTCAAGTTCATTTCTCTATGAAACAGCGAGCAAACCAAAACAATCAGGAGAAGAGCATCAGGCTTCCTCTTCAGGTTACAAAAGAAACGAGACAGTATAAGGAATTCTGAAAGAAATCCGTCTGACCGAGCCCAGTAGCTCCTGGCTGCACGATCCACTGGCTGGAGCGCGTTCGGCCCGAGGCCCGGGGCCGGCCGGTGTTCTTCCACAGCTTTGCCTGAAATGGATCTGGAAGAGGATCTTGGTGGTCGGCAGCGCACGGCCATTTCTAGTTATATGAAGCGTGTCAGCACGTGATGTGTGACAACGCTCTCTGTCCCTACTCCAGCATCTTCCATTGTCACTAAAAGTGCCATCGGTATCTTGTGCTGGTCAGACCCTCTGTGGGAGCCCTGGGCGGATCTCAGGGTGAAGAGCGGGAGCGCTCACGGAGCGGCACGGCTCGACGTGGCAGGAGGACATCTAGGTGGGACACGTGCCTCGACCTCACGGAGACGCACATGTCTCCTCGCTTTGCTCCACAGTGCCCGGGGAGGCCACAGAGGCCAGGCTGGCCAGTGACCGCCCAGTGACAAACCTTTGTCCAACGTGGTTTTAACCTGGCAGGTAGAACTTCTGGAAGATTTGTTGTCTAGGTGTAAATAGGGGGTGGTGTTTCCTACTCATTGTTCATGAGCAAATGAGGTCAGAAGAGCTTCATGCAAGGACTGCGTCACTGAGACTGCTCTGCCGCTTGCAGATCTTCAGCCCATATCCCAAGTGTCTCCTCCAGTCACTGGGAATCCCCGGAGGGATGCCTTATTGACTTTGGTCTTTATGGTTGTCCTCAAGTTCATGGTCATCATGGCTATGGTCCTCAGGTTGAAGGTCTTCATTGCTGTGGTCCTCAGGGGTGTGGTCATCAGGTGCATGGTCTTTGTGTCAATGGTCTGCATTACTGTTGTCTTCAGGGCTGAGGTCCTCATGTTCACAGTCTTCATGACTGAGGTCCTTGTGTTCATGGTCTTCATGACTGAAGTCCTCATGACTGCAGTTCTCAGGTTCATGGTCTTCATGACTGTTCCTCAGGTTCACGGTCTTCATGACTGCGATCCTCAGCTTCATGTTCTTCATGGAGGTTTGTGATCCTCAGGTTTATGGTCTTCATGGCTGTGATTCTCAAGTTCATGGTCTTTGTATCTATGGTCTATATTATTTTGTATTCATGACTGTGTTCCTCATGATCATGTTCTTCGTGACTGCGGTCCTCAGGTTCATGGTCTTCATGGCTGTGTTCCTCAGGTTCACGGTCTTCATGACTGCAGTCCTTGGGTTCCTGTTCTTCATGGCTGTGGTCCTCAGGTTCATGGTCTTCATGACTGTGTTCCTCAGGTTCACGGTCTTCATGACTGCAGTCCTTGGGTTCCTGTTCTTCATGGCTGTGGTCCTCAGGTTCATGGTCTTCATGACTGTGTTCCTCAGGTTCACGGTCTTCATGGCTGTGGTCCTCAGGTTCATGGTCTTTGTGTCTATGGTCTATATTATGTTGTCTTCAGGACTGAGGTTCTCCTATTCATGGTCTTCATGGCTGTGGTCCTCAGAGTTGTAGACCTCAGGATGCCACATTCCTTCTCTCTTTTTCTGCTCTTCTTTGTTAATATTTTGATCCTGCCATGCACTATTGTTTCCAAGTGTCCCCCTAGCCTCCAATTTTTAAGCAATTAAAGGAGCAGGTGATGAGTTCTTAAAGAGCATCGCCCCTTCCCCAGCTCTGTACCACCCAATTGCCCCAAAAGCACTTGGGGCATGTGGAGAGGGCATCTGATCTTGAATGAGAAGACTTGAGATCCATGTTTCTTAGACTCAAGTAAGGTGGCTTGATGTGATGGTTAAGAACTCCTAATTTGAAGATTAGCACCCTAGATGCAAAGCCCCAGGCTGTGCTCATGTAAGGTGTGTGACCTTGACAAGCTCAGCCAAGTCCTTCCCAGCTCTTTTCTTGTCTCTGATGGGGTTAAACAGAGTAACAGCCCTCAAGGGTTGTTACCAGGACCAACTGAGATGGCTGGGAAGTGCTTAGAGCAGGCGGAACGAGGCTGCTCTGTGTCGTTCCTGTGTGTGTTTAGTGTTCCTTGTGCCCAGGGTCCAGTTTCTCTAAGGAACCTGGCCTGAGACACCAGGGGCCTTGTTGGCAGAGAGGCAGAGAGATGAAGTCGGGGTCCGGTCCGTGACACAGGTCTGAAGCCAGCTGAGCAGCTGTGTTGAGGTTGGTGATCAGAGTGAAGTATCAAAGGGGAAAGAGCAATGTGGGCTCATTCATGTGCCATATCCATGTGGCTGGAGGCAGAGGAGAGGCCACCAGCTCCCTGCATCCTTTTTCAGGGGCACCTTGGAGGTGAGGCTGGGCACGCAGCACAGGTGGGTCCTCTCACTGCCTAGAGGCCTGAGACTGGCTCTGGCCTCCTCAGAGGAAGACAGTGGGGAGGAGGCCGTTGCCCTCACCCTCCACCATGCTGCATGAGTTATCTGCTCTCCATGTAGCTGCACCTTCAGGAGAACACGACAGAAGGAAAATGTTGGCATAGGTTAAGCAAGACTCCGGGGTGTCTGTTCTGCTCTCTGAAGGTCACCCTTGGCTCACCTGCACTGGGCTCTGGTCGCTCCCTCCCTGGCGTCCCTCCTGCTCTGCGTTTTGACTCTCCCCGCTCCTCCGAGGATTGTCTGGTCACAGGACATCACTTGCCTCTGTGTTGCTGCTCTCTGTGGTGTCGAGATGGCAGCGGTGAGTGCAGTGCCTAGTGACCCCCTGCTGCTGTCCAAGTCCTTGCCACTGCTACCTACAGTGCATCTGAAGGCCAATGGCACTACCCACCCCTGCAGCCTGTGCCTCCCTGAGGAGGGCTTGGCTGGGATCATGGTCCTCAAGAGACCAGGGGACAGGGATTAGAGAGTCTGGAGTCGTCCCAGGCCACACAGTTAGAC
The DNA here is from genome assembly GCA_028644305.1 of Xerus rutilus. Classification (NCBI taxonomy): domain Eukaryota; kingdom Metazoa; phylum Chordata; class Mammalia; order Rodentia; family Sciuridae; genus Xerus; species Xerus rutilus. The sequence continues at coordinate 1,127,889 of CM053412.1, forward strand.
AGGGTGGGACTCAAACCAGGCCCTGGGACCCATGATGAGGTTCAGGCCATTCTACCTCATGACCAGTAGCAGAAATTATGAGAAGATTCCCCCAAGGCCAAGGTCAGTGGTGACCAGTTGAAAAGATGGCAGGTGATAGGGTACATGGTCTCCACAGCCAGGAGATGGGCACCTCCCTCTCAGACATGTTTCTTGAGGGTGACGATGACAATGGCTGGTCCCCTGGGGAAACTGGCCTGCTGGCCCTGGTACACACATGGCTGGAGCTGTCTTGCTAGTTGCCAGCTAGTGCCCGCAATGGGGCCAGGTTGTCACGGTACCCCGGGCAGCAGGGCCTCCGGTCCGTGCCCCTGTGCTGGGTCCCACCTGCATGCCGCAGGCCTACTGGACTCTGGCTGGGTGCTCTGGGCACTGCACCATCAGACACGTCACCCTTGGCTCTCGGCTCTGCCACTGGGCACTTCCCCTGTGTCTGTCCCCATGAGATGGATGACATGAGCCTGGTGCTGGTCCCCTCCCCTTGCCACCCCATTCTCAGGAAGATTTTATGATATTATCTTTCACTTTAACTGCGAGATTAATGTGGAACTATGGGCCTAATTAAGGCCTACCTCCTTTGATGAGCACCCCAGTGGACAGGTTTGAAGACAGACAGAATATTGATTCGGTAGCAAAATGTATTACCAAAGAATTTTGGAAATTGAGGATTCCTACATGAAAGGGCTGTTAAGGTGATTGCCTTTAAAATATAATCTGAATTGGGAATTAATGACATAATATGTAATTTGGAGCAACTAGTTAATTTGATAGAATCACTTTGTCAGAATTTCTGGGAGAATAATGCTTTAAATCTTTTTAAATGATCACAACACTTTAAAATATCTGGGAAACATCCAGCTGTGTGCAGATTGTCTGAGAAATTAGGCTCACCCTATCTCCCCACTGCCTGGGTGCAGGGGCGGGCTGACCCGGGTGCTCACGCTGGTCCTGCCGTCGCTGCTGGGGACTCAGGTGGCAAGCAACGTGCCCGTGGCACCCGTCTCGGCAGTCCTAGGAGGCCAGGTGGACCTCTGGGCACTGCCTGGCCTTGGGACAGACAGGACAGCGCCTCTCCGGGGGTCCTGCTCCTGTCACCCTCTGTGCACCGTGAGTCAGGACACCCTCATAGGGTGTCCACTGCAGCAGCCCGTCCACCTTCGAGCCACGTTTCTTTCCATCAGCAATGGGTGCAATTGGTCACCTTGTCATTTCATGGAAAGAGGTGGCTCCTGCGAGGACTGGGGCTGAGGAATAGCCGTGATAAACACCCGCGGCCTGTGCCAGGGGCCAGGGGCCGGCTGGAGCAGAGTGGTGCCATCCGCGCAGTCAGCCATGGCCCCTCCTTTCATCTGGGTGACTCCAGGGTAGCCTCTCCCTCTCAGGGCCTCCTGGCTCAGCTGACTTGTGATGCTGAGTGTTGGCGACACCACCTTCCTGCAGGAGGTCGGCCGGAGGCTCTTCAGGTGCAGAGGAGGCGATCCTTGTTCCTGCACAGAGCAGGTGACCTGTCCACATCGCTGCCCTACCGTTCCTGTGTCGAGAGCTCCTGGGTCGCAGGCTACCTCCTGAGTCTTGGGCTCTGCCGGTGTCTTGCTCAGAGCTGGTGGACAGATGCAGCCCTGAGCTGTTTTCTGCCTAACTCAGGGGGCGGGTGTGCGAGGAGTTCCTGGACCCTGCTGGCTCACCGTGCGGGTGTGAGCCCGGTGCCGCCTCTGCTCCGCCAGGCTCCTCCCAGCCCTCGGTCTGTACCCTCCGACAGGGGCTGGTGGTCCATGGACATCTCCCTGACCCTTCAGCTAATCACAATGCAAGCCACGCTCCGTCCGTTTGTGGCCATAATTCGCCGACAGTGAGAAAGGGAGCATGGCCATCCTGGCGCGTCCGGCCCTGCACCCACCTCACAGGCTGCGCCAGAGGCTCCTCAGCGCTAGGGGTCTGTGAATTGGTCATGCTGTTGGGGACAGGCTGCTCCTTGGGTGTGGGTCCACACACAGACCCACGAGGGGCGACCTGAACAAAATGACGAGACCAGATGACACTCAAGGCCCAAGTACCTCAGCCTGCCAGGCTGCAAGCCCACAGCCTGGTGGAGGGCACCCTGCAGAGGCCTCCTCAGCCCCTGCTGGTCAGGAGGCCGTCGGCCGTGCGCAGGGCAGTCTGGGGCAAACGGGGCACTGCAGCGAGTGTGGCTCTGCTGTGCCTTTGCAGGAAACACAAAGCTGTGTCAACCTCCTTGACACTGAAAGGGATAGCTATCAGCAGAAACTGTCTCTGGACTCAGAAAAGTAGCAGAGACCCCAAATAACCACAGCCTAAAGAAATGGGAGATTTGTTTCTCTCCCAGGAGAATTTGGGGATAAGCCACTGGAGGCTGATGTGGGAGGCCCGCTGTGTCCCAGGCTCCTTACCTCTCAGTCCTGCCTCCCTTAGCACCCCTTCCTTTCCATGATCACATTGCCTCAGGGTCACAACATGGCTGCTGCCTTCTAGCTGTCATTCTCACATTCCATTTCAAAAGAAGGATGTAGAAAAGGCAAACGAGGCGCTCACCCCACAGAGCTGCTTCCTCTCCTGGAAGCTCCCCTCAGTGACTGCCAGTCACCTCTTCTTGGAAGTTCCTGGGCACAGGTCCTAACAGAGGCTGATAAAAAATTACTAGGCTGAACATCCTGCCCTCCTGGATGAAATCAGGAAGAAAAGGGAAATGAAAAGTGGCTTAGTCACGGTCCACGCAGGGGAGGTGGCCCGCCCAGCGGTCTGCGTGCACTGGGCCTGGCTGGTGCCTTTCAATGGCAGTGACTTTGATCTGCAAACTGGCTCCAGATGGCAGATTCCTCTAACCCACCCAGGGAAGCCCCACTTTTCCTCCAGGCACTGGTACGTGGGATGACGGTGGGGACAGGACTCTGGCTGTCCTGTAGGGAGCCACCAGGTCCCCATCCTGGGAACTGGGGTGGCAGCGGGGCCAGGAGCCTGGATGGAGGGTGAGGTGTTTGCTCTGGGGCGCCCGAGGCCCTGGACCTTCCAGCTGCTGCGTGGGTGCTGTGAGAAGCTGCCCTGTCCGGCGGTGTCGCCAGGACTGCCCAGGTCAGAGCAGAGGGCTGCGTTCCAGAGGCCAGACGAGTGCCCCGCTCCAGCCACGCGGTGCGGCCTGATTCCAGCGTGCTCTCGGCTCCCTGCCCGAGCTGAGCGAGTCCCTTCCTCCTGTGCTGAACCCACACTTCACAGCTGCTGCTCCAGGACAGGGAGGCGTCCCGCGCCGGAACTCGTGCGTCTCGTAAAATATCAAGGCTCGGGGAGGAGCCGTAGTCAGAGCTCCTGGCGAGCTCGGGCTGCCCTGGACGTGTGCTCTGCAGCCCGGCGCGGCCGGCCATGAGGCCCTGGGCCTGGCAGAGCCGGCTCCCGCTCGCCCGGACAGCAGGCGAGGTGCGGTCCCCGTGCAGCTGTTGGTTCCTGACAGGCCCCGGGGGCCCTGCACACGTGGGGGGCTGAGCTGTGCCTGCGATCCGCGCTGGGTCTCCCGCGGGCTCCTGGTGGGCGCCACACACAGCTCCTTCCCACACACACCACCCTCCCGGGGACCCATCCCTGGGCACTGCCATCCTGGGCACCTCTCCCTAGGCACCGCCCTCCTGGACACCCCAGGCATGGCCTCAGTAGGTCACTTGTTCACAGCAACGGGGGAGAGCACGCCACCCCTCCTCTGGGATACTATCTACACGCGGGTCCTGTAGCAACTGCAGAGCTGAAGGGCCGTGTGCAGCCCTGTAAGCCACCGCCACTCATGGCAGAGAGGTGCCCAGGCTGCTGGGAGTCCAGGCGGCTCCTGGGCTCCTTGACTGAGCATCCCTGGAGCTGGCTGGGAGAAGTCACGGGGGCCAGGTTTGTGCTTCTCTTCTCTTCCGTCCCTGTGTTTTGAATGTTTGGTTTGTAAAATTTCAGAACATTCCCTCCTCTTTTTGAAGTATTATCCTGCCTCACACTTGAAACAATGACAAAAAATAAAATTAACATTTAAAAAAAAACTAACACTTTTTCATGTTGTTTGAGTTTATTGCGGCTTCGGCTTCGTTTTTACCAGTGTTTAGCAGGCAACAGTGTAACTGCTAATTTTAACAGTTGAATTTACAGTTTTAACCAGTTTTTATGATGCCTAGCTACATCAACTTGACAAGTCTACTGTTAAAATAACTATTTAAACACCACATTTATAGTTGAGACATTCTTTGTCACTGCTAAATTGACTCATTTCAACTGCTATTTATTGTCAAAAACATTTTTTAAAAACATTACAGTGTGAGAACACGGCAGTTTCTGTAACTTTGAAATCGTGACTCAAATCGTTTGGATCACATAGAAATATTGCATTTCAAACGGTTCCTATTAAAAAGTGGGAAAATCGTGCGTCACAGCCACCATGAAAACCATGCAGCTGACTCACCACTGCCCGGCTGCGCCAGGCCTGAGGACCTCGACCCAGGCCTCCCTCCAGCTTGGCCTTCAGCTCCCAGCATTTGCCTGGGAAGGCCAAGTTCTTATTTTCCTTGCAGATTTATGCAGATTTACCTTAAGAGGGGAAAGGTAATCATAAAATACGCATAATTGTGAATGAATATCAAACCCTACTGTATCACCTAAAATGTTCTCATCTAATTCACAGTGACCTTACCTTATTTTCTTATTCAGGAAACAAGTTCTTTGAAACAATCTTTAAAAAGCTGATTTTTAAATGTGCTCCAAAAAAAGTTCAGGACAATAGCATCCTTCACTATACGACACACACACACACAGAGCCACATGCAACTACACACATAGTCATACAAGCACATACAGACACAGTTATACAGACACATACACACACATAGACACGGTCACAACACAGTCACACAGACACACAGCCACACACACCTCCTGCTCAGAACTTGTGCTGTGCATTATATGACACCGTACCATTCGTGTGCACATGGACAAATCTGATCAAGCTTCTTCTTTGTAAAAAGCTTTTAAAACTTTGAATTGCTAAGTGACTCTCCCAGGGGCTGCCGCTCCCAGTGTCGGCCAGTTGCTCTGATTTGGTAAGCCTGTATCTTTGGGGACTTAAAGCATTTGTAAAATTTTAACAATAGAAAATCACACCGCTGAACATTATCCTCAGTAAATGGCAATTTATCATCAAGAAGTGTCCTTAACTTTAGCACTGAGAGGAGCCGAGCGCCCCCCACCCAAAGTGCCCTTAGGATCCCAGGGGAGTCCACAGTGAAGCCCGGCCGGGCTTGGCTTCTGCCGTGTTTGGAGAGAGCTCATCAACTCTGGACTTGCGATGGACTTCCCGTGGCTCCGTGACCCCTTTATTCCATTCTCCCACGCTGCACAGGTAGCTGAGTGGGCCGGCAGGTGACCTCGGGGATCCGCTCTTTTTCTCTGTCCTGAGGCAGAGGTCCTCAGCTCAGCTTCCAGCAGTGTTGGCCTCAGGGTCACTCTAGCCGTCACTGTCCTGCTGAGAGCTTCACTGGACACTCAGTTCACAGCAGCCGCTGCTGGGGCTGTGCGGGGAGCTGTGCCAGGGGTGGAGCACACAGGACGTTCCCGTAGCCGAGGCGCAGGCTGGTGGGACTGCAGACAGACCTCCCTCGTGAGAAATGAACTCTGAGTGTGAAGAACCAGTGGTTTCTCTCTCTCTCTCCCTCTCCTTCCTTCCTTTCTTCTTTCTTTCTCAAGGAAAGTGCAGGCACCACCTCTGGTGGCGGCAGCCGTCTTGGTGAGAACTTGTGGCCGTCACCCACCGAGTCACGTTTTCAGACCGAGTCACCAGGGAGGACCAGCAGAACTCCACAGGAACTCTGGTGGTCGTCCCCATCACAGGCTCCAGGTTTATGGCACAGAGAAAGCAGCTGCCACAGGGTTTGGCAGCTCTGTCAGAGAGTGTGGGTGGACCTGCACCGTGTCCCTGCCCCTGCGGCTGCTCTCGCACTCGCGTGGACTGACGCTCTCTGACCCACCCACTCCACCCGGCTGTGCCCGCAGGCCCTGTCCATCCCATCTCCTTTCCCCTGCTGGGGCGGGACCTTCCTCCTCTTCCTGTCCGGCCCCCTGGCTACACAATAGCTCACTGGGGTAGCACTGGCCGTGCCCATGCCGGGTGCAGGGCTCGACAGGCGGTGCAGACACAGCCACTGGGCCGTGGGCCTCGGGGCTCGCCGTCCAGGGAGGCAAGTGGGCAGGAGCTGGAGGGCGTCCTGCACTCGGCTCCCCCTCCTCACAGGAGGCGTGATTCAGGCCAGCATGTGGCCTGCTCCCCCAGGTCCAGCGCCCTAGCAGAGCACTCAAAGCCCGTGGATGTGCTCGCTTTGGGACCACGTGCCGCCCTCTCACAGACAGGCAAGACCCCCAGACCCCTCACCTGCTCTGCCCTGACTGCCCTGCGTGGCATGCGGGCACTCTGGGCCTCAAGTCTGACCTGGGAGTCCAGGGGCTGCCGCCCGCTCAGCTGTGTGCCATCTACACGTACACGCCAGCTCATCTATGGGTCTCGTTTTGAAAAAAAAGTGTTTGATCCTCATAAACTTTCACATGCAAGCTGAAACAAACACAGCAACTCGCCAAGTCTGTCACTCTGCCCGCCTGGTCAGCTCATGCCACAGCGCGGCTGCGCCCGCCCGGCTCTGCCTCCACTTCGCGCCTCATTGTTCCTGTTACAATAGACGCAAGTTAACAACCCCGACAACGGCCGGGGAGCGGTTTGAGATGGTTCAGATAGAATACCTGCTCATGAATAATTACACAAAGAATACAAATTCCGAAAGGGATTTCAGCTGAGCTCTGTGCCCGCGTCCCACGAGCGTCCTCACGGCTCTCCATGCCCGGCGCCACACCCCGATCTGCCGTGCGTGGTGAACACAGTGTGGAGTAACGGTCTGAAACGCATGAGGAAAGATTCAGATTAAAATATTGGCCTGTATTTACACTTTGGCTCACGGGGCTCACAAGTGTGGCTCCAACTTCTCGACCAGGTGGACAGCGAGTGGGCAGTTGTGTTAGTAGCAGGTGGATCCCCCCTCTCCCCAGGCCATTGGCACTCTCGGTCAAACACCTGGCTGGTAAGAAGCCAATTAATCCAAAGAACTGAGTCAGCTTGATGTGTAGATGTGGTCCACACTGCAGTTAGAACAACCATTTGGAATTTGGATAAGTTCAAATCAACCTGTGCACACCTCTCCTGTGGGAAATGCCCTCCCTGAATACTTAGAGAATTGACGGGCCAAGCACTCAGGACGAGGGGACACGGGATCTGAAATCCCCTGATGGGTCCACTCACGTGCTTCAGCTCAAGGTTCCCAGAGGCAGGCACCTGGCGAGGCGCAGCCTCCGCCCCCGTTGGCCTCTGCCAAGCTCGGGCAGGACAGCAATGTGTTTGCCCCGTGCTGGGCTCATTGTCCCGGGCTCCAGAGAGCTCTCAACCAGAAGTGTTGATACTGTCCTCGTGGGCATTGAACATCCAGGCGATAGTGGGATCGTCAGAAGACTTTGGGGCAGGGAGGCCCCCAGGTGTCACAGGCCTCTCAGGCTCGCATGAGGGCTGCTGGCTCCACTCAGGATCCTGCAGAGCCCCAGGGCCGGCTGCCAGTGCAGACCCAGGAAGCCCCAGCCTGTCTCAGGCCCAGGCCAGGGAGCTAAGGGAGAAAGCCCTGTCCGCAGGGAGGAGAGGGACTCCCCCTCGGACGCCTTTGCCTATTCAGGTCCAGTGGACCAGACGAGGCCCTGGAAGGTGATGGACTTCAGGGTCTCCAGAATCTTGTGCAGAAATACCCACAGAGAAACTCCTAGAAACAGTGTTTGATTGGGCACCTGTGGCCAGTCACTAGGGGCAGGGGCACGTCTCGCCTCAGCCTACCGCCTTAGCCCTCCGCAGGGGAGTGTTCTCTTAACCCCACCATGGCAAGCCGGGGGACAGACCCGCACACGCGACGGAGGCGTCTGTGGAAGCCCCTCTGCGATGGCCTGCTGTCCCTTTCCGAGGCCTTATGCCTGTGGGTGTCCTTGCTTTCTTGGCTGCTGTGGTCACCCTTGTAATAGCCAGAATGTTCTCCTCCTCCAAGGCTCCAGGTGCAGCTGTGCACCAGGCCTCTCGGGTGGAGGCTTCAGAGCCTGCCATGCTCAGATGCAGCAGGGCAGACCGCTGCACCTCCTGCGAGGCAGCTGGGGCCTCCGCGTCTGGGCCCGCACGTGTCTGTCTGTTCATTGCCAGTGCTGGGGATCAGTAAAACCCTGCTCAAAACCAGCCACTGGGTGCGTGGCGACTGTGTTTGTCTGAGGATGAGACAATCAGATGAGAAGTTAGATGGCAAGACTGGCCATGTTCTACACCCACTCCTATTTCACTTTTAAACCACTGGTTTTTGGATGTTGAGGATGGAACCCAGGGCCTCATGTGCTGGGCAGGTGCTCTGCCACTGAGCTCCACCCCCAGGTCTTATTTTGACAACGAGCCTCACTAAGTTGCTGAGGCTTGCCTCAAATTTGTGGTCCTCCTGCCTCAGCCTCCCTGGTAGCTGGGATGATAGGCGTAGCTACCACACTCAATTAAATCACTTCTTTTTGAAAGCTACTCTCTGCCTTTGGGAAACAGTTTGAGAACAGCGGACGTGGAAGAGGATTGGTCTGACCAGCCCTCACTTTGCAGTTTAAACCTGAACACCTACGAAAAACCATCTTTTACAGAGGGAGATGGCCCTGGAAAAGCAGTGTGGAGACGCACGGGTGTCTGCATGGCCTCTGGCAGGCATGGTACACGGCCTGGGGTGCGTCTCTGAGGGCTTTATTTAGGCTCTGATCAAAGGAGGAACGCGACGTGATGTTCAGGTGGAAATCCCTGCACAGGCTGGTCTGGGCGACTGAGGCAGAACTCTATGAAATCAGGTCCTCGAGGGCAGAGGGGGCCTCTCATTGTCACTCGAAGTCGGAGTGGTTGATAGACATCTAGCAACAGCTGGTCGGCTGGTTCTGCTCCTCAGCCTGGGCTGGGCTGGGGCCGCTGGAGTCAGAGAGTGGCAGGGAGGTGCCCAGGAGCTGCCCTGTGCCCCTCCTGTGTTTCCAGGGGGCCGGTGTGGTTCTCAGCAGAGGCCGAGAGTGTCCTGCGTGGGCACGCTCCTGTCAGGTGCCACATGGCTCACGTGCTGTGGAGCTCCCACTCTTAAGGAGTGTGACTCTGAGGCCCCAAGTCACCTTATAGCACCCTCACCATACTTGAGGCCAGAGAATCCCAGCACCCCAGAAACCTGGCCTCCTAACAGCACGCCGGCTTCTGCCCAGCACGGCCACTCTCTTCTGACTCCCGGCTGCACTCGGGCCCAGGGCCCCTCCTTCTCGTGTGTCCAGGATCTCACAGGCTGGCAGAGAGGTGGTTTCGCCTCCCACTTCTTACCTGGATGCCTCCCACTTCTCCTCCTTGCCTGCGCCTGGGGAGCCTCCTGCACCATGTGGAGCAGAGTGGGGGGCAGCCAACAGCCTCGTGGTGTTTTCTGGGGAGCCCCGTCTCCACCTCAGTGTGGGCAGTTAGCTGGGGGCCTCTGTAGAAGCCTCATCCCTCCTGCCTCTAGCTTGTGCAGTGCCTTGTGGAGCTGCGGCTCTGTGAGAGCGTGTGCTGCACTGCCGTGACCCATGGCGGGGTGGACGTCCCCCGTGTTCCTGGTGCCCAGCTGGACGGATGCTCCTCGAGTGGGCTGAGGATGCTGCAGCTACACCGGTTACTACAGCCTCCCTCCAGCCCAGTTTTGGCCCCTGTTCAAACACAGCAAGCAGAAGGGACATGACCAGGCACCCGTGGAAACTAGTGTCTGGTTTCTGGTTGTGGGAAGCGCGTAGACTTCTTGCTGTGGCTCTGCACTGTTCTTGTCTCCATGGTGATGCCTTACCAATGTGTTTGTGTGCAAAATAGCCCAAGCACACAGACAACCATGACAGCCAGCATTGACCAATGGCTTACAGTAGCCTCCTCCATACCAGGACACCAGGGCTGGTTGGTTGTCATTATTAGCAATCCCATTTTACATGCCCCAGGACCCAGACCTAGAAGGGTCCCTTGCTGAACTTGAACTGCATGACTCCTTGACTTCAGAGCCCAGCCTGGTGCCCAGACCCAGGTTCCAGCCCTCACATTTTCCTACTCAAACTGGGTGCTTCTCATCTCAAAATTTACTGATGACTTACACTATGTGGGTTTTGAATGTTAATTGCTCTCAGTTAATTAAAAATTCCTGGTCAGCCACAGACTGTGATTTAGAAGCACATTTTTCTTATTGCACAAGATGGAATTGAAATGAAATGTGATTTTTATAAAGATTTATGGACATGTTTAATTTGTGCAGGAAGTAAGTCATCTTAAGGGCATGGCGTGAACACTGGTCTGCCCACGGGGACAGGCGAGGCCTCGGGGTTCTACCTTCCCATCTCCCCGGAGTGCACCAGAAGCCGCTGGAGGGCAGGTAGCAGAGAAGGCCGGTCCCGGCTGAATGGCACAGGCAGGGCATTGCCCACCAGGACCACACAGGCCCCAGGTCCACGCAGGCTCTGCCCTTTCTCTCTCACCCACTGGCTTTACCTCCTGGTGGTGATGCTTCTTTCTGGCTGGCCATGGCCCGTCCCTGACCCATCACTCAGGCCACAGGGCTGAGTCGACATGAAGAGTGAAGGGAGGGGGTGGATCCCAGCCAAATCCTAGCACAGCTGGGGACCAGGGAGACAGACACGGGGCCGCAGAGACCACGGCAGAGCCGACTAGTCTGGAGCTTCAGGTGCTGGAGAAGTAAGAACACTCCAGACAGTAGATGGACCTGTGCAGGGTCTCCACCAACCTCCACCCTCTTCCCCACTTGCAGAAACAGCAGCATTTTCTGGTCCATTGGAGGATGTCCCCAGGCTGCTGGAGCTCCTTCTGCTCAGGCCAGGAAGGCGCCCCCTCTACCTGGAGCAGCACCGACCCCTCAAGGTGCTTCCGTGGACACAGAATGCAGAGGACTCCTCCAGCTCATCTGTGCACAGGGACACCTGCCCCACAGCAGGGCGAGCCCACGCCATGCCTGGTGGGGGCAGGCCATTCTGCCCTTGTGGGGGAGGAGTGGATGCATGCATCCCTCGAGCCGTCAGATGCACACTGGAAGGGCGGCTCTCGGGGCCTGAGGGAGCCGACTGCTGGAGAAGGCTCAGCTCTCACAGGAGGCTGCTCAGCTGCTCCTCGGTTTAAATCCCTGTAGGATTCCACACTGCCCATAGGACCCTCCATGGTCAGTTCTCCCACCAGACCCTGGACAAGACAGAAGCAGAGGAGCTGGTGTGCAGAGTAGGTGTATGTGGAGCTGAGTTTACAATGGCAGCCAGTGCTTAGGATCCCCGAGGACTTCACCTGTGGACTCAGTCCAGCGTCCCCGAGACTTGCCCTGGCAGTGTATCTTGTGGGGCTCTTGGTGACCCCCCCACAGAGCCAGGACCCTGTAATTGTGGTGTCAGGGCTGCAGTCCTCACAAGCAAACCCCCATGAGGGGTTCTGGCACAGCAGGCTGGCTCTGTAGGGAGCATCTGAGACCTCCACTGTGCCGGCGGAGGCTGGGCTTCTGCTTGGTCTGCAGCTCAGCAGGGGCCACTGCAGGGTCTCTTGCCAGTAGGGGGCACTCCCTCTCATGTGCGGCCGGGCGTGCATCCTTAGGGACCTCTAGCGGGTAACGGCTTCGTGGTTCCCATCCCAGGCTAGGGTCAGCGGTGGCCCTGAATTCACGACTCGCCTGCACCTGCTGGGAAGCTCATAAGAAGCTGGCAGCCTGGTGGCCTCTCTTAAATTGGCCAGGAAGGCAGGTGAGCTTTACAACCCAAGCAGCCAATGTGTGCAACTGGGAGATGGCCCGGATCCTTGGCGTCACTCTCTTCCCTAAGTGGGGCCCTGACAGCAGGCAGGTCCCAAGGACCGAGTGCCGTCAGACTCAGAGCCTGGACTGGAGTGGCTCCAGCCCGAGGACTGGCCATCTGGCCACAGGCATGTGCTGTGTCCAGACACCAGGCCTGTGTACTTGTAAATCTACGCAGTGTCTCTCTCAGGTCTGATTTTAATTTGGGTAATATTCCTGTTAATAATAACATCTAATTACAACATCCATTAAAAGTTAGTAACATTAATTTAACAGGGAGAAAATCTAATAGAGTTCTTAGAGTGATATTGGCATTTTTCCATTAAATTAATGTTACAAACTTTTAACAGGATGTCTTAAATAGGCATCGTTAGTGTTGGGAATATTAAACAAATTAAATTCAGGCCTGTAATACGAGGTGGGAGCCTATTTATGAATCCAAAAAAGGTGTCTGTTGGTCTCTTTCATCCCCTTAAAGCATCCAGCAGGAAGCATGCGGGGCTCTGCGGAGGCTGCAGATGGGGCCTTCTGGAAGCTTCTGCAGGAACTGCATGCTCCTCGGCTTGCTCATTTCCTTGTACCTGTGCAGGTAGAAGGATGAGGTGGGGCATGTCGCATCCTGTGTTCTGAACTTCCTCTCTGAAGCCCACCGTTTCCCCTGAGTTTGGTCCTCGCCTAGTGGAGTGAGGTCCCTGGGGAGGGGACAGGTTTCTCTCAGGCCCCGTGGTGTCCTCTGCCTGCCTGGACACTGTGGGCCTCAGGCTCAGACCACCTGAAAAGTGAGTGTGTCTGGGCAGGTGCAGAGGGCAGGAGGGGCTGGCCCTCTGACCCTGAAATCGCTAGCGACTGGGAGTCAGCACTATCTCTCAGCAGCAGGAAACCCCGATGCTGGTCAGCGTCAGAGAACAAGAGAGGGGTTTAAATGCCCCCATCGCCTGTGTGAGAAAACTGAGTCTGTGTGGCATTGACACTGCCCAGAGACTGGTGACCAAGATGGTTCCCCTGCAAGTGTCCCATAGAAGCCAACGCCATGGAGCTCCTTGGGCTCCTGCAGGAGGCAGGACCAGTGGTGGCCCTGGGGATGAGCCTGGACACTTGGGGGAGGGCAGCAGCCTCAGCTGGCTTCTGGGAGGCCTGTCCACATGCGTCTCAGCTCTTCCTGTCCTGTTCAGGGAGGGACCCAGACAGCTGGGGCAGCTGTCTGCCTGTGCACAACCCTCCTTCGTGGTTGAGGAGTGAAGTCCTGAGGGGGTGCAGAAGCTGAGCCGCAAGGGCTGCTGGCATGAATCGTGGATGCTGAGTTCTGATGTCAATTATGACATGTTAGTGGCTGGATAATTTTTAATGAGTTATTTAATTCTTGGAGCCTCAGTTTCCCCGTTCTTAAGGTGGAAATGAGAACACTTAGCAGACTTTTGGGGAGCAAAGGCCTGTTATGCAAAGTGCAGTGGGGACCCCTATTTGACCTGAGATTCAGAAAAAAGAAATCAAAACACGCTGGCCCTGAGCTCAAAGCAGAGTCCTCAGGGCTCACTGTCACCGGCAGTCTGGGAGCAGCGTTCACTCAGCAGGATGTCCTGGGAAGGGTAGGAGATGGAGACTGACCACAAAGGTGGATGAAGGCAACATGCCCTGTGGGGTTGACATGCACGCGCCTGTCCACCGGTTGGGCTGAGCACTGGCTATGTGGTCTCGGGCACACCCTGGGTGTCGAGCTTGACCTCTGCTCCTGGAGAGGACTCTCCAGGCTTCCTGAGTGGTGAGTGGTGGAGCTTAGGCAATTCTGCTCACAGCAGCTGACCATGGTCCTGGGCACTACCGAGACGAGTTTCTGTGGAAACTCTCTCACAGGGCTGTGTACAGTCCTTGGGGGTTTCTAGCTTGGTATTTAATCTGAGTATTAGGTCAGCCTGTGGTGCAGAGAGGCACAGCAGTCCAGGGTGACTGGGAAGGGTGCGAGGGAGCTGGCGGTAATGAGCTAGTGATCCCGGCAGACCTGAAAACACGGGCCTCCTCCATCGTCCACAAGATCAGAATGTGGTGCTCAACTTCCCTGTAGGACTTGCAGTGAAGGCTCGGTGGCCCTGGCCCTCATGTCTACCTGGTGGCAACTGTATGGAGATGTCACTCGTGTCTGGGAAAGTCGAGAGAACTGGCTGTCGTGATCACATCCAGCTCAGCCTACTCTCATGTGGAAATCCTGGATCCTTTCTCGACTTATGGATTTGCCTGTGTTCAAGAACTGACCTTATACGACCTACTCATGCCCACCGCCTCAGGGGCACATGCTCACAAGGAAGTGCTTGGAATATATCCGGTGAGGCACTTCTGCAGGGGAAGCGCTTGTGTTTGCCCACGTGTGTGCATAATGTGGAGGCCTAGGGGTCAGCGTGGACAGGCAGAGGCCACGTCTGCCCACCTGGCTGTGTGACTGGTGCAGCCTTGGGGTGCTCCCTGCAAGGTGCAGCGTGACATCCTCTTCCCAGGGCTGGGATGAGGGTTAGAAATCATGCTAAAGCCCTCAGCCCCTGTCTTGCAGAGTGCTCCATGAGCACACGTAGCCAGGATTTTATGTTTTCAAACATCAGCATAAAAGGGAACCGGATCAAATGAGTTTTTAAAGGTTTTTCTACATCTATGGTTTATTGAAGATTATATATGTATAACTGCAACAGAAAAGCCCTGTGCAGCTCCTTTGCTATTCATATCCGAGCCGTCTCTGAGATGGAGGAATGTAGGACAAGCACACTATAAAAGTGCTGATTGAAGTTAATATGTTACAAACTGCCTCCGTTTAAATGCTCTGGAATGGAAATGAAGATGGGAGAAGGGGCCCTTTGTTTCAGAGGCTCATGCTCCCACCAGGGAGGGTTCCAGGCCGACCGTGAGTGGGCTCCAGAGACGGCTGGCTTTGGTGCAGTGGGTGATGCTCAGGAAGTGGTCCCAGAGCAGATGAAACTGTCAGGCACAGGCACTTCAGGGCACCCGTCAGAGTCTGGACTTGAAGAGGTGTTTCCCCAACTGTGTTACGAGACGGGCTGTGCCCAGGAGCAGAGGATGGGACGCTTCCATTCCCAAAGGGCATCAGAAGACACGGGTGCTTCTCGTCGCACACAGGTGTGCTGCTGAAACTGCAGAGGAGAGATCTCCGGAGGGCACAGCATCTCCCGGAGGACTCGCCCACCTCCCGCTTGGGGCTCCTGAGACCTCCTGCCTTCCAGGGGCCTGCTCCTTCCATGGCGTGGAGCGGCTGCTCATTATGCTCCACTGTGGTGATCATACAGGAGGCCTCGGGCTGACTAGGGGTTCCCTGTTATCAGAGAGACACCCTCTTCTGTGGGGTGCCTGTGCCAGGTGGAGGTCTCTGCTCTGTCCTCTGGAGGCGCGCCTTGCTGACACCATGCTGCTGGGCACTGCCCTGGTCCGTTCCCGTGTGGATCCTGCCTAGCGGGAGCTGTCACGCACAAGCACTGCAGCTCCTCCTCTCACAGCCACTGGCACTGGCTTCCCATGGCGCTGGGCTTGGCTCACGTCCCCATGGGGAGTCCACCAGGGCTTCAGGCGGGCTCTGCTCTCTGCAGCCAGACGGAGCCAATGACCTGCACAGAGGTGTCCATGGGCCATAGGAGCCGGAAACCACATGCCCCCCTTTCTTGCCGTCTCTCGAATCTTGTTCCCACGGGAACACTGCACGTGTATCTGAGAGACCATACCGCGTCTGGGATGCGCACCTGGGCACAAAAATGGTGTGCCCTTTGAACCTCTGCTTCCCTGAGGTCAGAGGGCAGTCGGACCTGCAAAATAACTGGCGTGGACACACATCACCTGGGGCAGGGCTGGGGGTCAGGACCCCTGATTTACTAGCAAAGACTAAAATATGCAAATACTTCATGTTTTCAGGTTGCTCAGCCTCGAGAAGCTGTCCAGCCCAGGGAGAAGAAAGTGTGCCTGTGTGTGTGTGTGCCTCGGGGGAGGGGACATGCCATGAGGTGCAGAGGGGTCAGTGGAACCTGGCTCCTCTTGTTTGATGTCCAGATGGGCATCCAGTATGCTCTGCAGAGCAGGGGACGGCTGCCTACCAAGGCCAGACAAAGGATTTAGGAAAATAAGAAGCCACGATGCCACTCAGTTGGTGGGATTCACACACAGCTGTCACTGAACTAGACTGCCAGGTGCCAGGCCTTGTGTCTGAATGTGGGCCGTCCCTGGAGTGGCAGCAGCAGGTCCCACCCGAGGGTGCTTTTAAGATGTAGACTTCAGGTTAGCCGGGTGATTGCTTTCCTTACTCTTCTATCTTGGAAAAGCTCATCAGATAATTAAATGTCCTTTTAATTGGTCCACCTCCTTAGGTTGGTCCATGGAGGCCACGGGTTGGTGCAGTCCCCGGCCTGCCCATGCACTGGCGTGCAGCAGCAGCAGATAGGGTCGGGCTGCTGGGTACAGCCGTGCGGGCCTCTGGCAGACTTCCCAGGCCACGGCGCGAGGCTCACTCCAGGGAGTGGGCACCATGTCTCCTGCTCACTTGGAAGCCAGCCGCGGGCAGTCCTGGGTTCATCCGGGCTGAATCTCATTCCATTGTCCGGCTTTCCGAAGCGGCAGAGCCAGACGCTGGAGGAGCCCGCGTCCGGCTCCTCTGTCAGTACGAGGGAACTCCTCGGAGCCCTGCAGAGCTGCAGCCCCCGCCAGAGGTGCTGCTGGTGTCCAGCTCTTGGGCCAGAAGGAGCTGCGGGGCAGCCAGTGCAAAGGGCAGCTCATGAAGGACTCGCCTCCTCGGACAGTCACCTGCGTGAGACAGGCGCCACACAGCGCTCTCAGGAAATCCAAATGGCACAGAGATGGGCTTTGGAGACTCTCCAGGAGGGCACGGGAGGAATGTGAAAGGACATTCTAGTAAAAATCATGAACGCACCCTAAGTGTTTTCACTCAGGCTTATCCAAGTCCAACTTCCTCCCCAGGTATGTACACAGCATGGCTGCTCAGCCACCTGCACTTGGGGTCACCGGCAGCTGGCTTTTCACACCACCCACCCGCAAGTGCCAGCAACATGGTGAATACAAGATGACTCTGTGGTGGTGGCCCGGCGGTGTTGTGAGGCGCTGGAGACGTCTACAGCGAATCGGTCTCCGTGCATTTAAATTTTCTCATGTGCATATCTGACTGTACACCCTGACGCACCGTGTTCCACACATAAAAGATATGGAATGAAGTACACCCCTTATCTAAATCATGACACAGAAAAGAATAGTAGCCCACTTACAATGTGATGTCTTTAGGATGCAAATGGCATGTTTTGTTGAACCAGGGTGACTCAGGCAATCAGTTCGACATAAAACAAAAATCAGCATGACGCTTAGACAAACACAAATATTAGAGCATCTCATTGTGCAATCGGGCGCCGGCAGAGCCTGGGTGCCGCTTTGCCTGTCTGCTGCCAGTTAAAAGACACCAAAGGAAACCATCGTGCTTAACATTCAAGAAAAACCCTGAGCAGGGCCTTCAGCCGGCCTCCTCATAACCCAGTGGTGGACCTCCCTCAGAACGGCCGCACCAGGGCTCTGGCGGCAGGACTCACTGACGGTCATTCTCTGCTTCCAGTCTCTTGACAGGTCAAGTGTTCACAGAGCCCCACTGTCAGGTCCCCTTCACTGGTGGGGACCTGGTGCACATCTGGTTTCTCTCAGGCTCGGAACTTGGAACTCTCGTTAGTGAAGCCCTGGGGGGAGTAAGCCCTGGCCTCGCAGGAGGTGACTTAATTAGGGCTGGTTGGACACTTTTTATCTGGTTTCATTGCAAGCTTTACACTTCTGTGATGGCTATTAAAATGGCTCACTCCTCTGCTCTTGGGAGTGTGTGGTTGGCCATCCTCTGAGCAGTGGTGTTTGCAAGGTCACCTAGAGCTCACTGGTGTGAGGGGTGAGGGAGACCGTCCTCTGAGAGCCCAGCAATCAATCGCAATTAGCACAGGGACTCGCTTCCTGCATACAAAGGCCCTCGGGGGGGAGGTCAGTGGGATGTGAGCTGGGCAAGGTGCAGAGAGACCCTGGTGTTTCCTGATGGGGTCCCTCCCTGGGGCTGAAAGCTCATTAGGACCAGCACTAGCACCTCTGGGAGGTCCGCGTCCCTGGGCTGTGGCAGAGGGTGGCTAAAGTGAAGTCTTTGGAGCCCTGGGGGAGCAGTCAGCTCTGCACCATGGCCTCTCAGCAGTCGTGGAGATGGGGCTCTGCAGGCCAGTAGGGCCCGTCGCCCACTCCTCCGCAGGTGTCTGGTGTTCTCCGCCAGGCTGACGGCACCTTGAGTGCAGGAAACGTTCAATGTGATCATTTTGTTTCTCATGGTTCCTAGAGCTCAAAGTGCAGAGTGGACTCTCCACAAACAGCTGCTTGGAGTCCAGCACTGGTGAAGGTGAAACGGACAGCAGGTGCCGTGCTACCAAGACAAGTCACCCAACACGCTTAGAGCAGCGTGCAAGTGTGCGAGAGGGAGACCTGGCTTCATGTGGCATGATCTGATCACACGAGGGGGAGGGAACGTCAGGGGAGGTCAATTCAAGGCCAAGAGAGCTCAGGAAGAGTCACAATGGCCCCGTTGAGGGCACGGGTGCAGGGCCACGGGTCCTGTTCCCTGTGCACCTCTGGGAACGGCGGATTTAAGAGTTGGCTCTTCAGTGTCTTGGAGCCGTGGCGCAGGAATGGATGTCACGCACGCTCTTTAGAATGTGGCATTGGGAGGAGTGTGGCGGGGAGGGCGTGGGACCTAAGGCTCCAGAATGCAGCCCGGCTCCTTCTGCACTCTGGTTTCAGGAGGTAAGTGGGCCCAGTGTAGCAAGGCCATCGAGTGCCAAGCGTCAGAAAGAGAGCAGGGACCCAGCACGGCCTTTCTCCACTGGGAGGACCCTGGACAGCAAGGGAAATGTCCCCGACCCACACAGGCCAGAGGGGCAAACAGCTCTGGTTGGTTCCATGATCCAAGCCTTCTTGGCAACCACGGGCCTTGCAGGTGGCAGGCAGAACACGAGCCCCAGGCGAGGCTGGCCTCCCCGAGACCAGGGAGGCCTGGTGTCCTTCCAGCCCAGGCCCAACCAGTGGAGGTCTGAAGGTCTACCTTGAACATGGTGGCACAAAAGTACTGTCCTGCCGCAGGTGACCTCACGGTGGCAGAACACACACTGGGCGTGAGTTGCCATGGAAATGAGAAGACACCCCCGTCCTCAGGTAATCCAGAAACACAAATGAGCCAAGAAGACAAGCTGAAGCCAAGCAGAACCAGTTATTTCTTGTTTTTAATTGGCACATCATAATTGCATATATTTGTGGAGTTCAGTGTGATTTTTTGACACATGTGTATATAATGTGCAAAGGTCAGATCTGGGCACTGGGCAATCCTATCGCCTCAAACACTTAGGTTTTGTGTGTTGGAGATATTCCAAGTCCTCTCTTCAGCTGTCTCCGATGCAGTCATCGCTGTAGAGCCGTGGCCCTACTTCAGTGGCGCTCCAGCAGCACGGGAGGGCCAGCTGCTTCAGCGTGTGTATGTGAGCTCTCAGCTGTTTGCACAGCACCCAGGCGGCCCAGGGATGTGTACCGACCGCACCCTGTCATGAAGCGGTGAGCGACTGGACTCCTCAGGTGGCTGAGGCACCACTGCACGGGGCTGTACGCCACTGGAGCCCAATCTTCCTCAATCTGTATTCACTCAAAAACAATTCATGATCATTTTTTTAAAAAGTCCAACATTTTGCTGTATTTTGGCATCTTAAACTCAGGTAATCAAAGTCAATTTTGTCTGTGTACAAAACGTATTTTAAGACCTTTAACCAAAAAGAAGTATCCCTGAGTTTAGGGTGGAGTTGACTGGGTCTAATCCTGGGTTCTGGGGCTGCTGCCCCTGGGTAGGGATGCTGGGCTGCCCCAGGCAGGCAGAGCTGGGGGAGTCACAACTGCCCTTGAGGAGAGAGACTGCCCCAGCTGCCCCTCTCAGAACTGGGGTTCTCACAATGTGCCTCCAATTATCAGAGTGGCCTTGGGGAACAGGCATACATAACAGGGGAGGTTGTGTGACCAAACCTAGACCTGGCAGGAGAAAGGGCAAGGAGCCACTAACTCATGCCATGGACACTGGCTGGGATGAAGTCATGGACACTGGCTGGGATGAAGTCATGGACACTGGCTGGGGTTAAGTTATGGACACTGGGTTGGGATTAAGTCATAAACACTGGCTGGGATTAAGTCATAAACACTGGCTGGGATTCAATCATGGACACTGGCTGGGAATTCAAGGAAGGCGCTTTCTGAGATCTGCCAAGAGCTCACTCCAGTGCTGTTCTTGATCTTGAGAAAGGAAACCCCATTCTTGTGCTCCTGTCCAAGGCTGAGCCTTCTCCCTGAGCGTGGCAGACCACAACTGTCACTCCTCCAACTACGGCGGTCGACACCTAGTTGGTAAAGAGGGCAGAGCCTCAAGGACTGTGGATCTTGAGTTTGTCTATTTAGCAAGTGTTTACAGTCCACCCACTGTGGGCCACGTTCTGTCCCAGGTTTCCAAATTTCAACAGAGAACACACAGTCCTTGCCCCCAGAGAGTCCTCCTTCGCTGGAAGGGGAGGTTTGCAGTGGCCGACTGCTGGCCGGGATCAGTGGGGGCTGCTCAGTGCAGACATGCCTTCTGAGTAAGTAACCAGCCATCTGGGGCAGCGCGTCCTTCCCAGAGGGATTAGTGCTCCTGTGGCTTGGGACCTCTCCCTTGTCTGGGATGCTGCAGCTTTTCCAGTAACTTCAAAACACCCCTGAAAATAGGGTCACCAGTGCCCCCAACTTACCCAGAAGTGGGACTTGGTCTGGCCAGAGCTCTGAGCTGCGTTCTGAGGAGGTGCGCTTGGCTAGGCCATCGGGGTGGTGGTTCTCCCCGGGCTCGCCCCGGGTACAGCGCAGAGCCTGGAGAGGACAGCTCGTCACAGTGTCATGGAGACAACTGAGCTGACGACTGACATCCATAGCTACCTTCTCTGGCTTTGGGGAGAGGCAAAGGGGCAGATTCCCTCTGTTCTTGAACCCTAGAGCAAGTTCCACGGTGATGGGATTTGTCTGTTAGCGTGGCAACTCTGCTCTTCCCTGGATCTCGCTTCCTTTTCTGTGGATTCTTTTCTTAAATTTGTGCAGGGAAATACAAGCCTGAACTTTCATTTAAATTCTGAAGGGTTCTGCTATAAACTGACCAGTAAGTAGCCATGACTTAGAGATAAGCACCAAGATTTGTGGTCCAATTGTATTTGAAATAGATTTTTTATCACAACTTTTTTCAATTTTTTTTAGTTATTGATGAATCTTTTTTAAAAAATTCATTTGTTTGTGGTGCTGAGGATCGAACCCAGTGCCTTACACATGCTAAGCAAGCATTCCACCACTGAGACACAACCACAGCCTAACAACTTTTCTTAATACCTTAAAAGTTTACAGTTTTTTTTTTTCATTTTTTCCTTAGCAAAATGCAGATCTGATGTGATGGTGGTGAAATTACTTTTTGCAGGGTCTTCCAAAAAATTGTAGCCACTCAGGCTCTCTGATGGCTGGGCCTGCCACACACGGGGATTCTTTGGCGCCCTCTCTGCCAGCATCACGAGGACCTTGGGGGTGGCACAGGGTGCTCACCTGCAGGCGGAGCCCAAGGAGTGAGGCAGGACATGTTTCCATCTGATGAGTCCAGTGCATGAATAAACAATTTAAATGCAATTTAAACATGATTATGGGGTGAAGCACAATTAATTTTAAAATCATATTTAAGTGTTTTTAGTCTGTGAGCTCCTGGCTCATTTAATGCAAAACAGCATCACTAAATCACTGTCTTTGCGCTCGTGAAGCTCTTTCTTCCCAAGAATATGAGTGTTTATTTCCTTTCTTCCTTCTAGACCAGAGATTCTATGGATCCTGTGATTACATCGTAAACTATTTAAAAGCTCCTGCTCACAAAAGCATCTTGTAGCAACGCCGGGTTCTGCCGCATCCTCTTTAGTGTCTCTGTCAAATTTCTGCCGCTTAAAATGTGAAGGTCCTCCTGGACACCACGCTGGCATCTCCTCTCACTCTCGTGACCAGGAACATCTGGCCACCTAGTCTCAGGGCAACTCTGAACGTGGCGTCTGACTTGACTTCTCCTTCCTACTGAAGAAAGACAACCCAGAGTGCAGAAGACTTGAGCGGGAGGAGGGAAAGGTCTTGTGGTGACGTCATGGTCACCTTCTGCACCTTGAGAGTGCTCCATGGAAACCTATCCCCAGTGCAAACTCAACCTTTGCCCGCCCCGAAGGCTGGGAAGACATGGTCTCCTTACTAGACCCGGTCAGCAAGTGGTTGGCTGCGTGACGCACCAGCCTGGAGCCAGCTCCAGTGGGAGACAGTGTGCGGGTTTGCGTTGAAGTGCCTTCTAGCACTGGGAGCCAGGCATCACCGGCCCACCCGGCGGAGGAGATGCTGCCTTCCAGCCTGCCCGAGGGACGTAGACTTGCCCCTGCTGCTGCCCCTATACCCTTGACTCCTTTGCTGACGGAGGTGACGTACCCACTGTGATAGCGCATGAGATAGACACAGTTTTTATTTTAACTTCCGTGCTCTCCAGGCCATCACGTCCGTGTAGTCACTTACACAGTGTCCACAGGAGGCTGGTATCCTGGAATGTCCTCCCCAAAGCAGCCGCGTAACCCCTGTGAATTTCGTAGCTGAGCACAGTTCCTAAACTTCAGACGTCATGGCAGGTGAGCACTGTGGGCAATCTGCAGGGAGCCTGACGCCGAGCCTTGGACATGCTGAGAGGCCTCACGGGAGCCGGGTGCTCTCTCCTGCTGTTGGGGAGTGCTTCCTGGCTGAGCACCTCCCTGCTCTTCCTGGCGGGCTGGGTGCTGCCCATCGCAGCCTGCAGCTTGTGGAGCGCTCTCTCTGCCTCTGTGGACACCATTGTGGGCTTCATCCTCCACCCGTCGGTGTGGAGTGGCACTGATTCTGCAGGTGGAGCGTCCAGGGCCGTGTGGAGGCCCGGCTGGCTCTGGGGGCCTCGGGGGACCTCTGTCCTGCACGCCCGCTCAGATCCACCCTGTCTTTGCTGTTGCTGGTGATCCATCTTCACGAGACATCAGGGTTTTCCTGGGGTAGCTTTGTCTGTTCCAGCGTCAGTGCTGCTGGCTCGTGGGATGTTAGTGCCCCTCTCCTGTTCTAACTCAGAAGCTTCATCATGGGCAGCCCCTGCCTTGGGAGGAGAGGCTGCAGAGGCATGAACACCTGTACCACCTTCAGGGCCACAGCATGCCCGCAGGCCACGTGCACACACCACGCACACACACCACGCACACCCACGCGCACACACCCACGTGCGCGCGCACGCCCACCCACATGCACACACTCACGCACACACCCATGCGCGCACATCCACTCACACACCCACACAGCCACACCCACACGCACACACCCACGCACACACGCTCTCATGCACACACATACACATACCAGGCAGGCAGCGAGTGATGAGTCTATTCAGAATTTTGGTTTCTTCTGGAATAATTTTCAACTTGTACAACTTGGAATAGTTTGTATTTTTATGGAGAATTTTCCATTTTGTACAGAAATGCAGGTTATGAATGTCTGGCATGTGGCTTTATAGCTCTCCCTCCCGGTCCCCTATGTCTGTGAGGTGGCCCTTATGTGCCCCTCCCGCCTGGCGCAGTGGCCACGTCTGCTGTCCCCTGCCGCTGGCGCTCTGTCTGGCTGTCCTCTCAGTCCACTCGTACTGGCCTCTGTGCCTCCGTGTCCCGCATGTCCCCTCTCGTCTCATGTCTCCCTCCCTTTGCTTGCTGGGGTTTGCTATTCCTTCCTGGTGTACTAGGATGGGAGTGTGAGTTGTGGATCGGAGAGCTTTTCACAGAGGAGTCTGTGCATTTCTGATTGGGCCTCCACCCTGTCCCCACAGGGGTGGGCTGTTGTTTTCATTCTCACTCATCTCAAAATATTTTCTACTTTTCATTGTGATTTCTTCTTTGGCTCATCTTTATTGAAGTGTGTTGTTCGGTTTCCTTGTACTGTGAATACCCAAATCTGTTCTTGATTTCTCTTTGGGTTTAGAGTATGTATTTTATAGGATTGCTGTCCTTGTAGGGTAACTGAGACACTTTTTGGGGCCTTAACTATAGTCTGTCCTGGAAAATGCTCCAAGAGCTCCTGAGAAGGATGTGTGTTTCGCTGCTGCAAGTGGAGCATCTACAGATGTCCCCTGGTGGGGCGTCCACAGCTGTCCCCTGGTGGGGTGTCCACAGCTGTCCTCTGGTGTGGTGCTGTGTAGACATCATTTGGTCTCATTGGTCTTGGTGTTGACCAGTCCTCCTTTCCTCATTGACTGTCTGGCTGTTATTCCCTTTATTGAAGGCTGGGTGGAAGCCTCCCGTGATTCAGCCAAGTTCTCTTTTGTCCCTTTGGCTGCATTTACTTTGGGCTCTGTTGTTAGGTGCATATATGTTCATGATTGTTTCATTTTAATGGATCGGCATTTTTATCATTGTAAAGCATCCTTCTTTGTGTCTGGTTGCACCTTTGACTCAGAGTCTATTTTGCTAATATGTGTAGAGCTGGTTTTGGTTACAGTTGGCCTGACACCTCCTCCTCATCCTTTTGCTTTCCATTCATTTGGGTCATGGGTTCTAAATTGTGTCTTTTTCAGACAGCATGAAGTTGAATCTTGCTTTTTTAAGTCTATCCTGACACTGTGCCTTTTTGTTGGTGTGCCTTATGTATTCACATTTAAACCAACTATTAATTAAATTATTTATTTATTAAAATTAAAATTTATTATTTAATTCAATTGTTAACAATTCAATTATTGATAAGGTTGTATCTATGTTTGTTAGTCTGATATTTGTTTGCTGTGTCTGATCGAGTTTGGGTGAATACCAAATTAATTTGTTGACTGTTGAAATTAATGTGCTATTAACCTGAACTCATTTTTTTTTTTTAGCTAGGATACAAATTGTAATTCTCAGGACAACCAATAAGAACATGTATTAAAAGAAAAGGTGAAGGAATTAAAAGAAAAAACAAGTATTTAGCCTCAAAGTAGGCAGTGAAGTGGGGGCAAAACCAACATTGAATCAGAGGTAGTGGCTCGGTGCCCACAGCACACAGGGCTGTGCTTTGCTCCTCTGCACCTCCGACCCCAGCCAGGCCTGCGTCGTCGTCTTCCAGGGGATCCTAGTGGCACCTGTGTGGTGCCAATGTGCATGTTTCTAATAAGTTTACAGGGGCTTCGTTAGCACAGGGGAGTCAGAGCTTCACACAGAGCTGGACAGAGCCTCCAGGGCGAGGCTGGCCCTGGGGGCCAGTGCTGACCAGAGCTGGACAGAACCTCCAGGGCGAGGCTGGCCCCGGGGACCAGTGCTGACCAGAGCTGGACAGAGCCTCCAGAGTGAGGCTGTCCCCAGGGCCAGGGCTGACCCAGAGATGGAGCAGTGTCCCCAGGGCCAATGCTGACCAGAGCTGGACAGAGCCTCCAGGGCGAGGCTGGCCCCGAGGACCAGTGCTGACCAGAGCTGGACAGAGCCTCCAGGGCGAGGCTGGCCCAGAGATGGAGCAGTGTCTCCAGGGTGAGGCTGCCCCTGGGGGCTCTGAGTCACAGGGCCTCCTGGCCCTAGACACCTCCTCTCTGGGATTGTGGGCTTTGGTTTGCAAGGCGACTGGGTGCTGGAGGGGTGATGGGCACGGGACAAGGAGGGGGCTGGAGACCCCACTGCTCTTACCGAGATCCAGCTGCATGCTTCCCAAGTCGCTGTGGCTTGCGCTCACTCCCAGGGCTCTGGGAAGGGGGTCTGACCACTTTTGCCATTTGTGCCTTGCTTTATGGGGGGCTTGCTCTGCGATGTGACAGTGGTGTGCCAGGACACCACGTCTGCAGGGTGGCTGGGCCTTTGGGATGTGGCTGTCAGACTGACAGGAGGTGTCCTAGAAGGAACAGGACAGGAGCGGGGACATGAGGGTATAGTGTCCTCCCAACAGGACTGCACGCCAGGGCCAGCTGGGCCTGTCCTGCCCCTCTCCTGGAGGAGAGCAGCACCGTGGTGCTGCGCTGCTTGGCAGGGCGTGTGACTGTGGACGGTGAGCAGACCTGTACCAGGGACCTAATGCTGTGGCCCTGCTGGAGCACACACTGTGCTCCTCCCAGGGTGACGCCCGCCAAGGAGAGATGGCAGGGACTGCCGTCTTAGCCTTCACTGCCGCTCCGGCTCTGATTCCAGCCAGCGAGTCCCTCCTGCACTGGGGGTCCCTGTTAGGGCACATTAGCGGGGAAGGATGGCGAGTGTGTCTCCTGGTCTGCAGGGTATTTACCTATCCCTCCTGGCGCTGGCAGAGGCTGGCCCACCGCTGACTGATCCTCACGTGGCGGGGGACTTGGGCCCTGGTTCTCCAGAGGGAAGTGCTTCTCTTAACCTCAGAGGTGGGCACGCAGCTGAGGCCGTCCCGGTGGACCTGCTGCATTCTAAGCCTGCTCCTTAACAGGCCTGGAGCCCCTCCTGAGCTGGCCTCCGTGACAGCTACGCCCGAGTGATCCTCGTGACGGGCCCAGCCAGTGCTCCTCAGGTCCTCCGACTAGCCTCCCCCACTGCCCGCCCACCTTACTTATTTTCATGTTGAGTTGTGACTTTTATTACCGGACATGCTGGGGGGCCTGTGGTATGCGGCAGGGGAAAGACCCTGAGCTGGAGACAGGGCTGAGCAGCTGACTGTGCACTCCCTCCCACGTAAGCTCTGGTTATCCAGACTGCGCCCCCAGCGCCCTGTGCATGGGCCCTCCTGTGTTGCTCTTACGCGACATCTTGCCAAGCAAGGTCACGCGCTAGTGGAACTGGACACCCTGTGTTAAAAGGCCCAAATGAACAAATTCCTGAAACCTGATCAAGGAATTCATTTAAAATGGGTGGTTGGGCAGGGGGTGTGTGCCCAGGTGGCCTGAGACCTGGGGTGTGTGTTCTCTGTCTCCTTGGGGACTCCTCGCCCACGTCGCCAGCGAGCTCTGCGTGGCTCTGTGCAGTGGGGTGAGTGGTGGGTGTGGACGGTTCCCAGGTGCTGATCAGCCTGCAGCTGACTCACGCCTTTCCCGTGGGTGCTTCTGGAGTCTCCCCCACCCAACACTGTTGGTCGAGAAAGCCATACCTGCTAGATGTTTGTCACACTGCAGAGGCTGCTGGCTGCACTGGCCCGGGGCCAGGACGGCTCCTGCTCTCACACTCCTGTGGGCTGCACTCTCTGTGCCCCTGGGCCCTGGTCTGACGGGTGAGCACTGGGCCAGCTGAGTGAGCCTGGACGGTGAACAGTGCCCCTTGCCCGGGACACTGAGGCCCCCTCAAAGCTGCTCCTGCAAGCCCCTCCCAGGCCACCACAGGGCCCTTCCGTCATCTGCATGAGGAGACGGGCAGAGGGGCTGGGGACGCGCTGGCCCATCCAGGCTTACGCTCCCTTATTCAGCCCAGGGTGCCTGCTCCTGGCCTCCTGAGTATCCAGGGATGTCCTGAGGTGCATGGCACTCTGATGGTGACCCTGGCCTCCAGGGGCCAGATGCTCACTGGTCAGGCTGCTGGGGCCCTGAGGCGCCTCGGGTGGCCTCTGTGCCCACCACAGCTCCTCTGTGAAGCACCCAGCAACAGGACTGATGAGGGACACAGGGACCAAGGCCCATCACTGTAGCCATCCAGTGGGGCAGAGCGGGGCGCTGGGGTCCTTGGCACTGCAGCTCACCTGGGGCTCTTCTGTCTTCCCTGAGCCCTGCTGGTCCCTGCTTCCTCGGGCGCATGGCTCTGGAGAGCCAGGAGCCTTTTCTGAAGCAGGGGTCTTTCCTGTTGACTTTTTATTTAGATGGCTATTCTTAGCCTTCCTGGAGAAAAGGATGCACCGGTTGGCAGGAGGAAGTGGAATCATTTTGTTTCTCACCACGGGAAGAGCAGGACTGACAGCCTCCCCTTCCCAGGGAGGCATAATTAGAAATCGTTCGCATCAAACTACTGGCTGCAGCTGTGGACTCTGGCAGAGAGCTGGCGAGTGCCTTCAAGTCGTCAGCCGTGAATTTGAGGTGTGCGCGTGTGTGCATGTGCGTGTGTGCTGCTCACTGTACCAGCAATCAGATGGGACCTGGGGATTTCGAGATGGCGGCTGAGGCATCTGAGCATCGGCCTCTTTGGGTGAGAAGAGGCCCTCCGTCAGCTCTTGCCATCTTTGCGGCTGAGGTATGCGTGCTCTGCTGTTGGGAAAGGGTTTCACAGAACAGGTTCCAACTCAAAGGCAGAGGGGAATCTTGAACCAGGCCGGCATCTGCTGCCTGGTGGCCTGAGGGGAGCAGGGTGCCCTGGCCCACGTGTCTGTGGCCGTCCTCTTGCTGGCCCAGGGCTGAGCTTGGGAGCGTCTGGATCTGAGCGCTCTTTTGCTCGGCTCTCACGAGCTTCAGCTCTGTGATACACGGCACTGGGTGGAAGTTTGTGAGTTTTTAAATCACAGGTTTAGAGAGAGTGGTTATTTCCCTCTAATGTTGCGTGCTCATATGCACAGGTCTATAAAACATGGTGGATTTTAGTCATCTATTTGAAAACTTCTCTGAACTCAGAAGACAAGCTGTTTGGGGACAGATTTAGATAATTACTAAGGCAACAAAGCAAAGTGGTATTTGGCTTCTGCCCAGATCTTGCTGGAGAGGACGTGCGGAGAGGTGCCCTGTGGCTCCCCTAGGGACCGGAGGCTCAGGCTGTCTGTGGCTGGTAGCTCGCCTGGCCTTCCACTCTGGCCGTCCACACTTCTCACTGTCCCTGGGGCACCCGGGAGCTTTCCTCTGAGCAGCTCATCTGTGGGTCCTGTGGGCGCGATCTTCTGCACTTGAGGGAGCCACCATGCTTTGGGCACAGCCTGTTACCAGGTCTCCAGGTTTGCGGAGGAACATAGGAATATTCTAGGCTTAATTGGTGGTTCATCCCACGTACCCCAGGAAGTGTGCAGCTAAGATTCGCTTTTATTTCATGGGCGGTGGGACAGTGGATGTGGGTGTAGGTCTGGCTGCAGAGGTGAGGAGACAGCCCACGACAGCTGCACAGAGCCTGTGGCAGGTGAGAAGCCAGCCGGGTCCCTCCACTGACTTGCTCTGGGCCTCCAGAAGGTCCCCCTCAGTGTAGTACCACCTTCTCTTGCTACAGCAAGACAAGAACTGTACCTTGAGCCTGTGCTCCCCACACCCTCTCACCATGGGGCGGGCGCTGGCCCCAGTGCACAGGTGGACAGGCCCAGGTAGAGAGGCCCCTGGCTGGGCTACCCAGAGCAACACATGGACAGGCAGGGGAGCCCAGCCCAGGCCTTGCCGGCTGGCCTAGGGCCCCACCCAGTGGCTCCAGGAGGGGTCCTGCAGTCTCCCTGAAGGGCACACTGCCTGGCTCGTCCTCACTGGTCGGGTGTTAAGGGTGTGCTGTCTCCTGACCTGTGTGACCAGTAGCTCGGTCATGGGGACTGTGGCATGGCTGTCTGTGGAAGGCCTTCTGCCTTCCTCAGAGTAACCTCTTGTCCTCTTTCCCCAAGTCAGTGGGACCAGAAGAAGAGGAGCGGGCAGCTCAGACACGTGGCCCCTTTTCCAACGCCTGAGCCCTCTTGCTCCTGTCAGTCCACTGGGGAAGCCCCGTCCTGTAGCCCTGCAGAACCAGTTGGAAGCTGGGGGAGCTGGTGGCCCTTCCCCATGCCATGGCCTTGGAGGGTTCGGGACGTGCCCACACCTGTGAAAGGCACCTGCGTTTGCAGCCTTCAGCAGGGTGCTTGTGCTTGGGCATGGGGCTGCTGGAGAGATGTGCGGGCTTGGCGCTGGAGGAGACCAGCACAGAGCAGGGAGTGGGCCTCCTGGAACTCGGAGGCTCAGCAGCCACACGGAATGCAGCCGTGTGCAGCCACAGGGGACCAGCCTCCAAAGCGGCATGGCCTCACCTTGCCCCGCCGACACTACCCTTCTGCCTGCCATGGCTTTGGAGAAAATGACACATTTGATCATTTGTCATAATTACAAGCATCTGATGACCTGGAAGGAGATCGCCCTTGGATGTTGCCAAGCCCGGTAGAATTCCAGGAGTGTGGGCACGATCACGGAGCTTGTGAAAGGTCACACAGGACCTCAGAGGCTCCCTCCCCGAGAGATTGATCTGCAGCAACCAAGGTAACAATTATGCAGCCCTTTAGTCTCTGCTGTCTCTGCAACGTGGAGTTCCTCAGTGTGAGGGGCCACGCAGGAGCAAATCGGTGAAGCACCTGCCTGGAGCACCCGCCTGGGAGCACCCGCCTGGAGTATCTGCCTGGGTGCAGCAGCCACCCCTCCTCCACTGTGTGCTCCCTGCAGGGATTTCCCCAGTGGTCACGTGATAACCCTTGGTTACGTTTTCCTTTAGTTTTGTTTTGCTGGAGTGATTAAATCCATTCCTTTTCGGGAGATCTCAGCATGTGACACGCCTGCCTTTTCTGCTGGCCCATGTGCTTTCCCACATGCGTTCTCGATGGGGGCGCCTATCTGAGGTTACAGTTCTGCAGGGTTTGAACCCCACATCTGGGCGAGAGCTTTCTCTGCATGTTGGCTGCGCCCCTCACTTGCCCGAGGGTCTCCTCCTCCATCCCCTGCAGTCTGGGTGTCTCCACACACCCGCTGTGCGCGGGAGCTGGTTGGATCCTCACACCTTCTCGGCATCTCCAGCAGCCGCAGCGTCGCTGAGCCCAGCACAATTGTGGTTCAGCTCTCGGGTGTGAAAGGGATTTTATCAGCTAAAGGCAGGTGGAGGGGGCACCTGGGGCTGGTCCGGGTGGTCACAGTGGAGGGGTCCACCAGGTGTGGTCTCTAAGGACAGCGCCGATTGGTCTGCCCAGCCCTCCACTCCATCGGCTCCTTTGCCCCTCCCCACTTAACGGTGGACAGGCCTGTGGTCCTGGGCCCCATGACCTGGCCGTGTTGGTGTCCTGGGCTGCCTAGCACACCAGACACCACCTTCTACAGTTCCAGCAGCAGGGACCCCAGGTCAGTGGTTTGCAGGGGCAGTTTTTCTGACCCCGTGAGGGCTGATCACACCTGGCTAGCATGCGTGCTCCACCCTTCTCACACTGAGGGCCACCGCGGGCCACCACGTGCTGAGGACTCTGCCAGAGCGGAGCCCCTTCCATCCATGCCCTGGGCCCATGGCCTGAGAGTGCAGGCCACCAGGACTTGGCGCCACCATGGCCACTTCCCAAGGAGAGCTTGACCTCTGCCTTTTTGTCTCTGGCTGGGCACGCTGGCTTGGGCAGTGGCAGAGGGCCCTTTGTGCACCTAGGTCGTCTCATGCACTTGTGCCCAGACCATGACCTCCGCCTTGGCAGGACACCCCTCCGCCAGCCCAGGGCTTCCTGCAGGCACGTCCCACCTCGGCCTCTTATTGCCATGGTGAGACGTCCTGACGGGCACTGGTCATTTCTCCATCCTCCCTGACCACATCTGGATGGCACCACTGTCCAGGTTAGGGCCTGTGGAATGAGGATTGGTGCTGAGGATCCCCCTGCCTGCACACCTGCCACCTGCTTCAGCGAGCTGGCCTGGAAGTGTCCCCGGCACCTCCACTCTGACAAACCCAACCCTGGGTGCAGCTGGAAGGGTAGCTCCTGCCACCCTGGCTCCAATAATGGTGACCTCTTTGGATTATTTATGGTTAATTCTTAGCAATCTGTCTGACAACGAAGCACCCCTCAAGTTCATGGAAATCAGGAAACAGCACTGGCTTTGATTTAAGTGCACACATTGGTGCCTAATTGCTGGTGGGAAGTTTGTGAAAGCAGCTTAAAGAGAAGAGCGGTTTCTGGGTGGAGAGGCTGGAGGCAGTGGAGGCTTCACTAGCTTCAAGGGGAAATGTGTCCTTAAGGAGGGTGCTGGTCAGCTTAGACTTGGGAAGGAGGACACACGTGCTAGCAGGGGCCTCCCTGGCTGTCGGCGTGCCTGGCCCAGGGCAGTGTGTCCTCGTGGTACTGTCGTAGGCGGCCCTGGGCCCATCTGCTGGGTTCCAAGGTTGCTGGTGTCGTGCCCACGGTTTTTCTCCATGCACCAGCAGCTCCCTATTACGCGGTGACCCTGAATTGATGACTTATCCCTCTGGTCAGCAGCAGGGCACCTCAGCTCTTCCCTGAACTATCTGAAAGTCCTGCATGTTGCCCCCACTCCCAGCTCTGCTTCTCTGCAATTTCGCCCTGATGTCTCTTCTTGCCCTTGGACAGGACCTGAGCTGACTTGGAGGCTGAGAGATCATGACATGACCACCCTCCAAAGCCCACGGAGTGCTTAGTCCTCCAAGGTGCCATCAAGTGAGACACGACTCCTACTTGCTCCCATTCGACCCCATGTCTTTCTGCCCTGGTGTGCCCATGTGCACACTGAGGCTGAGCCACCCAGCAGCTCCGAGACGAGTCAAGGAAAGTCCCTGGGTCAGCCCCAGCTGCTGACCAGCCAGGCGGGGCCAGCAGAACAGCCCCAGGCCTGGAGGTTGCCAAGCGCAGCCTGTCAGGGGTTGGAGCCCAGGGCGTCAGGAAGATGTGAGCTTCCCACAGAGGAAAGCGACAGGAAGCACACCTGCGGGGCAGGTTCACAGACAGACAGGAGGAGGGAGGTGCTGGGGCCGTGCACAGGCTTGGGGAGGACGGAAGGAGCCGCCGTGCCCTGAACGGCTCTCACGCAGGCAGGAGGGGCAAGCTTCTCAGGTACCGAAGAGTCCTTTCTGGACAGTGAACCTGGACCAAAGTTTAATATCTGAAAATTTTTTTTGCTAATTACCGTTCATAGACTTTTAGTTTCTGGGTAAAGTTCATAAAGCAGAGGGCCCTTCCACATGAAAGCAAATTGGCAACTGCTTTCAAGTGAAACAGGCCCTGCCCCACCGAGGAGGCCCCTTGGCCACTTCTGCAGAGTCTGATTAGACTCCAGGCATCAGGCTCACAGTGAAGGGAGTGGCGGCTCTGGAGCACCAGCTCTCTCTGCAGCGCTAGTGGAGCGGCCCGCGTGCAGGCCCCATGCTCTTGTCCCACAGAACTTACAAGCAGCTGCCTCAGGAGTGTTTGGGATTGGGAGTTGTGATCCCCGCTCACACAGAAGGAAAGCCTTCGAAAAGTGCAACGGGGTGCCCGAGCTTGCAGACAGAAACCCCAGAGGAGCGAGCGGCCTGGGTGTGAGGCGCTTCACCTAGGCCTCCCGCAGGACCGAGCTCCGGGCCGAGGCGTGTGGAGCCACCCACTGCAGCGTGGTGGTGCAGCTCACTGCCTGCTCCTTTCTTTGCTTTTCATATTGAGGACTGGGTTGTCCCCCAGGGTCGGGGGCTGCACTGTGCACCTGCCTGCCTGCTGGTGGGCATCGCTCTGGTCCCTCTCCAGCTGGCACCCTGCCTGTCCAAGGGCGAAGCCCCGTGCACCTGGCCTGCGGTGCAGCAGAGGCTGGCTGGAGAGCTGCCTCCGTGATCGTTGCCCTCGCTGCTGAGCAGGCAGAGGGGGCAGTGCCAGTAGCCAGGAAGGGACACGGCCACCCTCTGCTGCTCACTGCAGGCCAGACGCTCCAAAGGGACATCCTCATGTGGACAAAGGAAAGTGCACAGGGAAAGTTCTGCCCGGAGTTGGAGGTGCAGTGGAGAAGCCGAGTGGTTAAGTCCCGGCTGAGGCCTTTGATCTTTATTGGTGAGCTCACCCAGCTCCGAGTCTTGGCCACATGAGGATGGAGCCCAGAGACCTCCCTGCAGTGCACAGTGGACCACGAGTCCTAGAGGAAACACAGAGGTGGGTTCCTGACTCTGGGCACAGCTCAGCGACCGGGGTAACTCAGGGTCCAATTGGTCAAGGCAGAGGGTGCGTGTTTGTTTACTCAGCAGTACTTATTTAATACTAACTGCATGCCCCATCCTGTGCTGTTGGGAGATATTTCTGGGACCAGACTCTATGTACCTTAAGTGAGCAACTTCCCTGAGTGAGAGCTTCTTTAAACATCTCCTGGCCACAGACATGTGGTTCTCCCACTGGCCGTGTGCGGCTGGTCTGTGACCAGGTTGGGCTGGTATCAACGTCCCCCACGTCCTGAAAGGCAGGAAGCCCACACACTGGCATGTGCCTTCTGCTCCATGCTCTGCAAAGACAGCTGGCCTCTGAGGAGGCTTGTGGAGAACTTGCTGCACCAGAGCTCCCACAGTAGACCAGTCGGCTGAACCTGTAGAGGCCCTGACTGCCCTGGTTCCTGGGCCTCTGTGGTGACTCCACCTGCCAGGGTGGACTTGGTCGCAAAGGACTTGCTCTGGACAGCAGAGGGGTGTGATGCGTCTATAACATCATAGTTCATGGTGTTGCTAATGTGTCCCTTTAACTGGAAAGGGGCCTTGGATACAGAACAGCAGGGTGGTCAGTGGACTCCAAGCTAGTGCCTGGAATGTGGGGCCGAAAGCAGTGGCCGTCACTCTGTGCAGTGATACCCTGCATCAGACGTGCCGATTGGCACTGTCCCTGCAGAGCTGTGTCCTCGGCACAGTGCCTCCCACTTCCTGGTCAAGGTTTGGAATGTCACACAGAAGACCCAGGCTTCCTGGAGGCCACCTACATGAACGTGTCCCCATCCCTAAAGTGCCATGCTCCGGCAGGGCTGACGACGGTCCTCCTGGTCACCCCTCTGCAGTGGCAGGTGCACGTTGGTGTTCACATGTCTGATGTGCTGCTCTCAGGCCCCTGGGGCGGCCTGCACCAGCAAGGGGAAGGGCAGCCCGCGGTGGCCAGGGAGGCAGGGGCAGAGGCATGGCTGCCCACCGCCCCTCAGCAGGGAAACCCGGGCACTCTGAACGCTCCAGCTGGAGGTGCTGATTCTTTCTGAGTGTGTGGGTTGCACAGGCCATCCTGAAAATCAGCCACCAGGGTCCAACAGGCACGTCAGAGGACAGCAAGCAGTCAGGCTTGGAGGGGTGACTGACCAGACATAGCCAGGCCTCACCTATGGGTCCCCCCAGACTCTGACCCTCACCTGTGGGTCCCCCCAGACTCAGACTCTCACCTGTGAGTCCCCACAGACTCTGACCCTCACCTGTGGGTCCCCACAGACTCAGACTCTCACGTGTGGGTCCCCACAGACTCTGGCCCTCACCTGTGGGCACCCCCAGACTCCAACCCTCACCTGTGGGTCCCCACAGACTCTGACCCTCACCTGTGGGTTCCCCTCAGACTCTGACCCTCACCTGTCGGTCCCCCCAGACTCAGACTCTCACCTGTGGGTCCCCCCAGACTCAGACGCTCACCTGTGGGTCCCCCCAGACTCAGACTCTCACGTGTGGGTCCCCGCAGACATCAACCCTCACCTGTGGGTCCCCCAAGACTCAGACCCTCACCTGTGGGTCTCCCCAGACTCAGACCCTCACCTGTGGGTCCCCCAACACTCAGACCCTCACCTGTGGGTCCCCCCAGACTCAGACACTCACCTGTGGGTCCCCCAAGACTCAGACCCTCACCTGTGGGTCCCCCAAGACTCAGACCCTCACCTGTGGTTCCCCCCAGACTCAGACCCTCACCTGTGGGTCCCCGCAGACTCAGACCCTCACCTGTGGGTTGCCAGAGACAGCCAGGCCCTGACCTGTGGGTTGCTACAGACACAGCCAGACCCCGACCAGCACACACCAACGATGCCCTTGTTCACGTCCAGGAGGAGTGGGCTGATGGAGACATCTGTCCACCGTGGGCTCTGTCCTGGATTCTGGTGGGTCTTCTTTCTTTGGCTGAGTGTAAGAGGTCTCCAGATCGCCTAGGTGGTGCCTTTCTGGGATCCGTGGGTGCGAATGCCCCTCCCAGGCCATGCTTTGGGCCTGAAGGCTGTGAGGCCCTGGGAAGTGTCCTCATAGCCTCTGGGGTCTTGCTCATCTGAGTGCCCTGAGAGGGCAGCCCGGGAAGTTAGGGGTCACCATCAGCAGGGCTGGGCCAGTACGGCCCAGGCACTGTCGGCTGCAGCAGGTGCCATGGGTCAGCCCTGAGCCGCGGGACCAGGGCAGGTGGCTGTGGTGACCATTCCTCCTTCTCCTGCAGCTGATTCCCGTTTGCTGACATAGGTCTCAGGGATCATAAAGGAGCTCTCTGCCCACACCCCGTTCTGATAGCTCGTCCTCTGCCACTGCTCAGCTCGTTAACAAGTGACTCAAGGCGGAACAGAAAGAAAAATCATGGAATGGATTCTTTGCTGTTTGGAGACCATAAAAATAAATAGGCCTGTTTCACGAGGAGTAAGATGACAGAGCCCCTCAAACCTGCGGGCAGGCTGGAGGAGTCTCAGACAAAAGGGGCAGCGAGCGTGCCCTCTGTGGTCTCCGCGTTTGGGCGGTTCTGCTCAAGTCTGTGCTGCTTCTTCCCAGGATGCTCTGCAGTTGGGGGTGCTGCGGCAGCTGACCATGGTTTTGAAGTCCTTGGAAACGTTCTTCCTCCGCGTTGGCAGAGCGTGTAGCACTGGCTGTAAGGCTAGGCTGCCTGAGTCGCTCCCGAGACCAGGCCAGGCCGGCCGCCACGAGGCCGCTGTGCCTCCTCCCCGATTCCCCTGCACAGGAGCCCTGTCCTCCTGTGGCAGCTGCAAGCCGTCCCTCAAAATCGCACCCGTGCCAGGAAGTTCTTTCTGAAATACCTGAGTGATGTGGCCTCACCCTGTTGTCAGATTCTGAGCTTCAGCTGAGTTCCTGGGACCCTCAAGTCTGGGGTGGGAGTCGACGAGCTTCCTGGTGAGGGGGAGCCTCTGCTCTGCTGAATTGCTGGAGCCCTATGGCCATGAGGCTCTGGAATCGGGTGCCATGATGGGCCAGGCTATGTCAACACAAATTCCAGGGTGGGCATAGGAGTGACGGCCTCGGAGGACACCACCTGCTGACACATTCAGAGGACTGCATGACGGGCCACAGGCGCTGGGTCAGTCCTCACTGGACATGTTCTAGTCCTTACTGTGAGAGGTGGAAGGGAACCCCAGCTGTGGCTAACGGCTTCTTAGATTGGACAGCACGGTGTAGCTCTGGTGTCAGAACCTGAAAGACCCTTTCCTGCTGCCCTCCACTCCTTCCTTGTGGAAGGATGCTGTCCCCCACGGCCCCAGCCTGGGTATGAACTGCAACAGAAGCATTTGTGGAAACCAACACTGGCAAAGTGATGGATTTTATAACTGCCATCGTCACCCAAAGCTGGGAGCAGCTGTGGACCCCGCAGGCCAGAAGAGGCAGACAGTCTGCATTCCACGTGAGAAAGGCAGGCCTGTGCGGTGCGGCTCCATCTTACCAGGGCCAAGGCGTAGGCACGCTCCCGCCTCTCTCTGCTCCACTTGGACATTTCCTTCTTTGAGGCTCTGCAAACCTACGCTAGTCAACACCTGTGCTTCACGTTTCCTAGAAACACGCGGTGGTTGAGCTTCGCTTTGTTGGCATCTTTGTGACTCATCTGCCAAATGTAATTTTATAATAAAAGACTGTAACACAGTTGTTTTAACTGTTACAGTTATATGTTTGTGATTTTAATTTGCAAACTACAAAAGAAGAGCTATTCCACCACCTTTTATTTTGTGATGGTCCTGCGGCTGCGAGAGCCAGCAGAGCCCTCAGTGCCCCAGGGAAGCACCTTACAGCCACAGAACGTGCTGTGGCCAGGGACCAGCCACCGGGAAACCCGACCTCATCCAGATTGCACTGTCTTCCACACGCTTAAGAGTGTGTGTGCATTTAGTCGCATGCAGTGCTGACATCCATGGAGTCACGTGACAGCGCCAGAAGGAGGAAGCCAAGTGCTGGCTCCCGAAGACGCCTCAGCTGCCTTCCGCAGCTCAGCCCCCTCTCCACCCCTCCTTGGACACGAGAGTCACTAGCTGTTGCACATCTTTATAATTGTGTCCTTTCAAGAGAGATGCACACACTGAGTCTCTTTGAGCTTGGCTGTTCCCACCCAGCCCGCTTCCCGGGACGTTCCCGGGGCTGTGGACGGCATCAGGCCCTGTTCCTAGTGTGGCCAGGACCCGCGGTGCCCCCGTTGCCCCAGGAGGCAGGGTTCTGAGGGTGCAGCTTCTGGGTGCAGAAGGAAGTCTGTTTTCAAAGCTGTAAGAAGCTGGGCGCGGTGGCTCAAGCCTGTAATCCCAGCACTTAGGGAGGCTGAGACAGGAGAATCGCGAGTTCAAAGCCAGCCTCAGCAACGGCGAGGCGCTAAGCAACTCAGTGAGACCCTGTCTCTACATAAAACACAAAATGGGGCTGGGGATGTGGCTCAGTGGTCGAGTACCCCTGAGTTCAATCCCCAGTACCACA